>JBBPDH010000151.1:7350402-7363242 GCA_037974565.1 Clupeocharax schoutedeni
TAACTACAGGGGACAGTCTCCCTGGAGCAACTTGGGGTTAAGGGTCTTCCTCAGGGACCCAGTGGTGGTGCTGAAGGTAGGATTCAAACCTGTAACCTCTTGGTCTGGAGGCAAGTATCCTACCCACTGAGCTACCTCCACTCTCCAATCACTGGTTATTCTCAATACCAAAAGGGGATACAACGCCACTACAAGCTTGAGATCACTTTTTAACATGACATCCCACTCAATATCCAGAATATAGCAAAACAGGAGAAGAAAAAAAGAAGTTCCAGTTAGCATGCTGAAGTTAGACCAACTATTTTGTGTTGCAGGGGATGCTGGATTTCATGGCATCATGGCATACGGTGACCTGTTTTTCAGACCAATGTGTCCTGAGTTTCAGTTTTGTTTTTTAACCCATTCCAGTGCATGACTAAAACTAACGCTCCTGTGCCCTTTTGTGTTTTTGACTTGTTTCTTGGTGCAGGACTGGGCAATTTCACAATAACTATCACACTATTTTTAAATAACGTTTTCTGATATCGTGGATATAGTCAGTACAACTATATTCGTTTATAACAAAAAGAGCACAATTTCTGATTTCATTCAGTGCAGTGCAGAATGTGAAAACAAGTCTTTTTTTATTTTAGACTGCAGGTTTTGTCTGTTCCAACCAATCAGATGTAAAAAAGATATAACATATCATGAAGATTTCTTGAACTCATATTTTTGCTGTGCTGCTCATCACTACCTTGGTGCACTCCACTTTGCCGTTGACGCACTGGCAGGTGTTGCAGTCCTCCTCCCAGTGGCTGCCATGAGGAAACTGCAGTCCAGCGTAATGACAAGTCTTCCCAATGCCTATAACTGAACCGCACAACAGAGACACTGTAAATCCTACACTGAAGCAACTCATTGGACTCCTACTCACTATATTACACAACCATGCAGTGATCTGAAGGAAGGCTACTAGTGTGCTGCAGGCTACTCACACTCTTGGCATCGAGGCCCAGTGCGTCCGAGTGGACAGATGCAGCGGAAGCCGTTGATCTCATCCACGCACGTTGCTCCATATGCGCAGGGCGACGACTGGCACTCGTCAATGTCTGGAAAAGGAAAGTGCACACAAACACATTTCTTACCTACGCACTGAGGCACGTTTGCAAACTGTTGAGAAAAATAAATGGCTCTCTCTTATTCGGAATTCTATCCTGGGGCTTGGAGGTGGTTCCCCGGCTACTCGCCAGAAACTGGACCAGACTTATGCATGGAACACTTAAAGGCTATTTTCTATGTAAGAGGCATCAACAGTCAAATGAGACAAAGAGTCAGCTCCCGGAGAGCAGTGAGGAATTTTTCTGCCGCCTGAATAATTCATCCCCTCTGTCTGTGTGAGAGTGCGGGCTGACCTTTGCCCCTAAGAGAGGTCAAAGGGCACGGGATGCTCAGTAATCTGGCATTTCGAATGACACGCCACATGCACTCCTTTCTCGAAGCATTATCGCTCCCAGTTTTCCGTCCCTGAATACTTACTGATGCGGCAGTCGGGCCCAGCGAAGCCTGGAGCACATTCACAGCGGAACCAGTTCACCCCGTCCACACAGATCCCTCCGTTGTAGCTGTGAAGAGGAGGAAGGGTGAGCAGGTTCAAATAAGTGTATTAACTCTCTAAACCCTGACCACCTGCCATGCTTTCGCTCTGCCTTCTCATCTCTACATGCATTATATGCAGTTTTCAAAGAAGTTGCTTTATAAATGATAGTAGTTCATGGATAATGAGCTCCAAGATGTATAACTGAGCAGCGAGCCTAGAGTTTAAGGGGTTAAGTTAAATGTAGAGGCCATACACACGGCGGAGAGTTAGCGAGATGAAAGGACACCGTAAGAAAGGAAGAAAGAAAGAAAAAGAGGGACGAAGACACAGAGAGGAGGACAGAGAGGGTTACAAAGGCCTGGTCCCGTTCATCAATACCACACCTTTCAGATGCTAATCCCTGCTGCCCCCTTGCTGGGACACCCCCCTCTCTCCTCCCTCCCCAATCCCCCTGCTTGCAGGTCAGCGGGGCAGAATGGCAGGAGGGCAGCGAGGGCTGGAAGAGAAAGAGCCAACCCACCCCTTCTCCTCCCAAACCCTCACCCCCTCACCGCTGGGGGCACTCTTTTAGGGCCTTCGGCTCTATTGTGCGCCCCATTAAAACCAGCCCGAGGTCTCCCAAGCTGTCGGATTTAGGGGGTGATTTAAGGACATCTTCCCCTGTCTTTACAACACCCCACAGCCCCCTTTGCCTTCTCTGTTGCAGCGTATCCGCTCAGAGAGAATGGAAAGGGGGGTGTGATTGGGGGAATTGGGCAAAAAGCCATGCCAGAGGGGCTATTCACAGCCGGCGGTGTTGTACAGGGAAGGGGAGGGTCAGCACAGACAGCAGGGACAACAGAGCCACCAGCAACCCTGGCTAGAGTAGAGTAAATATTGGGCGGGCGGGCGGGGGGTGGGGGGCTCCAAAAGCCCAGCTGCAGGAGACTAACTCAAGCTCACTTACCAAGGGTGAGGGTTACAGTCATTGATGTCTGTGAAGAACAAAAAGAAAAAGAGAGACAGGATGAACCACTCAGACAGCGCGAAACATCAATACAGCAATTTACTGTATTAAAGCAGCTAATTACAAGGTTTAACTCCTAAAACGATTAGAACTGATCCAGACCTCCACGTCTCACTATTGTAAATACAGGCTTCACACAGGAGTTTCATAATAGTAACTGGATTAAAAGCCTTAAGCTTAATAACAGAATAATAGATCAAGTTGAAGAGGTTAATCCTGAAAGCCTGTGGTAAAAATAGACATTTACTACAGTAAGATAAGTGCAGTAGGCACTCACTCTGAGCGCAGGTGGGTCCCTCCCAGCCGTCCTTGCAGATACAGGTGAATGTATCACCGCCACCCACACAGGTTCCTCCATTAACACAAGGACTCGATGCACACGTGCTGTTCTTTGCTGAAACACAGGCGATAAAATGGGGTTGGTGTTACAAAAAAAGACTGAAGATCAGATAACATTAGCAAAAAAGGAGGAAAGAGCTCCCTTATCCACTATTCCTGAAATTGTCTCTTGCATGTTTTGCTGTTTTCCCTGCTCACCACACTGTTATCCAATCCAGTCGCTAATTAAAATGGTTATAAGACAGTGGTTCTGGGTCTTGGAAACATCACTGCCTCACGCCATTTCATCCAAACTGTTCTCCAAGAGACCCAATTCAGTGCATCAGGTAATTATTATTCCTTTAATGAGCTGGATCAGGTGTGAGGCAGTGATGTTCCCAAGCAGGGAACATTTTTAGCAGTGCTAGGTCGTGGGTCCCCAGAGCATGAAAAACACAAAAGCATACAAGGCACAGGTACACCAAGACTGTGTGTGGAAAATATGGCAAAACATACAAATGCAGATAAACATTTTAATGATACAAACACGCTTCACAATTCTTAGGTAACATGCAGTTGGTCTTCAGTACAGACAATATCTACAATATTACTGGTTTTTGATTAAAAAAAAAAAAAAAGGTATATTTTGTTCTAAGTTACAATGAAGGTGTTGCGGTGACAATATTCTCAGAAATACAGTCATATTGTGAACCTGTACCCAAGACCAAAGTTAGAAACTGCTGCTCCACACATACAGCATTATTTTATAGGTCAAGTTTAAAGGCTCACCTGTGTTGCAGGTGCTCCCCCCCCAGCCAGGTGGGCAGGCACAACGAAAGGCATCCCCGTGGTCATAGCAGGTGCCTCCATTGCTGCAGGTGCTGGAATCGCACTGACTCTCACGAGAGTGGCAAGTCTTGCCTTTCCAGCCGTTGGCGCAATCGCAATAAAAGTCATTGACCAGGTCCTCACAGCGGCCGCCATTCTTACATGGGTTCCTGCTGCACTCGTTTACATCTGAAGGAGGAGTAGAGAGGGGTATTAAGAGATGCAGGGAGCAGGGAAGGGTGGGAGAAAGAAAAAAAGAAGAAGAAGAAGAAGAAAAGACAACGGCTGTACTCACTAAGGTCACAGAGTTCACCCTCCCAACCATCAGGACAGAAGCACTGGAAAGAGTTGACACCATCAATGCAGGTGCCGCTATTTCGACACGGACTGCTCACACAGTCGTTTACATCTGGAACACAGAAAAGCAGAGAGTACAGGAGATAAGTATTGCTGCAGAGCAGCTGGGAAAACTGCTGGGAAAAAAGTTTCGAAAAAGATTCTTTGATTCTTTTGACACATCTGCCTCTCTTTCAAAGGGGGTTCAAAAATGGTCAATAATATTAATGTTGCCAACAATGAGCAAACGCCAATATTCATTAGCATTATTCAAATGACGGGTGACTACAGCCTTCCATTCTTTGTTAGAAACATTAGAGCATAAATAACTAATCTTTTTCATTTTTTTGTGAACGAGATGCGTGTTGTGAAGAAGTACTAAAGAGATTCTTCACAACACTGAGCAGCATTCTACCTTGTATTTTTCTATAAGCAAATAAGCACATAATGAATGAGAAGAACCATATAGGAACCATATGCTATCATTCTTTAATAGCACATGGTCCCATTGTAGGTATAAAAAAATAATGGTCAATAACAATGAACATACATACACAGAAAATCACAATGCTGAACATTCTGGTCTATTTTTCTGTATTTAAATGTGGCACTGCATTAGATAATAAAATATATACCTGGGATTTGTTTAGCTTTTAATAATGTTAGCTGCTAAAACACCACCTAAGTAACACTGATGACCAACCACCATGGTGTGCAAGACCTAAAAAACAATGTCCTCAACCCTCTGGCTCACTGGGTGTGCAGATGGATGATGTTGGACCTTGAATAAGAAGGTGGAGGAAGGGGCAGTAGGACTCACTCTCGTGGCAGTAAGTTCCAGTGAAGCCCGGCTCACAGGTGCAGGTGAAGTTTCCGGTGGGCTGGCTGACACAGCGGCCGTGGGGGCCACAAACATTGGAAGAGATGTGTCTCACACCACCATCCGTGCCATTACTTGCAACCGCAATAGTACAGCTGTCAATCACTGTGAGAAAGGAATGCAATACCACTTGTAAAATATGTTCTGTAATCAAGGTATCTGTGCGAGGCTGCTTTTACTCATTTGCTACTGTTTTGTTTCTAAAATATTTTTGAAGTGAGACTTTGAAAAGCTTCATGCACATTTGTTTACACTGCCTGTGTCTGTGCTGGTCTCACTGGTCCTCCAAAATGATGGAAATGGTAACCATAGTAACAGACATTTTGATGTATTCCTATAAAGGGTCTGTTCCCATAAACACAAAATTCTGATTTGCATCGAGTTGGATTGATTTGCATTGAGTTGTAAGAATTACATTCATTCATATCATTTTAATGAATGTTAATGTGGCCTGTCACACTGCAAACAAACAAACCACAAATCTGCTTCAAATATACTGTAAGAGGCACGATTTGGGTGCCTTTTGTCTGAAGATTGAACATAGTCAAAGAGAACCACAGGCAGAGGCTGAAGTGAACAGGGCTGTGGAGAGATACAGTAGAGGCTGGTGCTCATTACCTTGGCATGGTGCGGTCCTGCAGTGGTCTTTGCGATCTGCACAAGTCTTCCCCTCATAGTCCTCAGGACAGGCGCAGTAGAAATCCCCCAGTAGGCTGTGGCAGGATGCCTCATTCTTACATGGATTGGGATCGCAAGGGTTCAAGTAGCTTTGTACCTTTATACACACAGGCATGAAAGATTTTGGCATGAAAGATGAAAAAATTGTTTCAAAACATTTTCTTTAGCTGCAACTATTTCAGTCTTTATGCATTTTATAAGTTATTTTTGGGTAGATGCTTAGAATAAATAATTCCAAGACATGCTTTATCACACAGAAAATGTAATGGCAAGTAAATTGTTCTTTGATTCCAATTAAAAACAGACAATAGTAAACAAACAAAAGAAAACCCAGAACGGGTAAACAGGAGAAAGGGACCACAGAGGGAGTGATCAAAGGCAAGTGAATCTGTGATTTACTTAAGGCCTTAGCTCTTGAAGCCCAATCTTCTTAAACTACGGAGATAAACAAAACGGGGTAAGCTGTGGCAGCCCGCCAGAGGCGTACAGCAAAAGGAGAGTGCACCGTTGCCCTCACACAAGAGAGTGATCACAACAAAAGTAAAGCTAAATTTAGCTGTCCTT
Source organism: Clupeocharax schoutedeni (assembly GCA_037974565.1). Classification (NCBI taxonomy): domain Eukaryota; kingdom Metazoa; phylum Chordata; class Actinopteri; order Characiformes; family Alestidae; genus Clupeocharax; species Clupeocharax schoutedeni. The sequence continues at coordinate 7,356,589 of JBBPDH010000151.1, forward strand.
TCTGTCTTCTTGAGCAGATTCAGCAGGGACATGAAACACTTTCAGATTTCTTTTCCCTTAGACTCGACCTTGCGCTTGCTAATATATTCTAGGCCATACATACGGCTTCAACGTCGCAGGCCGAGGTTAGATGATCGTCTGCATCCCATAATATTTAGGTATTCAGGGCAGTCAAGTGCTCGAGATATAAATCAGCTCTTCTTGAGCTAGGCCACCACTTCGACAGCGAGTCTCCAGATTCCTTTTTCTTTTTTATTTTTTTAACACAAGAGGGGATGAACTTGTGGGAATTTAAACAAGCCTCAGTGTGGGATAGATCATGCCAGTTGCCATGTAAGGCATTTCGTTGGGCTGCAGTGTGGCCCTTCCTTCCTTCTGCTCCCTCAGTCTATTTATTTTATTAGGGATGTGCCGCGTATACAGTTGAGGGCCAAGGCTTGCTCGCCGCTGAAGATGATGCAAGAGATGGTGACAGCATGGCAGACTGATTTGAGATATGAAACTGCTCTGGCGGGCTGAGCTAAAGAGAATTCGGCATCTGTTTCGCCTGGATCTTCAATCACCCGCAGCTCAATATCAATACGTTAGCTGGCAGTTATACCGTAGGGTATCAGATTAAGGCAAGGCCATCGCAAGCCTTGGTTTGGGCTCTAAAATAGGTTCATGTGCAGGTGTTCATGAAGAGAACCATCATAGATCAAACGCTCGCCCCGTATAGTCCACAATCCGTCTACAAGACCGAGGCCTTGCAGGCTAATAGGAGCGCAATGGCATGCCAGGCATGAACCGAACGTAAAAATCAAGGCCTTCTCGTTCCCGGGCCACGCGTGGGCACATAGCCAGTCAGCCCAAATAAGAGTCACCATGTTCACTACAACTTTTATTTTTAGCTTGTACAGTGAGCCGGGACTGGCCAGACGAGCCCGCTGAACCTCTCTACCGAGATCCACTTCAAACCCTCCGCTGGACAGTGGACTGGCCCCAGACCAGACTATTCCACCATCCCGTCCAATAACAAGAGCAGTGTGGCAGGAATAAACTGCTCTGCTCCAGTTACCCACTCACACCTGTGCTAGAATAGCAGGAACGATCTGCCCCGCACCAGGGCTTCAAACAAACACACATGCAAATGGAAGGAGGCCTCTCAATTTAGCGGCTGCGACATGGGCTGGGCTGGGCTGAGCTCGGAAAAGCAGAGCACATATGAATGGCACTGAGTCCACACTGCAAGTGTAAATTATGTAACTATGGAGTATAAATCTCAAGATTTTTACATTTGAAATTTCACTTTAGTCAATAAGGGCAGATAAGACTAAAGGGAGCACTTCATAACAGATAGGACAGATACATGTTTATACACCATGAAGCAACTGCCACAGTCTGAAAATCCTGAGGTAGTAAACCAGATGTCCCCTTCAAACACGCAATGGTGGCACTCACCTCACACAGTATCCCAGCATAGCCAGGTGGACATTCGCATACAAAGCTGTCCAACAACACGTGGCAGCGGCCGCCGTTCTGGCAGGGGCTGCTGGCACACTTGTTCCTCTGGATCTCACAGTGGGTGCCTGTGAAGCCTGGAGGACACTGACAGTGATAACCTCCTCGAGCTCCTTCCTGCAAGGGATTATCATCATTCATCACCAATTGCAAATGATAGAAACATCAATACTTTAAGTACATAAATACTTTACAGCCCAACGGCTGAAATATTCTTGAAGCTAGAGCAGGGGTGTCCAGCTCTGGTTTTGGAGGGCCACAGTTCAGCACAGTCTGGCATTCTCATGCAGAAGCAATGCCCCTGCTGCAAACCTATCAACTAAACACTCAGCAACTAACTGCTGAATGCTATTCAAGCGCAGAAATGACAAACTGTGCTGTACTAAGGCCCTCCAGTTCCAGACATGGTCCCAAAACTACAACTGGCGAGACTCTACCTTGCAGTTTGCTCCATTCTGGCACTGTCCATGGCAGCCATTCATATCTGAGTAAGAGAGAGGGGGTAGGATAACAGAGTGCTTTAGTGGAAAGAAAAAGGGGATATGCATCAATACTAACTAAAGGCCATGCAGCAAAGACAAAGAGGAGGAGTTAGTGAGGCAAATGCAGAATCATTAGTGCAATCAGCACAATCCCACAGGCAAGTCAACAGGAAGCAGCAACCCAGCATGCAACAGTAGATGAAGGCTATGACGTTGCGTGCGGTGTTCATGTCCCTGCAGATATCAGGTGCCTAGAGAGGAAACATTGGCTGCAGTGCCTCGCTCTGAGTGTGTGTATGTGTGTGTATGCCCTCAGGAAAGTAAGAAAAGAGGAAGAGGCACAACATTGATAAGAGTGGCAAAAGGGCCCAGTGAGGAGAGAAGAACATGAAGAGATACTGACTGATGTCACAGTTCTGTCCGGCCCATCCTTGAAAGCAGTCACAGTGATATCCACCAATCAAGTTTTTGCAAGAGTAAGCGTTAACGCAAGGCTTCCCCACACACTCATTTACATCTGTGGATTAAGGGAGAGAAAGAAGGGGGGATGATTGAAATGTCCAGGAAACAAAGAAGAAGAAAAAGAAAAGGGAAGAAGGGAAGGAGATAGAAGAGCCAAAGGAAGAACGAAAAACAGAAAAGGGGAAGGCAGTGAAATTGGAGCTCTCTCTTTGTAGCCCCACCACCATTAGGCACATTGAACCGGCACTCGGCCTGTAACTCTGTACCAGCCTGCAGTGACTGGCAACACTCCGGCTATTAGACTCTGTTCCACGCTGACATCAGGGCCATCCAGATCCTGCTACTAATTTCACATCTATTCTCTGAAAAGCCCTCCTGGATCTCTACCCCAAGGCTCTCCCATTTACATTTGCATATTTGAATGGCACAGAGAAGGACTCCACTCTACAATTGTAAATGATGTACCTACAGTGTATAAATCTAATCGCAAGATTTTTTACATTTGAAAACAGTTCCAGGATTCCACTTTAGCCAATACGGGCACATTTCACTAAATGATACATTTCAAAAACAGACACGTATATCCAGACAAATCCATTTTTATAAACCAAGATACAACTGCCACAACCACAACGGTCACTCTTATCCAGAGGTCATATAAAGTTAAGTACCAACATAATATGTATTCTCAGTTGGAAATGTAAAATCAAGTCAGAACGGAAGTAGTAATGCATCTTAAAAAAATGACAACCATAACTATTAATTATGGTAGAATACCCTGAAAGGAATATTTTCTCTTGCTGTGCAGAGGAACTGGTTTTCCTTAAGGTCATTTAACATTATGTGTTTTCAACCAAACATGGTTTTTCTATGGCAGGGGATCGCAACTCTGGAACATTTAGTGCCATGATACTTCCAGATCAAAGTTTTCTGAGCTACACTCCCAGTTCACCTCAGGAAATAGGCTAATTGGTTTATTGGTTGCATGTGCTTGGAGCAAGGAGAACCCTAAATGTGCAAAGCAGTGGTACTCCAAGGTCAAGACTGAGAACTAAAGTCATGAGAACCCTTATTTTAAGAGTATAGACAAAGAATCACAACTTTGGATGTTTCACATGCTGGGTGATGTTATCTATCCACTGTGTGTTCCATCTCCCTTCAAAGCAAAACTGAAGGGAAAAAAATGATGGTGCAGTGAACCCTGCTGTGAAAGAGCTGGATATTATTAGGTGATTAAACATTCATCAGGGGCCCCTGGCGAGGTGCACGCCGCTCCCTTGCGCACCTGTCCTGCAGGAAACCTAACTCTGGGCAGCAGCAGGACCAGGTGAAACGTGAGATAGAGGCTAAGGTTTTGTCTGTAAGCCGAGCGCACCGACTCAGGTTCTACCCCCCCCCCCCCTCCACTCCCCAACTTGTTTACAGGTCATAATCCGCTTCCTCTCACATCCAGAACTTCCCTCGAAGAGAGGACAAGATGGAATGGCACGCAAGCGCTGCAGTGGCCATAATCGATAGAAATTGATGGCACGAAGCTCATAGCTCATAGTAAGAAAGATCTTATCTCAGAAGGCTGACTCTACAGGTTTGATCAAACAGAGCCTTCCATCACTCAGGTTCTACATATCCTTCCTCTCCTCAGGAGGCCTAATCAATTATTCCACCAGGAAAACTGTGGTATCACAATGAGCACAGCACACATGCAGGTACACGACCACATCAAAATCAACACTCGCATGCATCAACAGACATGTTTGTCAACAAACAGGGATGCAACAATGCGTGATGCAAACGACAAGATGTGTCAGCGAATATCGTGAACGGCTTGTATTACTGATACATGAGTGGGTGCGGACGCAAAGAACTTTTTTTCTGTTTAGGGTCTGCTATCTTTCTTAATATCATAACAAAAAGACAAATTTGCTCACAGAAAAGAACCAAAAAATAAACTCATACTTTAAATGTCGAATAAAAGGCGAATAACATTAGCAAGTCTACCATGGTGTCCAACAATGAATATTTTTAAACCCAATACAAGGACAAGCAGCATAAAACTTATAAAACCAGTGCGGGACACAATCCTGCACTCTATGTGATCTTGCCCAGAGAATAAATTCCATGTCAAATCAGTGTCATTTCCAACCATGATGTAACCCTATCTATGCTCTTCTCCGAAATAGAGGTAAGATAAGCCACACACAGGATCTTATACTGAATTAGGGTGAGAACACATGGACAGTTTCCTCCTGATCACAGCTCTGCAGATTCAGCCTAATGATTCAGAACTGTGGATTTACAACCTAGCCTGTCTCACACTCTAACTTTGACCCGAGTGTTTGAGTGTGACTCTGGTCATGCATCCGACTAATTCCAAGCGATTCCACGGCTCATACAAAAGTAATAATGTATTACTCTTACCAATCTTACAGGTCTTCCCAGCCCACTGAGGAGGACAGAGGCACTCAAAGCCGTTCTCCAGGTCAATACACGTTCCTCCCTGAGCACAAGGACTGGAAGCGCACTCGTCCATGTCTGCAATACAAAACACAGAACTCTTCTCACAAACACATTAAAGATCAGCCACTGGAGACATCCGGCCTCTGTCAGAACTCTGCCAGTTTAGAGCTGTTCTTTCAAGACAAAACAGTTTCACCGTTAAAACCATTTATGAGGTCAATGTTCCACATGGATTCAGATGAGCAGGGTTTCACGGCCCAATTATGAGCAATAGCTTTCCAAATAAAACATGCAAACTGGGCGATTATGCTGATTTTACTCAAGCTGTGGAGGCTGACAACCACCCACCAGAGAGAGTGAGCTACCGAGAGAGAGACAAAGAGAGATTTAAAAGATTTGAGGAGAGAGTAGTCCTGCTTTACACTGTAACTCGATTAGTGTTCATTCTAATCCAGAGGGCAGCAGATTAGCCACTATTAGCCCGCCAAACCTCACACTTCTTACACAGGCACAAACAGTAACTGAGCACATGGAAATTTACCCGCCCAAAAAGAATGGGGAAAAAAAAAGCAGACACTTCTTTCTCTGGACTTCTCTTGTTCTTATGCATCTATTGGACTGCAAAGGACAATAGGGATCTATAGAGGGGGTGTATGCGGGTCAGGGATGGGTGTATATGGGGTCGGGGGGGGAGTAGCACCTTCATGGGCTCTAAAAAGGAAGAGTGTGCCAAATTCCAGCAGGAGACCCTCCTGTTGCTACGGTAATGGCAACATAGGCCTGGCGGACCTGCCAGCTACTGCGGGGGGGGGGGCGGGGTTGTGAGGGGAGGGGATATTGGGGAAGAGCAGTCATGCCAAATCAAGCAGGAGGCCCACCGCAGAAAGGTGGGCTGAATTTGAGATTTGGGGAAAGGAGGTAGGCGGGAGGGCACCATGCTGCGCTCCTGATTTGCAGAGCCAAAAGCGGGTTGGTTCAAAGTTAAGGCAGGATTATGCAAATCCCCCATCTCGGTGATCAGTATCACCGCACTCTAATCCAGGCTCCTACAAGCGCTCAGCCAGGAGCGGCCCACATCGGGACCCCACTGTGCCGCCAGTAGCCTACACTGCCCTATCACAGTCTGAAATGCTCAGCGGGAGCCCAGCCAAGCCACAGCATCTGGACACATGTGGAGAAGGGAGGTAGAAACAAAATAGGCTGAAAACAAATGCGAACATACACCATTGTTTAGAAGCTTGTAACCATTTGTCATATAAATAAGCAAGATTTTATCTGTGATTCAGTACAGTGTAGACTGAAACATTACATAATTATATTTAATATTTTATGTGAACAGTTAATCTATTATAATGATCTATTTATAGTCATTTGTCATGTTTTCTGTCTTCAATGATGACAATATACAAAAGGATGCTAGACATTAACTTCATTATAATTTTAACGTCTATGCAGTCATAGCTAGGAGTCATCTACGTCGTTTTATTGCTTGAAGCATCGACTTATGAATTTGATGCTACAACTCTTCAGCATTATATTATTTTATACCCAAGTAACTAAACTGGAGCAGTATATATAGATAAGACTTTGGCCGCGTTTACACTGCAGGTCTTGATGCTCAATTCTGATTTTGATGCCTAAAGCCGATTTTTTACACCTTCTGTTTACACGTGTTTTTAATTGTGACCCATATCCGATTCGCTTGTTTACACTCGATATAGCAAAGGGGCCTTGTTACACCATACAGTAGCCA
>JBBPDH010000151.1:7390185-7410807 GCA_037974565.1 Clupeocharax schoutedeni
GAGTCATGCATTCTTGAAGTGTTCTTTTAGCTTTTCTGTCCAGTCATGATTCATCACATTGAGGAATTTACTATCACGGTTTACTATCGCGGTTCACACATTGTCATTATAAATGGCAGTCACATTTATTAGGTCGAAGTTCTACAGCATGATAGTATTAAGTGTCAGTCACGCCCCCCCCGCCCTCCCCTCATTTCTCTTGAGTGTCAGCATCACAGGTCTATCATGAGAGCCGAACACCAGGCCATTACACTATAATAGAGTGGGTAGGTTTTTTAATGCAAATGTAAGAATGAGGATGTGACGCAGCTTACCTGCTGAGGAATCTTACTCATCATGTTCCTGAGTGAACCGGCATCTATCAACAAGTCAGTCATGCTCTTTGCTTTGACAGTCAGTGACAAAAGGCTCTTGTGAGCAAGTTGTAATGTCCATGGAGAACGATATCCTCTTAAATTCAACCAGCTTCAAAATAGCTTCAGGTGAACATACTCGTTTCATTGTGTAGCACAAGCAGGATTGTGTCAAGAGCTTAAACTACTGGTTGGATCAGCAGTGCAAGTAAATCTTCATTAGTGTCTCCAGCGTTTTCCCCCTTGAACCTTTGTATGGGAAAAGAGGTTTGCATATTTTCAGTGGAGCAGAACGTGAGGGCATTCAACACCTGACAGAGCTGCGACTCCTCGCACCCTCATCTCTGCGGAAACGTGGGTTCCTACTGGGCCTAAAGTTCACAAAGGACAAAAGGATTCATCTTAGGACAGTGCATGCCCACCCAGCACATTCTGTATGTATCCGGGAGGTGTTTAATGAATACATATACAGAGGTCACCACACTGAGCGAGGCGTTAAATGAAAGCATTCAAGTTAGTGCCGGATTGCATCATCATGGTTAAAAGGCAGCCGTTTTGTACACCTTCAAGGAAACAAAGTAATTCTCTTCATGCTCCCCTTTCACTCTCTTTCAAGAGCAAGTGTTGGGTCTGGCCCTGAGATTACATCGGCCTCTGATCATGAATAGGGTCGGTTAGCACACTCAGGGATAATGGTTTAAAAGGGATTGGTGAATACTGAATACACTGTTCTAAATGTATTCATATCAAAAATATCTAGATAAGGCACAAAGGCCCTTATGCCATTTCAAACCGTTACATGTTCCTGTTTGGCAGATTACTCATGTAATTCTACTTTTAATACATTACAAAAAATGTACTTATAATATGAATGCTTTGAAATTCTCATACGCCTCACCATCCCTCAAGCAGAACTGCTGTCTGCCTTATGAGAGAAGCAAAAAGTGGAACACTTTTAGACAGGGAACTCTGATAAAAAAGGTTATTATATAAAAACAGAAATATGAGTTTTTCAAGATGTTAAGAACTTCCCCCATAGTTGAACATTTGAACTGCAAATTCAGATAAAATTAAACAGTTTAAAGTGTTAAAGTGGGTAGTGTTGACATTGGAAACCATCTGCAAAAGCAGCACTGCTTTCTTTCAAAGGGGATTTTTTTCAGTCCATGTTACATTTTAAAAATGCAGTTAAAATATATTCTCCTACAATCGAAAAAACAACGATTAGTCTGAATACTGCCCTTTCCAAGTGCAACATAGACGGAATACAGTTTCTTAATTTCTGTATTTGCACTCAATTACATCGCAATCCTGCTGCTTACAGAAGTAGTTAGCACAGACACAGAAACTTGGATTCACTTACATAAATACTAAAAAACAGCATAAAGAAGTAGCAGACATTTAAAGGTGTGATATCCTAAAAGCAGAACATTTTTTTCTGAAGAGTACTTAGTGTGAGATTTATAACGGTGTAAAGTTTTATATACATATATAATATATATATATCACCCTAAAATAAAAGGTTAATGCTCCAAAGTTGGTATAGCGTTTTCCTTACACAATGTGTATGTGCTTTTAACACAGTGTAATGAAAGCAGTTTATCACAGAAGAAGGTCCTTCACCCTCACACCATTGAAAAGTCCTATTGGCACCTTTATTTTTAAGAGTGTAAACCGCCTCAAGAGTTGCAATCTGAGAATCTCACTCCAATCACACTGCATCGTGCCTGAAAGGGCTGAAGAGGTTCCAGGACTGAAACAAGCATGAGCAGATCAGCTGGTGGATTGTGGCTAGAGAGCAGGAGCAAGTTAAATTGTACTCTGATGCACTCTGGCACACCCCTGGCCATTCCCTCCCATTCTCCCTCCACAGGAGCAGGTGCAGATAGCCTCAGACAATAATCTTTACAATTAGGGCGTTTACAATGGGCCCAATCAACCTTGACACCGGTGTAAGGAAGCAACCATTTCGTAGCTCAGAGCAGCCTGGGCAGGACTGAAAGTGCCTGGACGTGCAAGACGACAGTATGGGTTGGATACGTTTCCATTCAAACCATTTTGAATGGTAGATAATCAAGCATTCTGGATTTCATGCAGAGCCTTTTTCTAATTATTATGGATTAAGCCCACTGGGACGACCAGGGGTACTGTTTTTAATGTCACAATGTGTTCCACAATACCACGAATGATCCTCATACATGTGAATTAACCGGGTGAATATATTTACAAATCCTAATTAGTGCTACTGTGCTGCCTTTGAGAACACATTCATAAATCTTGCTATGGCATGCTTGAAGGGAAGCAGAGGTAATTGTACAATGTTAATGAATTGTGCTGGTAATATGTAATTGGCCCTACTTGAAAATGTTTATGTGCCACGCTTCACCAAAAGAGGCACTCGGTTTCCATTTCCCATGGCCAAGTGAAGAGCGGAGAGACAGAGACATGCCTATGCTATTGTGTGTCAATAACGAATGCATTTAGCTGAGCGGGTGATGAGCCCCTTATTATCATCGCATTAATTCAAGAGAGCTTTAGCAACCGCAGCACCTATTATACAATTAATAGAGATCTAATTTAGTTATTGGGAACGTCATTTCTCATTCGCTATGATTATCTGTATTTTATTTTTTTTAGATTTATTCTTCTTTGCACAGAGTAAACAAACTACACTAGGTACACTTTGTTAGTAAGGTATCGCATCGAAAATCACAAGAAAAAAATAAACTATGCGGGTGTTTCTTTACCTGCATCATTCTTGAGTGATTTTTATCAAGTGACAGTTATACAGTATCTAAACTTCAAGTTATCTGGATATCTACTTCACACGCCCCCTACCCTCCCCCATCACAAACCGAGCACAGCTAAGTCTAGCAGGAGAGGACGTCCGTCCGGTGAATGACATCATACTGGCCTCAAGTAGCCGCAGCTTCTGAACCATGCCTATCAAACGCCACATGTTTTGGCTGTCCCAAAAACAGCAAGGCCACAGAGTCATCCAGGATATCCTACAACAGAGTCGGGATGATTGCTCCCCTATTTTCTTTGCTTGTTTTTATCCTAATCCATTCCAAGCCTACATCCGTCCCACAGTTCAGAGAGGGTTCAGTAAGTCAAAGGGTATACAGTCAATGTAGTGGAGTAAGTGCCCTCCTTGCACTTCGGCCTTAGTGCTAAAAGACTAAGAGCTAAAGGAGAGCTGTGGCCTCTCTTGGACACAGTGGTGCAGGGAAAAGGGGTTTGAAATACCTCATAAATATCTGCAGCCTCTACAGATAAGCAAAGAGAAGTTGGTACTCTCACAGCAGGTTCTTCATCCCACTCTAAATCAGGTCCTGGATAATCCCCCCTCATCCTGCAAAGTACCACTACTACAACAGGGCTGGAGCCATCAAAGAACTCAAGCTGGGCCAAGAATCTGCTTCAGTGATTTCAGATGTTTGTAATTCTTTTCGTTGGCAAATCGGTGATGGGAATGTAATCAGCAGCTCAGATTCAGTGCTGAGAAAAATACAAGAGCTAGATTGACCATTATGAGATACTGGCACCATTTGCATCCAGAGAATTTGTTCATATCCCAGCTCACGTCTCAGCAGAACCCCTTGACCGGCCACTTTCGATTACCCTCGTCACTGAGGCAAAAAAAACTTCCGTCAGGACAGTGAGCAGGACAGCTGGCTCAGGTTGCTCCATCCCCCCCGTGCAGGGACCCTGTTCTCATTTGCATACAGATGGACAGTGTGGTGGAATCATATTATGTGTCCTTTCTCCTTTTTGTCTGTGCAGGTCACAACTCCAGCGGTGGGTACAATGCTCAGTGCACTTCAAAGGGCCGGTCACACCTGGGAGTGCCAGGAGAAAAGGGGCGGCCACCCATGGCCGACCGCACAGATGGCCTTTCACGCTGGAGCACAATGGACAAGCTGTAAGTGGTCCACGTGTCGGATTACACATGAAAGTGCATAGTGATCCCCCGCCCAACTTCGTGTCACATGGTGCGCGAGCACAGCTCATCACTATTTCATCATACTGTCATTTACATGGGAGAAAACATACTATGTGATATTGGGCGAAGGGAGTGATCAGCAGGTCCTGTTTGTTTGTGGTAGTGCCATAGGTATGTTCCTTCTCTTTAGGTATCGGAAGGTGTCATCACTTGATAAAGAAGTGAAAACTACTCTGAGGTGAGTAGATGGGGGGGAAGGATATGCAAGCTTATGTAAGAATACATACATTGCTACCAGGAAGAGAACAAAGCATTTGTTCTGGAGGTCGTTGGAGGTTAGCAGATGCTTTCACTGACATAGAGGCAGCCAAGCAGACAGAAAGACATGCATCTCATTGAACAACACCGTGAGGGGGTGTTCTGTGACCTGTTGCCATCTCGTTCCCTGGCAACAAGTCCTCCAAAGCAGCAACGTTCGTGCTATAGAATTTTTTGAGGAATGCAGTAGGTGGATAGAAGAAGACAAAATCCACTTCTTTCAAGGAAATGTGCCTCCGGATCTTTTGCAACATCAAGTCAGGGCAGCTTACCCCAAGAATCGCATCCTACTGAGAGCATCTACTTCATTCATAAACATGATCAGTCTGCTCTCAGTGCGGTGGTCCCTACCGCAAAGCTTTGGTATCCAGGCAGAAAGAAAACTGCAGCGCTAGCTTACCAGGAGCTTTTTAGTGTGGGCGATCCTTTGCCATGGGCTCGGGAGTGATCCTCCGATGAGACACGCAAAACACACAAGGCATGTAAAGACGCCCTGAAGGTGTGATTTAGGGCTGGTGAAACACTAAACGATCACTTCCATGCCTTTCTGGGAGGGTTATGTTTGTATTCCTGATAAGTCAGGTGGTACATGAAAAAGGAAAAGAGAGAACGAACAGTCTTCAGCCCACCCACAGTCAAAGCTATTAACACCCACACATGAACGAGCCATAGCCAAGGAATCACCAAGGAGGTAACTTAGTGGCAGCTGTAAATGATGATTCCAAAATAAATTGATATAAATCAGTCATTTGAAATAAATAAATAAGGCAAGCAAGCTTATGAAGGATTGACAGATGGTAAGCCCTTCTATAACTATAAAAAGACTACACACAGATTTCATGCCGCAGGCAAAGTTTGGATGGTTAGCACTGCTAGAAAATAATAAGCAGGTATGACAGTCCCTTGACACTTGCAGTGTCGTTATGCACAGTTTGCAAGAATTCATTACTGGCAGGCCGCCCTGGCTTCCCCGTCAACATTCAGATCCAGTAGAACAGCCTCTCCCCTCCTCCTTCCTGCACACCTCACAAGATCTTTACTTTCACTTAATAGCTTCTCTGCATTAGTATAGGGACCTATATCGATATAATATTACATACAGGGCAATATATACTACATATGGAAACTAAGCACATTGTATTTGAAATTTTAAATAAAATAGCCTACATTAAATACTAAATAAAACCAAAAGCCTAGTCCTGGACAGTCTTCTAAAAGCAGCTGGCAGCGCTCATCCAGACAAAGCTGATTAATTAATAAACAAGGAAGGAATAATTTCTCTTTAATAAACAATACAGCTGACACACCTAAATCATCAGTTCAGAAGTTCCACACTATGAAAATGATGGTGAAACAAGGATGTTTCCACAATACCTCTTTGGCATGCTTATAAAGCACTGGATTGCTTGACAACTTCGCTACTTTAAGAACTAGGACACCAATGAAAAGCCTAGGCCATTCAAAGTCGGCATCCTCTTACTGCTCCCAAGGAGGTGTGCTGCTACTAGCTGGAGGGTGCCTAAAATTGATCGAGTTACTTTACTACCAGCCTTTCATAACTCCTCACCAGTAACCCATTTCAGTTCTAGAGGAAAACATGAGGAAGTTAAAATGCTCCTGTGCCATTAATGTAAATAAAGGATCAGTATGAAACATTAGCCATCATGTTTTGAGTAGTACGAAGGCAGCACTAGGCGTGGTGATGATGAATCGGGGCTGGGCTTTCAGCATAATCACAAGCTTGAGGGCAAAGAACAGGGCTAACTTTAGAACCTCACATTCAAAATTAATACGAACCCCAGTTTTAATCTATTTTACTTGTTTGCCTCTGGCATTTCATTTGAATGACTGTGCTACTGAAAGCCTTCGACTTTTCCAAAAGGATAGCTTAGTTGGTGGTTCTAAACACATAAAAAAAAGAACTATATGTCAGACATTATAACTACACTTTTAGGGTAAACTCATTGGTGACATACACACATATAAAAAGTGACCATTTGTCATACGTGAACACACCACTGCACACAGTGTGAACAGCACGAAATTCAAACTCTGCATTTAACCCATTCACTAAGTGAAGCAGGGGGCAGCCAGGAACACGGCGCCCGCGGAGCAGTGTGTGGGGATGGTACCTTGCTCAGAGTACCTCAGCGGTGCCTAGCGGCCTTGGGGATTGAACCCGGACTTTCTGGTAAAGCACTGGAGTAACAATCCTGTGTCAGCAAGAGGGGTATAAACCTTCCAGTATCCATCTGTGGAACAGTGTTACTGGGTTCTCCGGGCTAATGGAACTGCATCCAGGACCTTTAGGAAGAGTAGTGTGGCACTGAGGAGTGAAATGTGTGATCCAGAATGGGTAATCAAACATCAGTACCTGAGCTTAGCAATGTTCTTGTGGCAAATGCAATTAAATACTCACAACAATGTTCCATCTAGAGTAAGTCGTCCTCATGACAGAAGAGGCTGTTACTGGAGTAGCTGGGGAGGGGCAAACTGTGTTAGCACAGTCTATTTCACAAGAAATGTTGGATGAGAAGCTGGCATATAGTATATCAAGCCAAAACAGAGTAGTTCGATTACAGAAACCAAGCAAGCCTACCACAGACCACTGTGGGTGTGAGGGTCCCTGGACAAATCAGACTAATGGCAGGCGCACAAAGAGCAACATCTGGAATATTTCGAATTTAAGTACTTAATTCTAGGCCTATTACTCAAATGCCAATGGCAGTGGGACAAGTCTGCAGACACAGGGGGTAGAGTTGGACAACACTTCTGATTGTGGGGGTGATAATTAGAAAGGCAGACACAGGTCTGGCAGGCTGCCTTTGGCACGGCTACGAGTATTCAGGGAAGGTTTACGGACTATGGAGTTACCTCAAAAGAAAAAACGACGATGCACATTTCAACCAAATTTGATATTGGAATTTTCTGGATACTAGTCGGATATGAAACCTCGAACACCTATTTACACACAACTCAAATTTGTACGCAATTCATGTGTAACTGTCACTGATCGTTTTAATGTCTATAAAGTAATGCGCATAGTTAATTCCTGATGACCTTGAGAGCACATTGCAAACTGGCTCATAACTCAAAGCAGGCAGAGTTTAAGGCTCCGAATCGGTGTCTTCCACCCTCCCTCATGCATGCTCATTGTGTACCTTGTTATGTGAGGTGTGGTTGCTATGGTAAAGCTGTAGTAGTTGTACTTAGTTACTTGATGCTATTATTTGTGCACCTTCTCCCCAGCCACCTGTCCCTCCCCCACAATCCTTTGCTCAGAACACCAGTTGGTAACACTGTCTAATGATTACCGATGCACCGAATAGAAAAGGGGTGAACACAAACATTGCCTTGACAACTCACCCTTTATCCAGTGTCTTAGACGAAATGTTTCAGAGCTGCTTCCGACCCTCAGGATAGCTCCGGAGGAAAAGGACAGGCACCTGTTAAATTAGGACGTCAAAACACATTCCCTTTCTCTATAAAAGATGGGACTCCTATCTATTGCTGACACAAGACTAGAAGGATTTTTGCCTGCATGAAGGACCAATTGAAACTGTGCATTAATATTTATAGTAAAATTCAGACAAGGGATGAGCAAACATCAGCTAGATCTCCCAGTAATGGAAACAGCCTGTACAAAGTCAGTCAGTCTATGGCCTTAGGCTGCTTTATTCATTTACACCGAATCCAGATCAATATATTACAGAGTGTGCACATGCAATACTTCATATTTGAAATATATATATATATATGTATATAAATGTTTACCCATTAGAATTACACACACACACACACACACACACATATATATATTTCAAATGCATAAAATAAAAACACATTTAATGAAAATAGTAATAAATCATAAAATCAAGTATACAAAGAGAATACTAATGTAAACAGCATTTTTGTTGCTGTGGAAAAATGAACAACAAAATCAAGCATAAAAGCACTGGTGTTTAACATTTCAGAACTTCTTTCCATCCTCTCCAAGAAAAATAAAAAGATTAAGAGGGATAACGCACAAATATGATCGCTGTTCAAAAAAATCTCCAAAAACAACACATTTTTCACAGATGATGTTCTTTACATTGTGTAAAACCTATAAAAAAAATCCCAAATTGCTTGGAATATTATAAATTAACTTCGCTTGTTGTTTTTGAGGGTTTTTTTTTTTTGGCCAGCGATGATATGAAAGCACTCCAACAAGAGCCCAGTGATATAACTAGAAACCCAAAATTGTTTTAAAGGCTTGAAAAGACAGCATTACGCCTTTCTGTTTTCAGTGTTTCCTAAAGATATGATATGTTAAGCGTGTGTATAATAATTCATGTTAAAACACTCACAAACAAACAAGTGCCATACAGAGGATTCTATAGTATAAAGGTATACTATGCATACTTGTGTTATGTAGTTTCACACTTTTGTTCTGAACATTTAAAAATGTTTTTACTGCTATGCCAAGAGGGATCAAAGAACGGAGAGCCTATTTCTGTCCACTAAACATTAAACAGACCTGTGAAAATCCATTCTGGCCCACCTAGAGGATTTGGACAGGCATTTATGGTTAATGGGTGTTAGTGACAGAAAAAGGGTTTTCATTTGACAATCTTCCACTGCCTTATAAACATTTTTAAATAGTACCTAGTAGATCTACAAATGATCAAATGAAAGCTTCAGTCAGCCTCTTGTTTCACAGATTCAAACGATTGAATATGGAGTAGTCTTTGCCACAAAAAACAATTAAATACACAGGTAATAGCTCAGTGACTATGAACAATACTTGAGTGTATTCCTATTCCTGTAGGAGTGGTGCCAGCCATAAGTAAAACCAGAAGGTGACGAGTCTAATTTAACAGTTATTGTTAATAATACAAAGAAAGCTCGAGTTGCAGAAGTCAATTAGACCCTGGCAGCATGTGATAGCTCATGACATCACTCCCCCCCTACCCCAAGAGAATAAACCAAGTAGATATAAATACTAACGCTGAAAGGTGTGGGAATAACGATATACACATTAAAATATCTGCCAAAATCACTTCAGAAGAGAAACCACAAAAATATGTGCAAAATACATAAACACTACGTATGATCTTCAAGTATTTGTTTTCAGGGACAGAGATTCATATGTTGGTCATTATGGCTAAAGGAGATACAGTGCCCATCTCAAAGTCACTGTATAATATGTCTTCAGGCAAAATCAACACGTGCCATCGTAGTTCGTACATATTGGCTTTATATTCTTAAAAAATACAAGTTTCACAGGCAAGCACTCGCGTAATCTGAGAATGCAAGTCATGGATATGGAAAGATCGTCAGTGTGGAAAGATTATGAAATAGTGTTCTGTTGAGAAGAAGATGGTCAGGGAGTTCAAGAGCGTACTGCATCTACAGTATCATGTGAATTACTCTTCAAAGGAGCTACAGTACTGGTAAGATTGGGAAAATCCTTATAAATCTGCCAGAATTTAAGCAAAATGTGATTGTACTTCAGCAAATAGTCTCTATTCTAGTTTTTCAGACGCCAATCCAAATGTGATGCATCTCTGAATGGTTTTGGAATCTGATATGTCCATGCAAATGTCACCTCCATCTGTTAATAACAACTGCTGACAGTGCATGTGAAGCTTTGGATTACAAAAAGCATTGTTAAGGACTGGAGAGATGCGAATTTGGGGGGGAAATGATAAACGGTGACAAAATGATCAATATTCTAAAGTAAAACAGTTTCATTTTTTGCTAGAGTGGGAAATTGATGGCTCAGAGCTGCGGTACAGTGTCGGATCACAGGTCAGCATTCAGAACACAAAAAGCAAAGAAAAGCTGATAAGTTCCACTTATTGATTTGTATGCCTGATAAATACTGATAAATCGTTAAGTGGTCTTCTTGTGATTCTTTTCAACACTATGGAAGCTTTTCTTGTTGAATTTGACATGTAGCTCCTTTTAAGAGATCCCAGCTAGACGTTTAGTATTGATCAAGAGCATTGCCTCGAACCCTGAATGTTCCAAAGTCTGCTTTGGACCTGAGATGTCAGTAAGTGCTTGGCTATTCATTGCTCAGTGAAGAAAAGCCCTATTATTGTTACTATGATGGTCTAGCCTGGTCTTAGTTAGGTAGCTGCCTGCACAATAACACAGCAATCACACTGTTTGTTTTTTGTGTGCGATTGTTTAGTTTTTCTTCTATTTTTTTTGACAAAGTTGGGCTGCAAACCTTGAAGGAAAATGGCAGAATATCATCCCACTTCTGCTCCAAGGTCAGAAATCCCTTATCCGAACCTTCCGGTGTAGAATGAGGTCACCGGCTTACCCTTTCCCGCCACATCTCATGGTGTTAGAAAAGAACAGTTTGCCATTGCAGTATTTAAGGGCCATGGTGAGATTTTCTATGGAGTACCCATCTAAAATTTCTGACTCGTTACAAGCAAAGCATTCAGTTTCACTAAACAAACTCACAATGACCCTGTTCAGTTCTATGGCAACCTACTGGGACTACCAAGGAAAGCAGATAGCTTCAACCAGTTTGTGGAAAAGTTTGAAACAGAACAATAGTTAAGAAAAGAAAAAAAAAACAAACATAAAACGAACCAAAAACACAGTCATAGAACAGTAGATTAAGAAGTAATAAAAAGTTATATGCTGCAGGGGGGGTTGCAAAGGAACTGCAGTCGTCATTACACATTGGTGGAGATCTTGTACTTAGGTGACATGTTGCTGTGGAACCAGATGAAGCTGAAAATGACACCCATGGTTTTTGGGACGCTCTCGTCATAGGCGAAAGTCATGGCCTCATGCAGGGGCACTTTGACCACCTCGATCAGCTCGCCCTCTTGAGGTTTTCCACCACCCTCGCCAACTCGGTTCTCATCTGACACCTCCGCATAGAACATGGTCTGCTTGGCTCCAGTCACTCCTACTCCTGACCTGTGGGGCACACAAAAGGAGCAGGTGATTCCCATGCGCCATTGGTTATTCTCTTTTCATAGAAAGAAAAAGAGATGGAAGACAAAGTGGAAGATAGCAGAAAGTGGTTCCTTCTGTCTCCGTAGAATAGTTTTCAGCGATTACATAATCACCGCACGCCAACAGGAGACTCAGTGAACCCAAAATCTGGAAGGATTCCAGTTTACTCTGAAGAAAGAGCTGGCATGATGATAAACATTCTCCAAATGGTCATGAAGCTCTCCCTGAGGAGCAGAATTTCTGATCTCCCCAGCTGCACAATAAGCCGAGCAGGCTCAACAGCCCAGCCCAGCTACTTCCAGACCATGTTTTCACATGGAAGGTTTACAAAGTAGATGTGGGCTTCTTAGAGGCTCAGGGGCTCTACTGTTTGGGCTCTTCAGGCATTCAGAGATGCATCTAAGGCCACAAATAGAAGAGACTGTAAAGCATTACTGTGCCTGAGGCGTTCCCACACCTGAGACACTGTCAAGGAGATGTCGTTATGGTGATCTCCCCATAGGGCCTCAGGACATGCGAGAAACTGTGGGCCTGGAAATCTTCCTTCCTCTTCTTGAAATCTGTACCTTGTCTCTTAAAATGAATTTAGTTGATATATGGATGGCAGTGTAAAATCCTAAATATTTGCTTGGTAGGAAAGAATGGGAGAGGAGAATTGTAGTTTGCGGTGAGGACCAGAACTTCTTATACAAGCTCAATCTAACCAGATTGTGTGGGCTGGGGTTGCAAAATACAACACTGAATTCATTAGCATTACCAGGGAATTTCGCAGCTTGCGTTATAGTTGCCCAGAGCAGCCAATCAGGCGATTGTGTTTGAAACAGAAAACCCACTGCCCACATTCACTTTTCTAAACATCTCTATGATGGAATGTGAACAATGTTTTCATAATACTGAAGACACCCGGTATTTAATGGACAGCCCGGAATCAAGGCATTAACCAAATAGGCTGGGCTTGTGAGAGCCTGTAGCAATGAAGGTCTTTAGGCCTACTGTTTAGGTGCACAATTTGCACATATTGGTTTCTTTACATAGGGGTATGGGGGGCATGGTGACATCCACCCATCGAGGGGAAGAGGAAACATAAAACAAAAAGGTTAATCCTGCAGGCAGTCCTGACTCATTTCAGAGTATTCTTTTAAAGGCATTCTTATTCAGTATGTAGAGAGGTGTACTGCGCAGAGAACTACAGTAATCCCCAGCTTTTCGCAGGTGTTACATTCCAAGAGCACCCGCGTATAGTGAAAAACCACAATGTTGTGTTGTTGTAAAAAAAAAAAAGCCTTAAATGCCTATTTTATAGTTTAAACCCTAAATGTGCCCCTAAATATGCTCCTAGAACACTTCCATTCCGTTTTCAACGCAGTTTAATGCATAACCTCTAAAGAAAATGTAAAATATGTAAAAGAGTATTTGCCTCTTTTAATTTAAATATTTAAATTCCCATCTGAGAGTTGTGGACAAAAGTATTGGGACACTGTGGCGAGGTGAACAGGTCCCCTTGTGTGAAAACATCGAGAAAAAATATATTTATTGCCACAAAAAAGCAAAAAAAGGTGGAGGATATTTGCAGTTTCCATGTTATTGTGGCTACTCCCGCGTAACACTGAGTTTGGTTCTCAAAAAATAAAACAGACTGAATCTGCTACTCCTGATCCGCATAAACCTGGGGGGTTACTTATTAAATTGGAAATTGAAATGTTTTATAGTACATTCTGCTAAATAACTTGTAAGGCAAAACTTAACTAATGAAGCAGGTTGATGAATACATCAGAATACATGTGAACTCCTTAAAAAGTATTATTGTACATTGTACAGTACAGTTTTCCTATAGTAGGAAACGGGTGGGAATTCTGGCCATAAAATTAGTCTTATTGAAAACTTTAATAAGTTTTACTTTTAAACTGTTAATACTACATGCAACTTCTCAGGAATTTGGTTTGCTGTTTTATGGTGTGCTGGAAATCCAAGTATAATATTTGCATGGAGCAACTGTGGATCTCTGTATCTAAAATGAAATACATTTAAAAACAAGTTTTTTTAACAAGTTTAAAAAAGAAATGATGTTTATTATTTGACTTTTGCCAGTTGAATACAACTGATTTCCATGCAGCATGGTTCCATGTTCCTTTGACATGTTGAGATACTTGGATAACCAACTGCTGATGGCCAGCATTCCATTAAATGTATGCTTCCTCATGTTTTCCCCTACACATACAGTTGGTCTAAGAGAGGGGACATCTTTTGGGCCCCTTTTATGCCTAGCATTAGTGATGCCCCATTGATTATAGTTTCTTGCATAATTATTTAATACTATAATCATAGATACTGAGTATATATGGCTTGAAAGAGTAGTTAAGTGGAAAAATCTAACAATCTAACAATCTAACAAATCTAGCACTAGAGTTTTCAAGGTTTTGATTTGGCGTCCAATCCAATCAGCATTTGTGTATCCCGTGTGCTAGACAAACTAGTCCAATCCACGGAGGCCCAACCTCACAACTTATAGGACTAACCTCTTGTTAGACCACAGCACATGTATGTTCTTGCTTTAATTACTTGTGATCTTTGTATTTGTCACCATATAAATGTTGCGATCCTGAGACATAAATAATGCATTCTCCATGCAATTCTTAGGAGAGCAAACACAGACACAGGGTCAATGTGTCCAATGTTTTCCCGAATGTCATCCAGTCTGCATTCCCGTACCTATCTGCAATATACAACCATTACACGAAAAAGCCCCTAAACGCACAGTGCAGGTGTAACATCAGGCTTGCAGGTGCTTGTGACAACAAACAGCAGGTGTCTGGCTCATTGTGAGTTTCTGTGTGTGAGAGTGTGTTTATATGATAGCATGTAGGTCTGAGGGAGTGTTTGTGACTCCATGTAATGACACGGTGGATTAGAACTGGGTGGGTGAGGGTAATCATCAGCAGCAATAACCAGGTGCGTACGCTCCCTTACTCACACAGACACATACAGATGCGAGACGGCAAGGGTTTACGACTGTCTCCTCATCTTAGGCCGATAAGAACACAGGTCTGTCACTAGTGATCTACTTACAGAGGAGTGCCAAAAGGTCTCAGCTGTATTCTTCCACACAACAGCATTTTTAAGTAGTAATATTGCAGGACTGAGGGAGTGCAACAGTAACACGGCTCTTTAAACTTTATTCACCACAAGACATCCGTTAATTTGTTGGATGCAAAACATTTCCATCATAACCACACTAACAGAAAAGGACATTTTCTATTAGTAGTTCAAATGTAGATCTACTCAAATGTAGTTTTGTTGTTGTTTATGCTGGGTGAGTTCATGTGCATGTCCAGGATGACACACATTACACTAGATCATTTTACTCCAGTCCCCAGGTGACTATAAATTATTCACAATCAATAGTTCATCAACTATTGATTATACACATCACTAGTATGTTGTGCACAATGGTCTTTCCATTCTTTCTTGAAAGCTATATATCTTCACTGAGCTGCTGTCGGTACAAAATAATTAACTTTTTAAAAGAAGAATAAAAATATACATATATCTATACACACACACATATATATAATGCATGTGTATAATATATATATTATATAATGTATAATGTTTATATTTTTGACTCATTTGTTCTTCTCTGAACTGTCAATACAGATTGTAAACTGAAACTAAAGACAAAACTGCATCTGTGAAATTAAATGCATCACAATTTGGTTGTACATACAGACTTCATGTGTTGAGTGTGTACGACTCGCACCTGTAGGATGTGATCCTCCTCAGCTTGGTGACAGGAATGTCATAGCCACACTCCTCCAGGACTTCCTGACGGGCGATCTCCTCCAATGAAAGATTGGGTTTGTCCACCAGACCGGCACACAGCTCGTAGGTGACGCCCGCTGCTGCTGGAGGCTGGTCAAGGTTGCTGGTTGCCTCTTCACCGTCCTGCGGGGCTTTGGGTTCTTCTGAGGCAGCAGCACTAGAGTCCTCACCTCCCTGCTCTCCCTCCGGCTGAGGAGGTGCAGGTTTGCTCCTCTCCCACTCACACATGTAGACAGCTGCAATGCAAGAACATGGGCATGACACACACATCCAACACCCAGGTATAGTGTTAAGGGGGTCTTCAGTTAGTCAGGTGACGTTAGTCTTCAGTCAGGATTGCCCGACAAGAGGAGCTGGATTCAATGAAGTAATTAATTAAAAATTTTTAATACATTTGTTACTGTGCCTTTAAGACTAATCTACGTAAATGATGTCTCTATGACTGGTTGCCCTGTACTTTGTCTTATTCAAAAATCAGTTGGTTGGAATGTGGTAACAATAGAATTTATTTAGGTCCATATGAAATGACAGGCTTAACTGATGAGCGGTAGACTGCATTGATGGTCACCTATAAATGTTTTCATGATTGTGACATCACAACCATTACGAATAACAGGTTGTTTTTGCAGCACACGTTCCAAATCTGGACTACATAGAATGGAGTGAACAGCCTGTTTTGACACAGATTTATTTCTATGATATGTATCCTTAAAGTTATCCAGTTAGAAAAAGATAAACAAGGGACAATCTTGCTTTCCATCTAAACCCATGGCTCATCTATAGGTATTCCTATTATAGCTAATACACCTTTGCCAATCTGCATCCACGAGGTGCAAGCACATGCAGACAGGACTGTGCTGTCAAACAATGCTATAGAAAAAAAAAGAAAGACAACAGGTTCCCATAAACCAGTCTGGGGCAGCATCTTTAATACTCTTTAATCGTCTCATTAAACCATTGCAATCCTCATCAAACAGGTGGAGTTCTGAGGCAAGCTGAGGCAACCTGAGCCGTACAGTGGAGGGAATGTATACGCATGAGTGGGACACAAGCTCAAGAGCCATCAGGTTTGGGAGGCTTTGTTCCAACACCATTACCTCACACAAAGCCCGGCCTTCTCTCAAGCCATTGTTCGAGGAATGAGTAGAAAGAAAAGGAAAAAGAAGAAGTCCCTTTCAATGCAAGGCCTTCCTTCAATTTTGAGGAATAGGGCGCCGTTCCTGGCTAGAGCGCAAGGAACAATAGCAGTGTGGTGTAGCGCGGGGCCACAGCCTCACGTAGCGCAGTGAAGGCCCAACTCTCACACGAGCACTTGCACTATGAAAAATGTTCCATTACGAGTGCGCTATTGTTTACAAAGGGCCGACAGCAGGGCAGAGAGCACGCTGAAATTTAGCAAGATTGTACCTTTTCTTCTGACAGTATAGCATTCCCCCCAAGGTACAAACAGAATAGGCGTACCCTCAAAAGTACAACAATATCCTTAAGGTAAAACTGTGCACCTTAACTGAATGCAGATCAAAAGTACACCACGTTAACTTTCCAAGGGCATATTTCTGTGTGTTTTTAATTAAAAATATAAAATTTACAGGTTGGAATCAATTTTATGGAGTGGCATCTTGGAGTGGCATCTTAAATAATATCCATGCCACCGGTACTGTTGAAAGTCAGTCATTAGAACAAGAACTCTAGTCAGGGAAGGCAAAAAAAACAGTGCATCCTGCAAAAAGAATAGTAGCAAAGGTGAAAGAGTACAGTTGTTGTCTTTGTAGGGTTATCAGTGGTCTATACCTAACTTGGCACTTAGAACCACCTTCTGCAAACAGTTATAAAATAGACAGCTGATGTTACCAGGTGGCTGGTGAGGAGCTGAACTACAAGGATCTGAGGAACAAACGATTCACTTCAAGACTTCATGTCCCATTTAACATAAATTTTTGCAAAATAAATAAAAAAAAAACCCAACAAATCATTTATGTCTGTCAAGACAGCTTAGGCAGGATGAGTGAGTTTGTCGAAGCATTACTAAGGGTGTGGCAGGTCTCAATCTAAGGTCCTCACAAAAACTCTTTATTCTGTTTATGAGCAGAGGGAAGGGGTGGGGCACAGCAGTTCTGATCCAGAAGCAAAAGTGATCCTTCACCACTAAACTTGCATGGTATAATGCAATGTAGCTTTAGGCCAAAATGAAGATATATATATATTATATATACACAAACACAGACACACTATATGGACGAAATTGGGACGCCTGACCATTACACCAACAGGATTTTAATGAGTGCATTTAAATATATAGATTTTAATATGGCATTAGTCCCCACTTTCCAGCTATAACAATTTCCACTCTTCTTGGAAGGCTTTCCACAAGATTTTGGGGTAATTCATTTTGTAAAGCACACTGATGTTGGAGGAGAAGGCCTGACTCGCAATCTCCGTTCCAGTGTATCCAAAAGGTGTTGGATGGGAAACTCATTCAATCATGTCTTTATGGAGTTTGCTTTGTGCACTATGTGCACTGCTTTGTGCCCCAAAATGGCATTGTCTAAAATGTCTTAGTATGATGAAGCATTAAGACTGCCCTTCATTGGAAATAATGGCTTAGCCCAAACCCTGAAAAACTGGTGCGTCTCAATACTTTTGTCCACTTTGTGTATATATATATATTTTTTAAAAAAGCAACATTAATCATCATCATCATAATCATCATTAGATAATAATTATAAAGTGAGGCTGCTTACCTGGGCGAAACTGCTTGACCAGGATGAAGCAGTGAGAGGTGGTGTTGAAGATCAGCACTGATACACTAAAGGGAGGCAGAGAGATGGAAAAACAGACCAGTTCATTAAATATCAAAAGGAAAAGCAAACATAATAAAACGGGTAATAATGCTCAATCCCACATTAAACACAACTGTACTAATGAAAGAAAATTATCTGTGTCAATGACAGTATGTCCAGAACCTTCTTAGTAATTCCTCCCAAAATACCCCAAACAGGAAGAAAAGCTCTTCGCTCATGAGATAGTGGGCCTGTCACAATTTCATGACACAATTGCCTGCTTGCAGTTACTTGCCATGATCACTGAGGCTGACCACAATTACTTTCAACTGTTGTAAGTCATTTTACAATCACATCATGACAAGCAGAATGTGAAATCAACACTTAGCTTGAAATAAGTAGAAAGCAGGAAACAGCTCTGACTTACGACTGAGAGTTCTACCGGAAAGTTGAATCGTTTTAGCATTTTCAGCATTCGTTTTGTCAATATTTAGATCACAATCATAATTAAAATGTCATTATTGTGACAGGACTAATAGTAGATGATGGTGGAACATGAATAAATGACTACTTATTTAAGAGGACTTTTTGCTCTACAACAGCAGTTTAATCAGTAGAAGTAAATCAGGGACCTTTTACGTGACTTGAATCCTTTAGAACTTTCCTTCAATATGATAATTACTAAACCAATAAATGTAGCATTATGTTTGTACACCAGTCAGTCAAAGCAAAACACTGTCCAGCAGTTCAGGGGCCGAATATGCATCAGACAACACAGGCAAACACGTCACAGATGTGAAGATGGAGGAAAACTAAATCAGTGCACATTAACATTTCCCTTTAATTCCAAAAGCTGTCAATCCCAAGGCACACAGTAATGTCCAAAATAAAGAAGTGAAAAGTTTTTGGTACTACTAGGACCCTCCAAGGATCAGGCTGCCCCTCAAACTGGATGGAAGAGCAAGGAGGAAACTGGATAGAGACTCTACCAAGAGGCCTGTAGCAACTTTGAAGCAGTTACAGGAATTATTGGCAAAGAGTGTCGGTATATATACACGTGTACACAGCTGTTGATGACAAAGTAACCTTGAACCTTGAGTCATGGCGTGGATATGACAATATCACAAGTGCTCCACAAACATGACTTCTATAGGAGGGTTTTAAGGAGAAAAAAAAAACCTTCTTCAAAAATCCCACAGCAAGTCTTGATTGAGCTTTAACAAAACACCTTATAGATTCTGAGGTCAAGTGGAAAAAGGTGTTTTGGTTAGAGGAGACCAAAACCAAATTATTTGGCCATACAGTACAATACCATACAGTACATTTGGCAGAAAGCCAATACAGCTCAGAATCCAAAGATCATTATAACATTATACCCAAAGAGCATTATACCTACAGTACAGCATGGCAGGTGTAACAAACTGATGTGGGGCGTTCTTCTGCAGCAGGGACTGGTGCACTTGTGTGGATAGAAGGTACATTCTTAAAAGGTCAGTTCTTAAGGAAAACTGGCTGTCCTCGGCCAGAAAGAAGTCAAAGGAAAGTTCACCATCCATCATAACAATGACCCAAAGCATACAGCAAATGATCAGGAGAAAGGAGAAAAGGGTGAGAAAAGGGCGTGGCCTATTCAGAGCTCAGTTTTAAACACTTGAAGATACCAACAGTCACTAGCCAATCTGACTAGCTTCAACAGTTCTTGTAACGTCGAGTGGCCAAATACTGCACAGTCTAGAGAAGTATCTCAAATAACTCAAGGCGTAATTAAAGTAAAAAGTTGTTACACAAAGTACTGACTAGGACTGGGCGATTTGGCCTAAAATCAAAATCTCGTTGAATTGAACATTTTTAACTCGATTCCGATTAATGAACGATTATTTTATTTATTTGTTTTGCCCTCATAATTCACTAACAAGTTTCTCAGTTGTCTCAGTGTTTAAGCTCTCCATGTCGGCGGAAAAACGTAACATAACGGAGCGGGGTCATGTGACTCCACACGCGGTAGTGTTTTTAAAGGTAATCAAAATAATCAACCTGGAAAAATTTTTGCGATTATAGGTTCTGAATGTCACTTTCGATTACTTTTCAATTAATTGCCCAGCCCTATTACTGACACAGAGGCGTGATCCCTTATTCATCTTAGTGAACATTTAGTTTTTTACATATTCTGTTGCTATCATGTCTTTCACTTGGATGCTCCATGTTGCAATGAGAA
Organism: Clupeocharax schoutedeni; assembly: GCA_037974565.1. NCBI lineage: Eukaryota > Metazoa > Chordata > Actinopteri > Characiformes > Alestidae > Clupeocharax > Clupeocharax schoutedeni. The sequence goes on from JBBPDH010000151.1 coordinate 7,410,586, forward strand.
AATACATCTAGAAAAGTAGTTGTGTGCATCTTTGCTTTAGACTGGAAAGCAACAATAAAATAATATTTCAAAGGGGTTGATTCTGCTCTATGCCCAGTAAAGATGCTCCGATCAGCATTTTTGGGGCCGATTACCGATCGCCAAGATCATGATCTGCCGATTGCCGATCACTGCCGATCACAGAATGGCAGGAGAATGGGAATCTTTTATCTATAATCTAGC
>JBBPDH010000151.1:7416088-7426364 GCA_037974565.1 Clupeocharax schoutedeni
CTGTCATGAGTTCGCATGAAATCCCAGGACTTCATTGTTCCATTCTGTAAAGAAAAAAAATACAAAACCTGAGCACACAAATCGCTATCATTCACCTTATAGACATAAATGCAACTGTACTGCTTCTATTGCTATAAAATTCCAATAAAGGAGTGCAGGCTCTGTGACCTACTCTAATCAATCAAGTTTAAAATAAAGTAAAGTAGCAAGTAGGATGAATATATTTGCATAAGGCTAAAACACCCGAGATAAAAACAGAATTTTACCAGTAAACCTCTGGGTCTATATATTTGTGACGAGAAACATTTGGTGACCTTTATGCTCTCACAGCACACAGTTTAATTAAGTTTCATGGAACTGTTAAGTAAATGTGCATGACGCATAATGCTTTTTATTAAAGTTGGTGTTTTAACGGACGACTAAAGCCTACTGTGGGCAAAAACTCACAATGAGAAAATGTAAATGTCAATGCAGAGTCATACTTAATCTGAGTGGGTTTAGTTTAATAATAAAAAAAAAAAAAAGTACACGGCTGCTTTTACAGTGTAATCAGATGCACACTCTCACTTTCTATCTTATGCAGCTCAAACCTCTGGCGTGTCTGATTACTTCAACGCCCTGAGATAGGGATTCTGCAAAACATGCGTCTCACAAGAGCAGACATGTAGGAAAAGATTTTAGCTGCGGTTCTGGGCCTGAGGCCGAGCGTGTGTGTGTGTGTGTACGAGTGATGGAGTGGGTGTGTATTTTTGTCCACAAACACAAAGCTGTTTGATGTTTATATAAATACACCTCGGACATAAATACATGGAGGTACAAATCATTAAACTGCAGTGAAAACATTCGAAGGATGGAAGCGAGAATGTGGCTAGGCGCAACCACTTCATTCCATGAAGTGAGTGTGTCCTGATATACCGAGGCAACCAAAAACGATATCAATGTGACTTAGAGAGCGGACGCGGGAAGAGTCACAAATATGTCAATTTACACTTGATTTTTTTTTTTTTACTTACATTTATGGCATTTAGCAAACGCTTTTATCCAAAGCGACTTCCATTCCCTACCTACAGGGGGCAGTCTCCCTGGAGCAACTTGGGGTCTTGTTCAGGGACCCAGTGGTGGTGCTGAAGGTAGAATTCGAACACATGACCTCTGGGTCCGGAGGCACCTCCACCCCCATGTCTACCATATGGTCAATGTTTGGTACATTGATTTGGGACAGTTCCCTGATTCTTTTCACCAACTTTCTTATGGGTAAAATTCGTAGCATTTATTAACGCAGCTGGTGGCCTAGTGGTTAGGGAGTTTCCTTTGTGATCAGAAGATTGTGAGTTCAAATCCCAGGCCTGCCAGTGGCACCACTAAGGTACAATTGAACAAGGTATCGTCCCTACACATTGCTCCACTGGCGCTGTGTTCCTGGCTGCCCGCTGCTTCATTTGGTAAATGCGGAGGACAATTTTGTGCTGCTCACACTGTGTGCTGTGGTGTGTTCACATATAACAAATGGACACAAGCGATTTTCAAAAGCTGGCCACTACACACACCCAGAGATGCCAATTTCCACCATAATGGATTTCCCACCATATGGAACTTTCACAGGCCACAATTTTGCCCAATCATCCTCAAAATTACCACAAATGATCTTCAAACAAAGGTATGTGATGAACTGTAATTTTCAGAACAGGTTCAGAGATCAGTGAAAACTGGAAATCAGGAGGGGAGTTAATAACTCAGCAATGGTTTGGTGCATAAAAACCAGAACTGATACATGGACTTAAGGTCCCATGCCAAGAAAGCAATTCTGTGTCATTTGTATCTATGTTTTGTTAATGTTTTTGTTCTTATTTTTGTATTAGTCTAGTATACAGTATTGTAAGGCACTAGGGTTGCAATGATTAGAAAGTTTGGTCCTATTATAATCTGTGAAATAATTATACTTTTTATTGCTGCTTTTCAGAGATATTGCATAGAAATGAGAAATTTGTAAAATAAAAGCAATCTCTGTACCCAGTAAAAATATGTAAGCAGTCAGAGGTTACTGCTGCCTTTTTAATACACCACAGTCAAAAAACAATTAAATGCAGTGACGATAAAAGAAAAACAAGAAAATAATATAAAACCTGTCTACATAAGAGCTTTAACAGTTCACCACATCAGTGGGAGTTGGAGTGCAAAAAAGTGAGCATGTTCACGTAATCTGAGCTCAGCCTAGAACGATGAGGTGAGAGATTATTGCCACTACTGCGTAACACACTCGCTAGTAGCTACAGGCTAGTTGCTTTAGCATATTTAGGATATCCAAAATATTCCCACACAGGAGACTTCAAGCACTTTCTAGGTGGATATAGAGTAGTCCTGGTGGCGGTCATCTCTTTTTCTGCTTCTGCCATGAACCGCGTGTGTATTGTTTTTTGCCTGTGCGGGTCACGCTATATGTCCTTAGTTCCGGCGGATTGTTTTTGCCGGTGTTGGGGAAGTCTTAATTTTGGATTAACGGCAATGTTTCACACCACGGTTAACAGTCAGTTAATCCCTGCAACCCTATAAGATTCTTGCTCATTTTCACTTTCCCACATTTTGGAATAATATTATAGACATCAAAGCTTTAAATATGACCATGAATGCATATAGAGTTCTAACAACAAAAGTGTCAAGACATGTTTAAGACATGAATCCAATCTGGCCTTTGGATGGGAGTAGAATTTAAATTTACAGTAGTATATTTTACAGGATTAAAAAAAAGAGATTATTGACATTTTTGTAATTAAACAAAAAAAACCCAAATTTTCCTACAAAATTCAGTAATATTTGGAGTAATCTTTTGTGTCCTCCAGAATACGGTAAGGAATATCAGGAATGTAGGTATTCTGGAATACTTGTGTTTGACAGTAGAGAAATGCTGCTTTTTGAGGGGGAAAAAAACCAAACATAAAAACAAACAAAAAAACAAAAATGGTCTTCTAAAGGTCTACTTTGCCCAGTGTGATCTCAGACAACACACAGCATTTGTGTGAATGTTGTTGTAAGTACAAGCTCCACAGTAAACAAGCTTCAAGTGATATATGACATGACATATAAGCCTTCATTAGAGCAGCTAAACTATAGTAAAATGATGTTATCCATTAGCCTGTGGCACCTTGCCTTTATCATTTGACAAACCAAACATATGCCAAAACCTGCAACAAAAGATCTTGTACTTTGAGAATCTCGTAGTAACACAGGTCAACAGATCAAAATCACAAGAGATAGGTTTATCTGAAATTATTGTTGAATGGTGTAATAGGTGAATAATAGTAATATTATGATTTTAATTATAAAAAAACCCACAAAATCTTTGACTAGCACAGTAAAACTAACTTCCTCCCAGCATTTACCAAAGATATCACTCTGAAACCAAACACCTTAATTTTACCCTTTAAAATGACCTGTATGGGAAATTAAGGACAATTAAGGGAAAAGGTCCACAGATTAAGGCTGATTAAGTTGTAAACTACAGAATTTTCCCCATACTTTTCAAATTTGCCCCTTAAATAACAGAACCTCTTGAATTAACCTCTTAAATTTAAGATGAAGGGGTTTCACACTCATGCCTTAAATAGAATTTTAAGTTTAAATTAAGGGGTTGGATTAAAAAATGAATGGCCACTTAATTCAAATGAAGGACTTTGGTGTATTTTCAGGGGTAAATTAAGGTATGGTTTTTCAGTACATTGTGCTTCGTAGTGTGTGTTGAGGTGATTCATGACAATAGATTATGAAGGACAATATCAATGATTTATTGATCTAGTGCCAATGTTTTGTTGGTGGTAACAATCGATCAGCACCATCAACATCAAGAACAGCTTAACTTGTCTGTCACACCGAGAAACAAAAGCAGGAACAATTTGTTTTGTGCAAGTGTGCTTTGATGTCAGTTTGGGATTAATGTGCCGGTAAATCTGAACTAAAAACACAATAGTGGTGCACTACTTTTAATCAATCTTTAGACCGCAAGAATGAAAACGGCCGGGTTGGGTATGAGGTCAGCAGGATAACAATAATAAAACAACATCAATTAGGACAAGAGCAACCACTGAGACCACAATGTATCTCTAAGTCAACAGACATTTTGCTATTCAAAAAATGCCGTTCCTCGTCCTGGCCTGACCTACACAAAGCAATACCAGCGGCGGTCGTGCTAGGTTAATAAACAGCGAACCTCCATTAACGGAACCGTTCATGCTTAACCTGAGGCGCTGAACTAAAACAGCAGCGTGGGGAGAGTGATCCTGCATGCTGCCTCAGTAACTGAAGCACGGCCAGCGAGCCCAACACAGTTACATTAGCTTCAGGCCGCGCCACCGCACGTGCTAATGGCGGGGCTTTTTGGCTCCAAAATGTGGCACTTTACGAGGGAAACGGAGGAGGCGGGACGATTCACATATGAGTGAGCTGTTAGTGCACTGTCTCATTAAGCACAGACATGACCAGAATCCCTGAACCAGCTAGATCCTCAGCTCCTCATGAGGGGAACAGGGCCAAATGCCATGTGTGCAGCAGAAAATAGACCTAAACCAAGTTAGGAACCTATGAAGTGGGGCGAATGTAACCCAATTTTAACACCAATTTGTTTCTTATGACAAATTCTGGTAATGCAAAACCTTCCAAGCTAGCTAATGGATGACTGGAGCCCATCATAAATAACAAACAAGCCTATGCAGTGGAATGCAGACTGTTTGGACTTTTTGAGCATTTACTCAACTTTTGATCTGCACCTTGTGCCAACTGCCACAAACATCTATCTTGTAAAGAACTAAACTTACTGACTAAATTAACCCACCTAGAACAGCCACAAATGTGCAGCTGCATCAGACCAGGCTGAATAATGCAGGGGAATTTCCTCTAGAGTTCACACAGTTCTATTCATTGAAGCACATGGACACATAATGCGTTATATTAGTAAAAAAAAAAAGTTGCATTAACAAGTTTAAAACCAGTACACATTGCCTTTGCTTGAGCTAACTAATGATAGTGAAAGAAGCCCTGTGTTTTTCTTCACTTCAGAAAAGGTGGTGGTGAAGAATCAAGAAGTGTAATAAAAACTCCCTTCTAATGCACGCCAGGGCAGAGGTTTGCGCCCTGTTCCTCAATACTTCAAAGTGATCCAAACATTTTTGTGTAGGCGTGAAATCCATCATTTTCTCCCATGGGGCAAGGAGAGTGGGGATCAAAACGGGCCCTTCCGTGGCAAGTGCATACTTGAGCACATAGTTGTGGAGGTGTAAGTGGGCATGTTTAGATAGGTGAAGAGGATACAGGATAACTTGTACGCTTCCAAGTGGACAACTCAAGGTCGCATGTCAACATGTAAGCCCCCCTCCATGCCCCCAAGCATGTGTGCACACAAGACGATGGCCTCTTGTGCAACAGACCTACTTTTTGTATCATGAATTCTTGGTTGGTTTGGCAATCCAGACGCTTTGAAAACTGGGCAAAAAATCAAATTTGCACAATTTTCCCCAATCAGCCAAAGGCACGTGTCCTTTGTAAACATATACCCCACCAATTAGCATTGTGCAAAAGTGCATGGGGAAATCATTACATTCCCCTCAAACCATGTGGAGTTAAGTAATCACAAATAGACTTGCTTGCTTAGTTTCTAACACTGTGTGTCATTCTTATTCTCTGTAAAAATAAACAAATAAAAAAAGTTTATTGCATAGCTAAAAACAGTAACAGCAACCGCCTTGAATTTCGTCTGCACTTTTGGCCAAGGAGAAAAATGTTCACAATCGATTTCTTTCTAAACTATGGCTTTAAGCCTGCAATATGGTAGGAAGCCTTATTTGACTGTGGAATCAGATTCCCTAGAAGGCAAAACGAAGACTTGGGGGCTGCACGTCAGCCGTCACCTTCCTTAGAACCCTGAGTGTCGTGACAGCTGGCCAGAGGGGCCTCAATGGAGGGGAGCCTCTGCAAGTTCATACAGATGCGTAATCGGCAGGAGGGTGCGGTGCTGACACAACAAGCCCAGAAAGCGCAAGTGCCGCTTGCACAGAGGCTGTCATCCAAGCACATGCTCTTACAGGACCAGCGCGATCCAGGAGAGGCCTTGAGGGTGTGTAGAAAACAGTTTTAAAGTATCATAAGTGGCTCACACACGCGTGCGTGCGTGCTTGCACACGCACGCACACGCACACACACACACACCACAAAGCTCTGGTCTACATCTGTCCTCTATAATTACTGCCATAAGATCCTGCAGCATCATCAAACAACGGTAGTGTCAAACAAGCAACTTTGCCTCAGGCCCCCTCAAACCCACCTCCCTCACTCAGGATTGGCATCAGCGCTACTGTGCAAAGGGAGACTTCATGACATCCTCATCATCATTAAAGCCTGACCTTATCTGGCTGCCTTGTAAAATGGTTTGTGTGATGAGCACATCTGGTATGTTGTCTGTTTCATAATACAGTGAGGAGCAATGGGAGGTCCAACAGGACACATTTATTAAATGCACTATATTTAAGATCAGAAAACTTACAGCAAAGATGACTGACTTGCTTGCAGGGTGGTTCCTCGGTATCCTGGCACACTGTCTTTTAAACCGACAAAACCACACAATCGGACAGAAACTGACAAATTTAGGCTTTGAGATTTGCACTTAATGCTGTTTTTTGTTACACAATGTACGACTGCGCATTTTTACAGATACCAGTATCTCATTCAGAGTCAGGAGCCACATAAGCAAGTGAAATTTGACACCAGTGACATAAGCTCCCTTTACAGGTTAGTTATGTCTTGTAGCTCGAGTGTGAAGACGCAAACAAGCAAAGTTCAGCCATTAAATGTTTTATGTTACATTAGAAGTAATAAAAAAAAAAAAGACTTGGGTTGACTTAAGACTATCATGATGGCCATCAGGTTGAACCATCTAATGCGAGACGTATGCAAGGCTTGCAATGTTTTCTTTTAAAGCACAGTCCTGTATCTGTCAGTCCAGACATTAATGCAGGCCTGTTTGTGGTTATTTGTTACCAGCTGTGCTAAAAAGAGCTATTACAGATACTGCACATCTCAAGATCTCTGAAGGCTCCTCAATTCCTCCATGTCCATTGGCTCAGGCTATGGGATGTGATTAGATGATCTCAAGTCTAGCAAGAGAAATACTGTGTTCATTTCATTTTTTGGTCAAATTAACCATTTAGACAAACAAGAATTAAGAAAGTGCAGCATAACTTGTTCAGAGGCATTTAAATCTTAGAAGTTTACAGATCAGAAGTTCTCCTGTGCTATTCAGAATAGCTGAGCTCACTCAAAACAAGCAAAAACAACAACAACAGAGGCCTTATGCCAAATTCCACTCTCAACCAGCCAACAAGGTTTAGCCTATGGGCCTAAAGGAGAGTTTCCCAATGTTCTGGCATCACCACCATCGCAACATAATGAGCCAAAAAATGCAAATGAAGATTTTTTTTGTGTCACAAATATTTGAAATGTTTAGCTGCTAGGCCTGCATTTTTTACCCCCAGTTATGTGACTGAACTTGACTTTAATAGCTCTAAAAAGAGACAACAGTGCTTTTAAGGAGCACATTACTGATATAACCTACAATTACTGCATAAAAATAAATCTGAAAAATCCTCACACAGGGAATCCTCATAGCTGGTTGCGCATAGACAATTCGTTTGTCAAGTATTCAGTGGATTTGACCTAAACTGATTGCAACATATAACCGAAGTGTATCTTATTATCCCAGGATGCTTTGCAAAAGGAATGATCCTTCATCACTGGTCTTTTCAAGCTCCATTCAAACTCCCCTCCAAGAGGCCAAGCGCTGCGCTGGGATTCAAGGCGCGTGCACAGATGGCGGGGGCTCCTCATTATCAGGCCACTCAATAGGTCAGCAAGAAAAGTCCTGTGGGACCCTGGGAATCACCAGTAACACGGATTACGATAGAGATTATAGGGCCAATGGGGGGAGGCTGGACCTCGAAATGAAAGTGCGCTTCTGGTCCTCTTTGCAATAAAGGCTCAGAAGTGAATGCGGATAGAGAGGCAGACCTTGTTCTTTTGGGTGTTTAAAGTCTAATTACCATTAGCTGCTAGTTTATAATGCCGTGACCCCAGCAGCTGTGGGGAATTCAATTGCTGTCATGCTGCCGTTTACAATCGGGTCCTTTTAATTCCCACCATGTGCTGTACAACTTCCCAGGATTTAAAACACTCATCTCCCTCCATCATCACCAGGCAATCACACTCTGCCCATATTACCAATGTGTATTCATGGGCACAGAGATGCTCACTCAATGTGTGACTGCAGAGTGCAGGTGGCAGTTAACCCCCTACAGAGATTACAGATGAGAAGATAGATGGTGGCAGTTAGCCTCTACAACCAGTGCATTCAAAGGTACCAAAGTCATTGTTTGTTTGGCTTAAGAGTATTTTAGAAGAGATATTATGCAAAACTCACTTTAAAAAAACAAGTTATAATATGTCTATGGGTTATACATGTTCATGAACTTCACGTAAAGATCTCACCAGCTTTATTCATCGGTCCCTTTGAAACGAGCTGTTTCAGGGCTCTGTCACTTTGATGCAAATAAGCTGTTGCTGGCCACGCCCCAAACATGCTTACCAAACGAAACGAACACGTTCATACCAAACTGCGATAGAAACACAAAAGTCATTATTTGAAAGTACTTACATCTCCCTCATCTGCTCACTTGTCACAGGCAATAGGTACAGATCCCCCACGACGATGAAGTTAGCTCATTATTTATAGCTTCTTGTTTGAATTTTCACCTTAAAAACGTAAGGTTGAACTTTTTGAGGAGGAACGAAACTAATTGTTCCTGGGATATGGCATCGAAAATGAAATGGAGCCACTCAGTCCTGGTGTTCTTTTTCTGGGAGAAAGTGTATGGATTTGTGCTGTTCTTTGCAGTCAACAACAGAATACTTCATGCGTAACTTGCCTCTGTCTGTAGTCATAGTGTTCAGCTTATCCGTGCTGGTAAAACAAGCGGACAAGATGGTGGATCTTCAATTAATCTAGTGGGTGGGGTCTCAACAGATGAGGGGCAGTTCTATGCAAATTGGTCAAGTGGGACGTCACCATTTTGAAAGGGCCGGAAACTGTGAAGAAAAGCTGGTGAGAGCTCTTTATGAGTGATTTTGTGCCAAGAACTTCATGAACATAACCCCTTTATAACTAAAGTGAGTTTTGCATAATATGTTCGCTTTAACTCAAATTAGATTGTTTCCCATTACCTCAAATGCAGCCAGCTAAGAAAGAATCTACTAATCTCATTAATGTTATACTTCTATAACTATGACTTGAATCTTGAATCTATAAGATGTCAGAAGGTACATGTCTAAGGCCCCACAGCAATACTTAGTCATTGTTACATTTGTGCATCGCATATTTGGTAAATATTATTCATTTGACTTGTTTGAGACGTCACCTGATGAGACAATATGTCAACACAGCATAATGAGAGCCATGGGTAGTGGAAAACGACACAGACAGTGCTAGGTTATACTGAGTGCAGAAGCTAATCTACCTCCCAAGACGTACACTATATGGACAAAAGTATTGGAACACATCTGTTTTTCAGAGTTTGTGCTAGGCCCCTAACTTCCAGTGAAGGGTAATCTTAATGCTTCAGCATACCAATACATTTTGGGTGATGTCATGCTTCCAACTTTGTGAACCCAGTTTGGGGAAAAACCTTTTCTATTCGAGCACAACTGTGCTACAGTGCACAAATCAAGCTCCATAATTACACAGTTGGATGAGTTCGGCATGGAAGAACACACAGAGCTCTGACACCAACCCCAGCCAAAACCTTTGGGCTGAACTGGAATGAAGATTGCAAGCAAGGCCTTTTTATCCAGCATCAGTACCTGACCTCATAAGTGCTCTACAGAATTGGCACAAATTCACTCTGAAACACTCAAAAATCTTGCAGAAAGTCTTTAAGTGAAAGTGAAGTGAAAGTGAGTGAAAGTGACCATTTGTCATACGTGAACACGCCACAGCACGCGGTGTGAACAGCACGTAATTCAACCTCTGCATTTAACCCATTCACCAAGTGAAGCAGGGCGCAGCCAAGAACACGGCGCTCGGGGAGTCAGGCATCCAAGTCTTTCAAGAAGAGTGGAAGCAGTTATAGCTGCAAAGACCCAACTTCATATTAATGTCTTTGTATCTGAATTAGAGGTCGACCGATGTATCGGTTTTGCCGATTAATCGGCACCGATAGTTGATTCCCGGAACTATCGGTTATCG
>JBBPDH010000151.1:7426464-7436479 GCA_037974565.1 Clupeocharax schoutedeni
ATTAATCGGTTATCGGCAAGTACAGACCAACCTAGCTATCGGTATCGGTAAAATTCAATATCGGTCGACCTCTAATCTGAATGCAATGTCATCAAAGTGCCTGCTGGTATAAGGTCAGGCATCCAAATAGTTCTGTCCCTGTAGTAGAGCTGGGCAAAAAAATACATACAATCAATTTTTTATCGATTTTCCCCTCCAGTCCTCAAAATAAAACTGCAGATGACAAATAAATGGTTCAAAACAAGTTTTAAGGTTTTGTTTCTTTAGGGTTCAAGTTCAATTTAACACATACTTTGGGTCTAAAACTTTCAGCATGTTAATGAATCCTGGCTTTTCCGCTATTCCACAGTATGTATAGACACTATACATTGTCCACAGTATGTATAGCACTATACATTAACCCATTTACAAAGTGAAGCAGGGGGCTGCCACCCATCAGGGGCGCCCAGGGAGAAGTGTGTGGGGACGGTACCTTGCTAAAGGGTACCTCAGTGATGACACTTTTGCAATATACATCGCGACATCGTTTATCGCCTTCCACTGTGTCCCATTCTTATCATATGACAGTGGTGTGCTTATTTCTTCTCCGTGTGCGCACTTGTGTACACAATGCAGTCTCTGCCTCCGATTGGCTGACGCTGACATGCATTCCTTGACATAACCAATTATTATAGTCCCTTCATAAAAAGGCCGGTACCATTGGCACGTGGGGAATCTAAACACAAAACCACAATAAGACAAGAGAAAAAGCAGAAGAGACAGACACATTACATGTGTGGAGATACTTCACTCTAGACCGGTCCTGGACTGGCCATTAGGCATCTTGGGCATTTGCCTGGTGGGCCGATGGTAAATTTTGGCCAGCGTGGAATCCTGTCATCAGCACCTGCCACCCTCAGGAAGGACAGCCTGGTGGGCTGGTCAAAGCTCACAATTTTTGGCCCCAGTCCAGCCCTTCTGTAGACCACAGAGTATCTTGCGCCGTTAACGCCAAGATTACAAACGGCGCTAACACAGTTAAAAAAATTAATCTATGCCCACCTCTAATAAAAACACATCACCCTGAACTGTAAATTCGGATTAATCGATAAAATCAATATATCGCCCACCTCTACCATATAGTGTATCTTTCCTGCTTATTTGAAAAACTTGACTTTCTCAGAATGTGACTGTCTACATAGTGGGAGAGGATTAAGCGTCTGCTGTGTATTCGTTGGTTCACTTTAAACACAATGGTGTTTTTAGACATGTACTGTAAGCATAATCTAGACATCATCAGGAGTAGCTGTATAAGAGAATGCTAATGTCAAAATCAGTTGGACCAGAAATGAAACAGACTTTACCCTGCCAGCTCTTCCATAACATTTGACTTGGACCATGTGTGCACAGAGCAGGTCACCATGCAGGGAATGCACAGAAAGTGGGTGGTACTGTTTCAATCATGCAACTGGTTTGAAACTGGAAGAAAAAACATCGAGGGTGAAGAGGAAAGGTAATTTACACAAAACTCATACAATGCAAAAATGGAGGGACAACAAGAGTCAGGGACTTGTAAGTCAAAATCATTAAATTCAAGTAACAGCAAGAGAATCGGCTGTTGATGACCAAATTATGAACCAGCTAGGTTGCCACCATTTCCGCACATTTTTGCCTTTAACATACTCTACCCTGAGGCTGCCCCCACCTAAACCAAATGGAGTATTTCCAGTAGATAAGAATGCGTAAGACATGGACAAACTTCTGCTGTGTTCCATGTGTAAAAGTAAAGTGGCTCCTTATAGTCACATGTGAACACACCACAGCACAGCAAACAGTGGGAACAATGTGACATACTTTCTTTGCCTTTAACCCATTTACAAGGTGAAGCAGGGGGCTGCCACCCATCAGGGGCGCCCAGGGAGAAGTGTGTGGGGACGGTACCTTGCTGAAGGGTACCTCAGTGATGACACTAGCCGTGTTGGGATTCAAACCCATAACCTTCTGTTTGCAGGGGCATAACCCAAACTCTAGGCCACGGCAATTCCGGATCTGATTCTGCAGGTATTGTCAAAAATCATCTAAAAATGGTGCTCATTCATTGCATGCTGCTATAAAAATTACAGCAAAAACTCCTGATAAATTTCCTAGAAATGTTCTTAAACTTTCCATTTGGAAATATCAACATTAGCAGGTGTGAAATGCCTTCACATACCGGATGGTGTACGTGGCATTTTTCTGTTGAATAAAGCGGAATGGTCTCCAAAATATTTTACAATTGATGCATGAAATCTTGTTTGGTTACATGAAATCGTCTATCAGGAGGCAGAAATAATAGCATCACGTTTACATTAGCTAAACTAGCTTCTTTAATGGAATTGCTAAAGAAACTGCACAGGAAAAAGGTGGGAATTAAAAGGTTGAACTGAACATCTCAGGCACATCTCTTACACTGACAACCATAAAACAAACAATGTTTTTCTCGACTTTCAGCCAACACATGCTCAGGTAATTTAATATTTCCACTTGACACGCAATATTTAACACATATATGTCACTTATACCCTCCATACACGGATTAATGGAGTTCTGCTCCAGCACTAATTCCGCCTAAACAATCCTGATCACCAAGGTACACAAAAAATAAGACCATAATTATATCAAGTAGCAACCGGTGTAACTGAACCTACCAGCCGTCAAACAAAGGCCTCGTTGCGTAAACAACCAGAGGACACTTCCTGACAAGGGCACAGGCTGTCTCTGCACACATTCAGTGGACACACTCATGCACACTGGAGCACTGAAGGCTTAGGGGAGAAGTAACAAAATGAGCAATAAACATTAATTAAGGAGCGCTTTCATTTTAGTCTAGTCCAAACAACATGAGTGTATATTTGTGTGCATGTAAAATACATTGTGAGGGCTGGATGATGGTAGCTCATTTAGTTTGAAAGGGCTTTGTCTGGTTTTTCTCCCTAGCTCTGGTACTCCAGAGTACAGAGGCAGAGCTGAAAGGAAAGACAGAATAGAGCTTGACCTCTTTGTCTCCATCTGCTGTCTCTACTCAAATCTCCCCCCCAAACCACCTCCACTCTCCTTTCTGACCCATCCCACAGGTGGGGATGTTAATGTTAACCCCAAAGCCTCCAACCACTGTTTAGTGTGAGCAAGGAGCTTATGGTCCCCGCCCAGCCCTCCCATGACCCTGCTGCTGTCTCCAGCACTGCTGAACGATTTATACAGAGGCTTGACGGATGGCAAAACAAAGCTGATCAATCTATTGATGTGGCAGCTTAATATATCCCAGGCCTCTTCCGAAGCCACGGTAACATTCTATTTTAGAGGACATTTTGTTCCTCGTGGGGCTGGCTCTGCCTTAGCTTGGGAAAAGCTGCATATCAGAACATTACAGCCCATCTAACTGGAGACAACACTGTACTTTATATTACCACATGAGTGATTTATGAATCTTTTCAGAGCCCCAAACATCATTGTTCCCACGAACAATCCACAATCTCGCAGGGAAGTGATACACAGGACGCAAATACAATGCCCTGAATGGTGGCCGAAAAACTCCCGGCCACAGGGCCGAGGCTACTCCGACGCAGTGGGAAAATGTGCTCAGCCCCAGTCGCCACCCAGCTCTCACCATTATGGTGCTCATAGATCTCAGTCAGGCTAAGGAAGTGGTTTGAGGTTACCAGCAAACGAAGGCCATACAATGTTGGGAAACTGACATGGCTTTTCTAATCACTGGCTCCCATAAGATGGGTGGCAGTGCAACTGCACTACTGGTGGCACGTTCCCACTGCAAATCTCCTGAGAGATCCGGAGTAATAACTAGAATGTGCGATGCCACAAAAGGATGTCTCTAATAACAAAACAGAACACACGGCTAGCAAAAATAGACATCTGTCTGCTTGAGACGATTGACTAGCAAATGAAAGTGGCAGGGGCTCTTCAGAGCCTCAACAAGCTGGCCTCCGAAACAAAGGAGGAAAGCAAGTGTGCATCTCAGCTTTCCATCCCCACAGCTGATGAGCAGAGCATCCACAAGGACTACAAGCCCCACCACTGGATAAGGTCAAAGGCCATCATTGACCCCACTGGCCACCTGTCCATCTACTCTCCAAGGCAACTTAACAAGGCTCAGCGGAGAAGACAGTTGAGATTGTGAAGCTCCATCCCAGTGTTTAGCTGAAGCATCTTGCTCTTTCTTAACAGATGTCCTGATCCAAGGCATATTTTAACGGTTCCGTGTCACTGCTATTAAGTCCCATCAAAAACTTTAAGACCATTTTATCTCACTGCACTTATGCTGCTGTCTCATGGGGTGACGTTGGCTGATATTACACACATTTTGCAGCAGTAAGACACACTATGAAAAAACAAGTGGATTAAATGTCTACAGCCTGAAACTATTTGTAAGTGGAAAATGAGGACCTAAACATTCTGTTATAATACCTGCAGAAGCAGTGTTTCAGCTGTGGCTAAGCCAGTCTTATTCAGTGCAAACACTGTTGAACTTGCTGCATGTAGAACGAGCCTGTAGAGCAATTAAATTAAGCTATTATGCTCTTACTCTCAGCAGGAAGAGTAATGGCATTTTCAAAGCCGGGAGAAAAGACTACTTGTTCAAGCAACATGTTCAAGCAACTTGGAATATGAACGCAGTGTGTTCAATGCACCATAAAGGTGTCTTTATCTGTCCAGGGACAAAAAATGAAAATGAGTCTTTTAGGCTAACTCTGGCTCATTTACAGTTCTGCTGACACTCTTTATTAATGAGCATTGCGACTGAAAAATAAATTAAAAACGAGAAAAAAAAATAGCTCCCTCTACTGCTGCCAAAGCGCTGACTCGTCAGGGCATGGAGTGCACAAAACCTCTGAAGGTGTGTCGTGGTCTCTGGCATTAAAACAATAGCAGCAGATCCTTTAAGTCCTGAAAGTTGTAAGGTGGGGCCTCCCAGGATCAGCCTACTTTGTTTAGTACATCCCACCGATGCTTGATCGGATTGGGATCTGGGGAATTTGGAGCCCAAGTCAACAAAGTTCCTCAAATAATTCCTGTGGCAGAGCACATCGTCCTGGTGAAAAAGGCCCCTGCACTTAGGGGATAGTGTGCCACCAAGGGGTGAACTTGGTCTTCAACAGCGCATGCTTAGAAGCAGCAAGCTGTTTGTTCGGACACCTTTCCATTCTAGCAAGCATTCACTTTTTCAGTAGTTTATACTACAGCAGCTCTTCTGTAGGATCAGTCCTAAAATGCTGACCTTCCCTCCTCTCACTGTGTCCATGACCCTGCCACCGGTTCACCGCTCTTCTTTCTCTGGTGCATACTAACCACTGCATACCAGAAACACCCTACAAGAACTGCAGTTTTGGAGATGCTTTTACCCAGTCGTCTAGCCATCACAATCTGACCCTTGACAAAGTTTCTCAGATTCTTACGCCTTCCCATTTTCAGCTTCCAACATAAATTTCAAGAACTGACTTAACTGACTTATACTTGTAACAAGATAGTCAATGTTATTCACGTGACCTGGTTTTAGACTCATCTGTGTATTGCTTTAGCTTGGCATGCTGAAGTCACCAACTTCTCTTGTTGCCAAAACGTAGCCACAAGACACACGCATGTGAGGAAATGGATGAACGAGAAATAAAAGAGCTAAAAGATTCAGAGGACAGATTAGAGGTGTCACATGAACATTCATATATAATGGGCCAAAAACATTTGCTGTTACATAGAAACGTTGTTTACGGAAATAAAAGTTGTTGGATAAAACAGGTGAAGGCTAACATCTTGCCCGAAGCGTCCAGAATGAGAACAGCTCATTATGAAAGGGAAAGCACTGCTTTGTAAATAAATGTGTCAGAGCAGAATTAGTTTTTCATTTATCCATAATCTAATGGATGGATCACCCCCAGTCTTATCGACAAAGGGCCTGCGGGCTACAGGCTTTTATTGAAATCTATTATGCCGAAGTACACCTTATTCTACTCAATGAGTTGGTTGGTCTCAGTCTTCAAATGGTTGATTAGTCAGGAGATGTCCTGCTTGGTTGCAATGAAAATCTGCAGCCACACCGGCCCTTTGTGGATAAGATTAGTGACTCCAGATCTAATGACTGCTATTACTCTTGCCAGGCGGTTATTTGACTGGCGCTGTACTGTCGGTTCATACCCAGCGCGCTGGGAGGCGATGGGTAGGCTAAAGTGATTTTTTATTTCAGGTCAGCCTCATACTCAAACCTTAATGATGCTGTCTGGGTTCGGCTCTGGTTGGTTGTTTTAGAAATCAGAACATTTCAGACTTAAAGTGCAGCCATATGACTGTCGAAACCTCAAACACTGGCTGAGAACTGGGACCAGCAGACAGATTACTAAATATTAAATGCAAACGTCTTTTTACATATCAAAGTGTGAAGCTCCCTTAAGATAAGTGAGATAAACATCTTTTATGAGAAGTGCATAGAGGCCGCTCTCACCTTTATCTTGATTATTAGGCTTTAATGCATTCATCACCTCTCTCCTGCACATCTGTCTCCTGCAAATCCCATTTCCTGTGCCTATTGAGTGCGCCCAGTGGTCTGGTGCTGGGCCGATGGCTGCCACACGTTTCCCATGGCCTCCTCACCCCTCTGCTCGCTTCAGCCTGCCTGGTCCTATTGTTCTTCGTCAGTTCTTCCCCACCCGATGCGCACCGTTGTCCACCCACCAGTCCCTTGCCCTAATCCAGCTACTCCCCCTCTCTCTGCAAGATGCTGTCCTTTGATATCCCTTCTCCTTGGCTCGCACTCCCGTGGCTAAAGCAGTAGGTTGGCAGCTGGAGCAGTTGACCGTGTTGGCTCAGCTGCTGGCTCACGGGACACAAGCAACTCCGCAACTCAGCAAAAGAAAAACCTGGGTAAGTGGAGTGTGAACATTTCATCATCAAGTCAACTATTTTGCAGCTTAATCCATTGAAAGTCCTTGACGGGTGAGTATTTGATAAGAGTACCTGATGTACAAACCACCGTCAACAACTCTTGCTTTGTTTGTGTGCCAAGACTGCTAAATGGGAATTCCTCCACAATTTACCAGGTAGGGCCTTGGTGATGCTGGTTAATATTGGACTGACCAATGTTAAACTCTTAAAGCCCATCAACAACAAAACAAATATTTCATGTAAAGAAAACACTGAAGAGCTTCAGACCCATAGCTTTGTGTGGTCTCATGTGACCACCCTAGTAAATGCAGAACATAGTGCAGGGGACATGCATGTGAGCTAAGAAAATGAAAACACAGCCAAGAAAGAGCCATATAAAGGCTGCCTGGCAATGAATTTTCATCGCAAGGGAATCAAAAGCTAAGCACCACAGCTTTAACATTTTAAGTGCTTGGCACATGTGACAAATGGCATGAAAACATCTCAGAGGAAGAAGTTTAAGCCTCAGGATGGACCTATTGAGGGCACGGTGGCCAATATGAGAAGCGAGTGAGGCACTAACAGTAGAGGAAGGTACAGGTTGGCAGCAGCCTTCTCTTGGTACAGAGTGCCAGCAGGGACGTGTGGGTGGCACAGCGCAATGACTCAATGATGCAGCTGCTGCTGTTGCTGCAAAAGCCAGGAGGAGGGGAGATATATAGATGCCACTCATCACCCATACTCTCTAAAGAAACTTCGGTAGGTTATGTTAGACTACCAGATGTCTTCACATTCAGACAAGTGTTGCCATTGAACAACTCTCTGATTCAAATATTCAGCACTTTGAACAGCTTAAATGTTCCCAGGTTGCACCTCAGTGCTCAATGTACTACCACACCCAGTAATAGCCACCTCCAAAACAACGGACAACCAAACTACCTACACACCATTTTGACAAACTTTTAGGAACACTCCAACACAGCGATTGGAGGTTGATGTTCATGTATATACAGCTCTGAAACACCATTCCAATGTATTTTTTCCATTTTTTTTCCCCACTACACTGGTGCTGGTGCCAGGTGCCGGCGGTGGCTGAACTGGGAGAACCGGCGCGGCACTGGTTCCAAAATTGGGAACCGGCACGGGAAACAGTGTAGTAGAAAAGGGGTATATGAGTTTTCTCCTTAGCAATGTGACCAATTGGATGGCAAAACACTACTAGAAGTATGTCAAAATTAAGAGTGAAGAGATTGAGAGATTTCTTAAAATAATTCAAGTTCTGTAAACACTGCACCATTTCTCTTATTTTGATGTTTGTCATTTTCTTTAAATGTATTAAAGAATGATATTTTTTATTTGGAACTTGGGAGAAATATTCTCAGCATTAAGTTGCACCTATAACAGATAAAACCTTCTTGCAGTGATCTCTCTTTTATTCAAAGCTAGATATTTGCCCATGCTAGTGCTACTTGGATTAGCAATCCATTTTAATGTCTTGTGTTTAATGTATATGTCACAGCAATGACACCAGTGCAGCTAGTGTTATTTTATTATTTAAACAGTGTCCTGTTACTGTACACTTTATTAGACATACCTCCTATGTTGGGACCACTTTACAGATGTAAAGCTATTGAAGATGTAGTTCATGTAATACCTTCCCTAGTGTGGTCAGTTTCTGGCCACAGGACACGGGTTGAGTAGATATTTTGGGGTAGTGGGCTATTCTCAGCCCAACAGACACACTGTGGTGTTCAAAATTTACTGTACAAACTGTGCTGCACACAGATACACTAACACTGCACTACTATGTCAATATAACTGATGTGCTGAGAATGAATTACCACTTATATTTCTGGCTCAATGGTGGTCCTGATTGATAATCAGAGTAAAGGGGGGCTAACAAATGATGCAGAGATGGATTAGTATCTGTAATTGTACCTACATGATGGTAAGTGGAGTTCAAGAATGGAAAATAAGTATATTGAGTTTTAAAATTAAGAATTATAAATATCCTAGCCAGCAGCTTGTAATGAAATTGAGTCAGTACATTTCTCCACAATGCATGCCCTGTGTCCAGTTTAGTAATGCCTTAAAGATGGACTGACTGTGTCTTCCAAGACTGTCAACATGTGAGCTAAGAGTGGTCTGATAATGACTTGCAAGTGCGACATGCGTCACCTCAACAACCTCGCATTACGACAGTGAGTGATAGTCGCATGAGCATCTGGCGTGATTACACCATGCATTCCACCCATACCAGTAGCAAGCAGCGGATGTGAATGGCTAAGACATTTTGCAGTGGACAATGGGTCTAGGTTTGGGGATTGCCACTTTAACTTAACAGCAAAAGGAAGCCATACTACACAGTAAAAAAAAAAAAATGCACAGATTGCCCAGCACAGATGCAGTGGAACAATTGGGAAGGAAACACCCACAGGTCCCCCATGAAAACAAAGGTCTAAACACATGTCAGGACAACAAAAGGAAAAATGGCACCAACTCTGAAAACATCTACGGATCTTCAGAAATATCTTCTGCAGCGCTGTCAACCCACAGAACAGACAGGGCAAACGAAATGTCAGAAACAAGTCGGTCGTGACGAGATAAAGGATGTAAAGAAAGTAACAAGCAAGATCTGGTAAAAAGAGGAATTGCCATCAGGAACTGGAAATAAGACAGCAAGCCTTTAATGCTCCCTTGGTTAACACACAGCAGCTGACTGTTATTCTAACTGAACAAACTGACCACATGCAGACAAAAGGCTGCAGGTCCTGAAAATATAAACACTTCTTCCCACTAAAAAGATAATAAATTGAACAATATCAAAACTGCTCAGAACTGTCTGAGATATTTTTACAATAGATGTGATAAATAGGTTTTAGGTTTAAACTTGACAAACAGGCTTGTCCAAACATTCTTAAATAAAAAAACAGATCTGTTGCCAACACCTTTAGAAGCCTCGAAGGAGACCTACACAGTATTAGGCAGGTGGTTATGGTTGATTGGTTTCATGTATGGTTGAGATCTATGTATATGTGTTGTGTGTGTTTGTATGTGTATATATATATATATATATGCAATGGTATGTGACTATGTGACTATCAGATTTGTGTGTGTGTGTGTGTGTGTG
>JBBPDH010000151.1:7491073-7502327 GCA_037974565.1 Clupeocharax schoutedeni
AAATTGGTACCGAGAACCGTGGATTTTCACTGGTATCGGTACCGAATACTGAAATTTTGGTACCGTGACAACCCTAAGCAAAACATAAATAAATTCTGAGTTGGAACATACTTCCTAATGTCTAACGGGTCTTGAATACAGTGTCTTTACTGTAGGCTGAGATTGATATGAGGCTCAGAAATATTCAGAATAAGATTGGTAGTTGGTTCATGCTCAATGAAGAAGTACTAAAATGGTGTGCAATAGCTGAAAGAAAGTAATATGGCAACAGTTTTGATTGTAACAGTTCCATATCAAACTAAGCCAAGCTGCTAAACTGAATCAATCTTTTATCAGCATAAACGAGACAAAACCTCTGATGGGTGGAAGACAAAACCAATTACTTGACAACATACAAGTAGCCATGTGCTTTGCTGCCAGTAAAAGAATATGCCAGGTTGTTCAACCTCATTCCCTATTTGTTCCTTCTGTACTCTACAGCTGACAATCAGGGTCAATAATTTGATCATTTCTTTCTTACTTAAAAAAGAAGTCATTTGTCAGAGTCTGAACTCTGTGAATAAACATTTGCAATATTTTATAAAGGATTCTGAACACTTAACAATATTCAACCACAAAAATATTTACATCTTAGGATGAGAAAAGCATAAGAAATTTTTTCATTTGCCAGAAAATCTTCTCTTCTAGGTTAATAATTCTCAGTGCTGTTGCTGCATTTGCAACTATAACTCCTCAGTCAGCAGATTTAAACTAGTTTTAGGAGTCATGACCAAATTCTCTAAATTAAATATGCTTAGTTCTGTAGGGTTAACAAATTTCATCACACTGAGCAACACAGTAAAACAATTTCTGGTTTCCGTGAAAACTCTGCCCAAAACACTCTGCTGGCAAAGTATCATCAAAAATGATTCCATCCACACTCAAAATAGTGTGCAGGTTTTAATATAAACCCTCTAAATGGTTCTCTGCACTCACAAATCTCTTTTGGGTTATTCTATGGCATTGCATTAAGAACCATTTGTAGCAAACTGGCTGCTGAAACCTGACTTGTCTCAAATTACAAATATAGCAGATTTACATAATTCACTTTTGATGGAAGAATTTACGAAAGTATAGTAAAGTAATGGCAGTTTTGCATAAACCTTTACTGAAGGAATTCATCCATAGCCTGCCGGTTTCCATTATAAATGAGTATTGGATTGACAGATATGCTCTTCTTTTCAGGTTTGGGGGAATCATGTCCAAATAATTGTCGATATTGATCATCAGGATCTGTGCTGTAGCCTGAAACCCCTCACATGATGAAATTTAGGGTCTTTTTAATCTTTCTTTTAAAAATCAGTCCTTACATACAGATTGCATTTTAAATGTTTAAGATCTCAATTAGAAACCAAGGAACCTCCTCCGCTGAAAAGCTGAACTGAGAACATCACATTAAAATATTCCACTGGATTCTATCAGTCTTCTGTGCTCTATTAGGAGGGAGCAGAGCACAGTTTTTTATTAATGGACCCTTTTAAAGCCTTTTAACACAAAACCTATACACTGAGCCATATATACTCCATTATCAGCCACACATGCATCACTGAAATTAAATGGAATTATAATAGTATAATGCTGTGCTTTATTCTGTACTCCTGGTGTTGGATCTTCAATTATTTTATTTATTTTAATTACTTTCAATCTCAGTCTCAGTTTTATGTCCATTACTGCTATAATCACCCAAATTTGGGTTTGTGTATATTCTTGTTCACGTTTAACACTTACACCGTTTAAATATCTGACAGTATTTGGGCTGTTTTGTGGGTTTCTGTCTTGCTCTGAGACTGTCAGACATGTCAGCTGGTGATGGAGTGACATGCAGACACACACACACACACACACACACACACACACACACACAAACACATTCCCACACATGCATATTTAGAACCTGTATTTATGTGAATCATATCCTTCTTTTATAATATTATTGCCAGTAGATGCCAGTAGGATAGCTGGCTAAATGGTGCTCCAGCTCATTAATTACTAATGAATAATGTTCCAAAACCTAAACAAACCCACAAAATCAAAATGCTAATTTTGTATTCTACAGATCACCAATCATATAACTGTGCTGTCTAGAGAAATCCTAAAATATTCATTCAAGGTGTGGAAACAGTTATATTCCACACTGAGAGACATGTGTGTCCAGGCATCGCTGCAGGACACAAAAATAAATGGCCTGTAATTCATTTCTTCCTACTATTTTGGGATCTGGGGGCAGTAATGCATTTCAGATTTCAGGCTCCTCTGGAGCAGCTCCCTGCCATTCACATCCAGCAGAGGTTAATGTGTGTGTGTCCTGCAGTGTGTCAGAGACAAAGGAACAGGCCTATCGACCGTCTGCTAAATGTGCTGTCTGCGTCAGCCAGCGAGAGTTAGCTGGCTCCTGCTCGGCTCTCACGGTGATAAATCACCTCTGCATTGTGTGCGTCGTTTGTCGGCACGCCAGCGCATGATAATGCCACCAGACTGGCCTTTGGAGCCCAATGGACTCGGTGGCTCCAGGCATAATGTACAAATAACGTTACAGGCACCCTTGTGTGCCTTCACGATCGTGTGCCACATGCTTAATGATAATTACAGCTTAATATTTTAGAGCTAAATAACATTCACCTGCTCCTAAACTCTAACGTATTCAAAAAGAATGTTTGTCTAAAAATACAAGAATCAGAAAATAAAAATATCTGCAAGTTAAAGCGAGCTCACATGAAACTGAGTTAAGGCTGTTTATCAAGACTTTGGTCTGAGACTTATTATGTGAAATCAATACGCCAGACCTGGTATTTATTAATCAATTGACATTTTCTAATCCAACACAATGAGTACCAAATCTTGTTATGGGCACTGTGTGCCTAGATGGTGATGATGATGATGTATGTTATACATTTCAAGGTAAGGTAGTTTTATTACAGAGCATCCAAATGATTTACCAATACAATATGTGAGCTAATAACAGTTGAAAAATGTAAGCTGAGAAAAGGCAGCGGTAATGTATTTAGAACATTCCAGTCATTTCTGATTGTTTGTGGGGCTCTAGACAATGTACAGAAGCAAATGTATTTTGATCAGGGAAAGAAAAGGGGTAAAGAGTAAAGACAACAAAACATCAACTAATTATCTACAGGAGAAATACCATCTACTAAATTGTAAATATTAGCTGGTTTCTTAACTGGCAACAACACCACCAATAATAATAATAATAATAATAACAACAACAACAACAACAACAACAACAACAACAACAACAACAACAACAATAATAATAATAATAATAATAGCTGAATGACAGCTGTATGTGGGAGAGGAGTATCCTGGCCCCATTTTAGCACCACAATCAGAAATGTCCTACCACTTACCCACTGGTAATACCAGTATATCTTGTTAAAATTTCCAGCAACTGCATCTGACCCACTTCTTGACTGTCATTTCACTCGGTATGTGGGGCACAAAAAAATGCTGGATGGTGAATGCTGGGTGGGATTTGATTCAGGCCACACTAACAAAACATACTTAGTTTAGGCACTTAGAAATGCTAGCTGTTTTGCGAATGTGTTTTGGTATTTGCACAGCGAAGATGGGGAGAGAAGGGGAGGGGGGGAGAGAGGCAGGGAAAAAAAGAGAGAGAGAAAGTTTGTATGTGTATGAGAGAGATATAGAGTGGTGTGTGGTGTGCTGTGTGTATGGTGATATCTCTTTATCTGCCAGTGTTCATTATGTCATTGTTGGACAGGAGCCCAGAGATGCCACAGAGAACCCAACAGCAAGTATCCCACTGAAAGGAAAGCAGCCAGAGAGGCTTTTCTGTGCTAAACTGATTGCATTAAGAAATGCAGAGCACACCATCTATTTTCTCCATCTTTTCTACTCAGCTCCCTCTCTTTTCTCCCTCTCTCTCCCTCTCTCTCTCTCTCTCTCTCGATCCCCTTGCGTTCTTCACAACTGACAGGCTACCGGCTTATGAAAGCAGGACTTCCCTTCCACTTATTATTCAGTGGGTTTAAGGCTTCAGTTGTTCACTTCCCTTCTTTTTCCTCCTTTTTGATATTCCTTTGCCATCACGACATTCATCTAAATGCTTCAAATCCCTCATTCTTCAAAAAGGAACAGCTCCTTTCATGAGTTCCGCTAAACAGCAGTGCTGCATATCTCCACTCACTCAAGTGTGTTCCCAACAAAAAGACTCTCACACACATGCATGCGCACACACACCCACACACACACACACACACACACACACACATAGAGGGACAACAAGGAGTCTCTGAAATATATTCACGCTCAGATGTGTCCTGTAACCATAAAAACACACGGTGTGGAAATGAGCAAATCCAGGCTTGTAATCATGCCTGTCACTCAGGAATGCAAATAAGCATGTGTGCAAAAAAATTATAATTACCGAACACAATAAAGACATAGTTTTTTCATACTGGTAAGTAATTGCCATTTTTAGACCTAGAAAATGGCCTCCCCAGGGCAGCCCAGTGATTGCCTCTGTCAGTTTGAACATTCTGTCCGCTGGTTTGCTGCGCACACAGAGCCAGTCAAATGCACCGCATGCTGGGGATCTGGTCCACAAAAACTGTAATTACTTCTGATTGGACCCAACCCTCGCTCGTCATTGTCCAACTTCACCATTCTGCTGTATTGACAGCACCACACAGGAGCAACAACACAAGCCAATCAGCCGAGCTCTGGGGAGGCCCACAGCACAACAGCCTGGAGACCAGGAGCATGCCTCATTACGCTGGGAATTCACCACCTCACACTGCGGCTTTCTCTTCCAAACTCTTTCTCGTCCTGCATTTCAGCCGCTCTGTCCAGTTCAGTTCCAAGGCAGCGTGAGAAAAATTGGTGTCGTAATCTGTGGACGAGAGCCAGCATTAAGCAGCTCATTCATCCAGGCTGAAAACAAAGTAATGGTGTAGTTAACCCTGAATTCCCAGAACTGGACAGAAAACAACTCTGCAGTGAGTTTGAGAAGGCAGCAATTTGTTAAAGAAGTGAATGAATGTTCTTAGACGTACTCTAGATAAGACTACAGTTACTAAATCTAGTAACAAAAACTAACTTTAAGAATTTTTTGTGTACCGTTTTTAGAGTGGCAACAAAATGAGAGTGAAATTTTGAAAGCAGTCCAATGCTTTGTGAAGGTGGAGGTTAAAGTAGGAGGCAACTGTGCCCTTATTAACAAAGACACCCTGTACACCTGGTTATACTATATTTATTCCAAGTTATTCCAATATTAATTGTATCTTAGTTTTTTATTCACATGCGTTTACACTGGCAACTCAAATATGCAGTCGGCCTGGCTGAAATCTGATTAGTATGTTATGAGTAACATGTAAATCAACAACCAATCGCTTGTGCTGCTCCTCATTTTTCTGCTCTATTTAAAACAAAAAAAAAAACAATTTAGCATGACACAGTTAGTGTTTCCAAAAGGAATAATAATTCCCCAGGGTCATCACCACCATGAACAACGGGTGTTGTTGCAAGACAGGGAAAAATGACAAGGCGAAGGGAAGTTTCACGAAACTGATGCTTTATTGAAGCTGACTGGCTCATCAAAAGTAGGTTATAAAATCTGAATTAAATTCAAGTCAGGGAATGAACTGAATAAGCAGCGATCGCCACATTAAATACAAAAGAGCGGCCTCCACTGTAAACAGATCAGCGGGGGGCGAGGCACCATCACATTATTGGGTTTTAGTGAGTTGAATGTGTCTTGAATGCATCTCAGACCACTTCCTGAAGCATGTGAATGGTAATGGCATGTATAGGGCATGCTGCAAAAATGACCTCTTGCACAGTAAAACACATGTAGCTAAATCAGACTATAGTTTTAACTATAGACAATATTAATCACGAGTTTTAAACAGGCAAAATTACATGAAAAAAGTAAAGTGGCCCCTTATAGTCATGCCTGAACACACCACAGCATGAACATTGTGAAACTCTTTCTCTGTATTTACACTTTTCACCCAGTGAAGCAATGAGCTGCCAGAAATGCAGCACTCATGGAGCCGTGTGTGGGGGTGTTACCTTGCCCAGCGGCACCCCAGTGGTGCCACTAGCAATACTGGGCTTCAAACACACACCCTTCTGATTACAGGAGCAACTCCCTAACCACCTTACCACCAGTGGCCTAAAAGACCAGCATTAAAAAAGATCAGTTCTGAAAATATGAATATGAGAAAAATATATGAAAAATATATTTTTCTGAAAATATATATATGAGACCACTGCAAAGATCAGTTTATCAGGTGCAAGTATTGAACTGAACAGCTTTGCCTTAGTTTTTAAGAACTGCTCACAATATTTCTTCTAATCTCCAAATAAAAATATTGATATTGTCTTTTAAATCATAATTTTAAAGGAAATGATAATAAGAGAAATGATGCAGCGTTTACAGAACCGGAATAATTTAAAGAAACTCTTGTTCGCTCTTAAACAAAATGGCAATAACTGGATGGTTCTAGTAGTGTTTACCATCCAACTGGTCACATTGCAAGAGGACAGTGTTGATTACAGCAGTGTTTTTATACCTTTTCTCATTAAATAAGATTTGATTTGATCACTAATCAGTACCTCATAAAGTAGAATGATGTGCTTGTATACGAATTTAAGAGATACTGGTATGGAATGGTTGTCATACAGAGATGCTGATTCAACAATAAATCAGGAGCTGTTTGTACAAAGACTAAACACTAGGTAACACCAGGGGTGGAGCTGTGAACAAGACACAGGTGAACAGTATTACACGGGCTAAAGTGGGGCTAAGACCAAAGCAACAACAGAATTATATGGATCAGGTGAACAAAAGGCACAAGGGAATGAGAACAACAACAACAAACAACAAAACACTAGAAATGTAACAAAAAGCAGGGAAAAGACATGGAGAACTTCACAGCTGCAAAGCAGTGCCAAGAGTTTAACAGATGTCCCGACATCCCTTGATCTATTACCATTACAAGAAGTTATTTATATCGCCCTCTTTACCATTGCTGCTGTCACAAAGCAGCTTTACCGTATCCGGGTCCGAGCCCCTAGTGAGCAAGCCAAAAGCGACAGAGGCGAGGAAAAACTCCCTGAAGCTTGAGGAAGAAACCTGAGGAGAAACCCAGACACGTCTGACTAACTGTGAGGCTGAGCAGTACTGAAACATTCTTATACCCAAGGTGTTCTCAGGTGACTTTACTCTGGAAATGGTCTGGGACTTTACATTAAAGGAATACTCCAGCACTTTTTTAACCTAATCTCTTCTCTCTCTGCATCAGAAAATGCTCGATTATTATGGAAAATGTGTTTCCTGAAAAAATGAACCAAACAATACAACATAATAGAATGCAAAGCTATAACATTTGACCAATATATGTCAGAGCATACGATAGTAGGATAGTGTATTTAGTAAGCATTTTTAGAGTTTCATTTTGATTTTATACTAGATTTCACATTGTTTTTGTTGTTGTACATGTGGCATAAGCCAGTTTCTTCCAGGATCAGTTTCTGATTCTGATGAGACAAAAACAAAAGAATATCTTACCAAAGCTGTTATGAAGCTTCATCCAAAGTTATAATGATTTTTTTAAGCTCATTTATTAAAACCCTTCACTAAAAAAGCCTTTAGAATATTGAAATCTAAGTGACGTAAAAACAAATGCTAAAAAGGTTAGGACAATGAAAGTAGGCTGCATGCATGTCAATAAAATCAAACCTGCTTGCTGCATGAACCGGCAATGCACACAGGCTGGACCCATATGCAGGATCCATAGGCCAAATCCTCAGAAAGGGTGTGGTATGGTACCAAAACACACACACACACAACAGTGACTCACTCGTTCCCCCATAACATCAGCAGAGGTCAACCCCCGGGATTGCTGGGAATTGGAAATATAAAGGGAGTGTGTGGGCAGAGACAAACAGAGCAGACGTCTCCCATAGAAACAAAACAGGAAGATGGAAGAAATTAGGTGGAGGCCTGCTGTTGAAAACAGGTGTGTTTTCATGTGTGGCCTGCTAAGAATGTGCATTAGCTCACAGCATTTGATCAGCTCTCAACCTTGCATACACAGCCTAAAGGGATACTTCAAACATATAAAAAAATAGTACTAGCAGTGCATAATGACTAGTAATAAAGTACAACATAATTGTCCTTTGATTAATGCTGCCATCGAAATAGCAGTGGCGGAGTGACTGGTGTAAAAATATTATTTGAAAATGCATTCCATTCTTTACAAGCTAGAATATGTTTGAATGAGCAGTGCCGGTTTATGAGTCTTGAGATAATATTCAAGAGTAATGACACTCCAAAAACTTTGAAAATGACATTGGGGCACATTGGGCTGTTTCGACACACTGGAGCAAACAAGTGAAATTATTATGGCTGTGTCTCTGTAACTTTAATCTCACTGTGACCCAAACATAGTCTGTTTGGGTGAAGAAATGCATGCTTGGGTTTACAAAATGCCTTATTTCCTTTCTTTGGCTGAACACACACACACACACACACACACACATATATACATACATGCGCGCACACACACACATACACACACAACCACACACATTGAAAACAGAGTGAGAAGAACCAAATGGGCACAATTATTCCATGTTTAGGTGGGGTAATGTTAACCCAGGATGTTAAAGTGAAGACTCAACATTGTTAGCTTAGCGTTAATATACCAGAGAACCAAGTCAGTGTTTAACCCACACCTACAACCTCATCAGCAAAACTATTACATATCCACCCCGCAACAAACATTTGCATTAAAACAATTAATGACTGGGCTAAACCCCCAGTGTTTAAACTGAGAATACTTCTGCATTAAACCCCCTTAGACAGGCCAGCAGAAATTAGCATTGTACACAATAAAGTGTCCTCAGTTGTATGGTAGCAGCAGACATTGGCAAAAACAGTCATTTTTGACGAGGAGTAAGCAGGTAAAAATAGTGAAAGATTCAATTGCCTCATTTTTCCATGTGATTTCTCAGACTTCCATATGATTTCATGCGATACTTTAGTTAGGAGAGTCATAACAACGTGGTTAACTTCTCTTTAATGACAATTTTTGATAATTTGGGGTGTGTATCGATGCCTGAGTGTAGCCCAGTCAATAAGCACATCACAGCACTGAATGATTTTGTGTGAGAGTGTGTGAACACACAATAATGACATTTGACCTCAATGCCCATCATTAACATTGTTTACTGACAGCGAGCTTAAAGTTCCTGACTTTTGCAGTGGAATGCAACTCAACCTACAATATTGTGGAGAAGGTCATGGACAAGGGCAACATATATTACAGCTACATCAGATTACCTGGGTCCACATAGACAACAGCGATGCACTCTGTAAGGGTGAAAGAGAAATATGGAGCAGATGCAGTGTGTGTTTGTGTGTGTGTGTGTGTGTGTGTGTGTGTGTGTGCATGCATGTGGGTGTGTGGGTGCATGTGGGTGTGTGTTTGTGTGTGCTGATGTTAGAACCACATGGAACAGAAGCAGAGTGTGTGCTGACAAGTGAGTCCCGATGACCCTGACCACTGCCCTTTATGCCCCTCACACGCACTCTCACTAGACAACCTCATCCCAGTGACAGATGTGCCTCTACAAACATGGGAAGCCCCCCAGAGAGAACAAAGAGCAGGGCGCAGAGCCCCAAACTCTAGGGAAGGCCTCAGGGCCAGTCAGAAAATGAGTGAGTGAACTAGTAACTGATTGAGAATGTGAAGTCGACTTATGCTAGGGGTGCACAATATCAGCGGATGATACATTTTTCACCGAAACATGGGAAAATGACACTTTTACTATTAAAGGTCTGACAATGAAATATATCCAGTAACTACCTTGCTTCATTGTCTACCCCGGCTCTTGTATAGGAATGCTGAGAGTGAATACCTCAGCATTGTATGTTTTTTATGGTTACAACCTGACAGGTTTCAATATTCACGACAGCATGGACGCTCTAAAATACCATCGCTACAATTTAGTCAAACAAGTTGCAATTTCACCTGACAATTTCAGAAACACAGCTTTTATTTCATGAACCCCTGCTATGCTGTCATGCTCTGATCACATGAGACGAAGGACTTGACATGAAAAAGGAAACTCAGTCTGTCATGCGGGTGAATTAAAAGGCACAAAAAACACTGAAACTTTATTAAACCTGTTTAACAATCCGGATGGCAGACGGCTAAAGAAGTAAAGTGGTCCTTTACAGTCATGCGTGAACACACCACAGAGTGAACAATGTAAAATACTCTCTGCATTTAACCCTTTCACCAAGTGAAGCATGGGGTGCCCTGAGAGCAGTGTATGGGGACGGTACCTTGCTCAAGGGTGTCTCAGTGTCTCAGATTCAAACCCATGGCCTTCTTATCACAGGGGCTTCTCCCTAATCACCAGACTACCAGTTGCCCCAGAAACATTTTCCTCCTTTGAGCCAGATAGACTAATAGGCTAACAGTTTAATTCTGCAATAATATACAGTGGAGGAAATAATTATTTGACCCCTCGCTGATTTTGTCCAATGACAAAGAAATGAAAAGTCTCAGAACAGTATCATTTTAATGGTTGGTTTATTTTAACAGTGACAGATAGCACATCAAAAGGAAAATTGAAAAAATAACTGTAAATAAAAGATAGAAACTGATTTGCATTTCATTGAGTGAAATAAGTATTTGAACGCTCTACCAAAAAAAGAACCCTTGTTTTCAAGCACAGAGGTCAAACGTTTCTTATAATTGATGACCAAGTTTGAGCACATTTTAGTCCACTCCTCTTTGCAGATCATCTCTGTGGAACTTTGAGCTTCAGCTCCCTCCATAGGTTTTCTATTGGATTAAGGTCCTGAGATTGACTAGGCCACTCCATGACCGTAATGTGCTTCTTCGTGAGCCACTCCTTTGTTTCTTTGCTGTATGTTTTGGGTCATTTTTGTCATGTTTTGGGAACTACACATTATCAGTTTCCTGGCAGACGGAAGGAGGTTGTCCCTCAGGAATTTGCGATACAAGGCTCTGTTCATTTTCCCGTTGATGCGGTGAAGTTGTCCTGTACCCTTAGCAGAAAAACACCCCAAAGCAAAAGTTTCCACCTCCATGCTTGACAGTGTAGAATTTTAATCCATTGCGGTGTAATGTGTTTCCAATGGTTTTCTTGCCACAGCTACGATGTGAGATCTTGCGTGGAGCCCCAGACCGAGGTCGAT
>JBBPDH010000151.1:7509484-7519636 GCA_037974565.1 Clupeocharax schoutedeni
CAGGTCTGGCTTCTTCTTGGTTGGAAAGAAAACCTGCACCCACAGCGGCCCTTTCTGGACAGGTTTGACACCCCTGAACTAGACAATGGGAAACACATAAGTAGGGGAGGAGACAAGAACAAGATTCATGTGAACAGGATAACAAGCGGCAGGGATAAGGTGGGCCACTTCATTTCACTTCACTTTAAAATAACAACAAACTCACACAGAAGACGCATACATGGCAAACAAAGACATACACAGTCAAGAAACAGGGACCCAGGAGGGGCACACATCACTGCAAGCATTTCATGCATTTCATGTGACCTAGATATCTATGTATTTAGATATATTTTTTAGCACTAATATGTGCATACATGTCAAAAACAAAATCTGTATGGTTCTTTCTGCCTCCCACTCAGTCTACACTTGTTTTTTTTTTCTGGTACATGCATTTATAACATAACTTTTTGGACAGTTGGTATAACATTAATGTTTAGTAACATGTATTTAAGAATTTAAAAATCTTATACCATGATGATTTTGTATCTGACGTGCTATACACCCTTTGCTGAAGACAATCCCATCACCTCCTGTAAAGACATGTATATCCAAAATTTCTAACAGTTTTTATGGCTGTTTTAACAGGCTTATGGCTATTAGAATCTGTCTTATTTCCTCAGGTTTGACAGTACATGTAAAGAGCTATTGGTAATCAAAGTGTTCATTAAATAACAATCAAATTACAGAACTATAGAAATTAGAACTAATCCTTTACTAATATGTGTATATGTTTACAACATGTATATACATCTATGAGGCCAAAAAAGGCACACATGGTCAAAAAGTGCAGAAAATTTGTGCAAGTGTGCTGGGGTGTTGCAAAGGCAGGAGCTCCACACTCTGCTTACTATTCATGCAAGCTGGTGAGGAATAGAGGCGATAGAGGTGTGCGTGTGTGTGTGTGTGTGTGTGTGCACCCGCACATCTGTAGAAACTCATAATCCCCCCTTCTCTGTCTGTATCCTCTGTCTTCTCTCTCTCTCCCCCTCTCTCTCTCTCTCTGGTGACAGGAAGAGGAGGTTTGAAGGTTTCCTGCTCAGAGAACAAATTAAGTTTTGCCCCTCTCTCTCTCTCTCTCTCTCTCTCTCTCTCTCTCTCTCTCTCTCTCTCTCTCCCTGAGCTCATATTTATGCGTGTGTCAGTGCCTGCTGCATTGCACTGTCCAAA
This sequence comes from Clupeocharax schoutedeni, assembly GCA_037974565.1. Lineage (NCBI taxonomy): Eukaryota > Metazoa > Chordata > Actinopteri > Characiformes > Alestidae > Clupeocharax > Clupeocharax schoutedeni. Next base: position 7,510,694 of record JBBPDH010000151.1, read on the forward strand.
AGGATGTGTGGGCAAAACAGAGATGAGTGAGAGCTTCCTGCACCCACACACACAAACCCACACACCCACACAACACAAACACACTCACACTCAATACACTCAGCTAAGGAAACGAGAAGTGGAGCTGAGCACCTCAAGCAGGTCGCTGCCCGTGCCCTGCTTGGCCTCGGGTAAAGAAAAGAAATAGCACAGTGTGACAGTGGAGAGAAATTGAACACATACATCACCGGGACCAGCCAGGTCTCATACATCAGTGTTCTATATTTCTCTACAATACACTCTCATCATTACAGACCACAGCCCACTGACGCCATGCCTTCTATTTTTGTATAGCCCTAAAAAACAGGACACCCACTGGTATCAGGTCATCCCTTAGTCCTGCCCACTGTCCCTCATTTCTCTTGTTTTTCAGAGACCTTGATCTTGACCTTGAGACATCCTCTGAGACTGTACTACAAGGAACACAACATGAAGCAACTCCTCTATGCCATTGTTGTCACCTTGACCTGGAGCTCACCTGGAGTTTACTGACCTGTGCCGGATTATGGGTTAACTGTAGCTGATTTGTTTATGCTAACCTCACTTTCAGTATTTCCCTAAATATCCATCACACCTAAATGCAACTGAATGTTAACGATCTACACTTAATCCTAAACCCTAACACTAATACTGTTCATAATTCAGGTTATGTAGATCATTAATATGACCAAAGTGTAGATCAAAAAAGTATCATCAATAGTATGTAATCTGAAGCAGGAAATTGTGTTGATTATATTTGAATGTGATTATTTCAAACTTTGGCATTAAACACACATTACGAATAACAATAGCGAAATCTCTGTTTACTCATTACCTTAAACAGCATCAGTTCAAAGAGTTCTGAAACAGTAATAAGAAAAATCAACCACCACCCTCTTCAACATTTAAAGTGCAACTGTAAGATTCATTCCATACAACATTTACGGCATTTATCAGACGCTTTTATCCAAAGCGACTTCCATTCTCTAACTACAGGGGACAGTCTCCCTGGAGCTACTTGGGGTTAAGGGTCTTGCTCAGGGACCCAGTGGTGGTGCTGAAGGTAGGATTCGAACCTGAGATCTCTTGGTCTGGAGGCAAGTATCCTACCCACTGAGCCACCGCCACCCATACAAGTTACATAACTTATAATGTTTTTCTTCCATCACACCATGCATGCAGTAGTTATGTGGCTTCTTTGTGATAAATAAAAGTGGTGTCGGTACATCATACCCACAGGTTTCAGCTTTGCTTCTGTTTGGGGATTTGCTTCTGTGATTTGGAAGGTCATGGGTACCTATCCCAAGACGGTCAATGGCACCACTGAGGTAGCCTCGAGCAAGGTACCGTCCCCACACACTGCTCCCTGGGTGCCTTTGTCGGCTTCCTGGTGTTTCACTAGGGTGAATGGGGTTAAATGCAGAAGACAAATTTCACACTGTTCACATTGTGTGCTGTGTTCATGCATGACAACTGGTTTCCTTTTCCTTAAATAAATAAATACATTCTGTGTATTTCTGTTTCAGAATAGCTAGCCCAAGGACAGTAAACGTTTGGTTCTTTCTCAAGTCTAATAGGAACATCAAACAGCTGCTTGAGTGACACATCATTTCAGATTTGAGGTGTTTGCTGTCTCTCAGAGCTGCCAAGATAATGTGATTTCAATAGAAGCGTGATTCCAGAGATGCTATGCTACCATTATTACTGCAAAAACCACAAGCCTCCCAATGCGTCTTTTCTTCGCATGGTAAAATGTATAATGTCAAAGGTTGATATCAATATCAAGCTTTTAAAACTCGAGGCAAACCCCCGGGGTAGCTGTCAAAGTACCTAGAACACCCACGCTTACCATCCACATGACCTCTGTTTTATTCTACTCACACACATATCATATATAGAAATTACAGGCAGCTGGAAAGATGCACACACACATAACCCGAACATCCCCAAGCCTGAGGCCTTTCTTTTCCTCTCTGGAGTGGGCTGTGAAAGGTGATGTGTGTGTGTGTGTGTGTGTGCGCGCTTTGTGTCTCATCTGCATCTGCTAGACATGCCTCTGTCCCGCTGTTACATAAGCGTGGAGATTTCAGCAACATTGAGTGAGCACACGCACTCTGCGCCCTGAAGACAGATTTGAAATTCAGACAAGAGGAGTCAGAGTGGAGTAAATAAAGGCAGAAAGCAGGCCACGCTCGAATGGTCCCGCTGCATGGGAGCTGCTGACAAACCATATAGACTTCCTCTATTGATCACCCCCCACCCCCCTAACACAAGGAGACCGCGTCATGCTTGAGGGATTACAGAGCCGAAATATACACCTGCATTCAAAGAGCAACACCGTCGTTCAGAGTGGCTGCCTATTACTCCGACTTTTCTACCATCAGGGGTCTAGCTGAGCTCAATCCAATGTAATGCCCGCTGAATGTCTATCAGTGGAAGTGACATTCATATCTGAGTTCCATACAAGCACCACAGCAGTGGCATAAACACGGATGGAATACATAAAATGGCTATTTGTGTAGATGGTATTATTCCCTGCACTAGAGTCTAACACAAAATCCTGAATTGGATATCAGAGTAAAAAACATAACACCCCAAATCTAGTTTTGTAAGAATATTAAAATACTGTTGACAGGATTAGTTTTGCACAGGATGGTGGGTTATTGTAATGTTACCACAAGACAGGGCTGGACTGGGAGAAAAAATCTTGCCGGGAATTTTGAGACCAGGGGGGTATTCCAGAAGGCCGGTTATGCTACATAACCGGGTAAGTTCTGCACTAACTTACCCTTGAACTTACCCGGTTATGTAGCATAACCTGCTTTCTGGAATAATCCCCAGGGGTGTGTGGTGCTAAAGCCAGTATCCTTCTCGATATCGTTCTTAAGGGGGATGGGATTCCGTGCCAGCCCAAATTTATCATCAGCTCACCGGCCAGTCCAGCACTGCTACAGGATGTCTGTGCATGGGATATGAATGCAGACATTTGAGTATACACTCTGCTTTCACTCCAAAAAGAGTTTAATTTAGCCAATTTTTTCATTAATGTTCCCCCATTTACTTTCCTGTTTCAAGTTTTGTCATTAGTATTGTCATTAGCTTGGGAATTCACAGCCAGCATTCGGAATTACCAGATCAAATGTTCAGGGTCATACACATGAGACACGACAGTATATATCAGCTTAATCTGAGACACAAAGAGCTTAAGTAAACAATCACCTGAGCGCCTCTGTACTGAAACCTCCACAAACTAGAATTCAGTTTGAACAGGATTAACTCATTATCCAGAACATGAAAAATGAATCTTTCCAGGCATGCTAGTCTGTAAGTAGAACTGACATGGTGGATTCAGATGAGACTAAAATAGTTTAGAAAGAGTGAAAATGATAATAGCTCACCGATCTATTACAACGAATCCCATCCAAACAGTCCTGATGAAAAAAGTTGTATTACATAGTTGTATTATAATGAGTTCAGATATTCACTGCTGTAGTTAAAGCACAGGAAAATTGAATGAAATCTCCCAATGTCACTGTTTTTGCATCATGATATATAAGTAGTACTCTTTCCATGGACATTAACATGTTTATGAGTTTTAAATTATTTCTTAAAGTAGTTTGAAGCACCCAGTAAATGATACACATTGGGGAAATGATACCATTACTAAACATTTGCAGTGGCCCTAATGGATTTTGCATTGCTAAAACCATTCAAAGCTGATACCATTATACACTTTTTGCAAACAAAAGATCATAAGAGAGGTGCAAGCTTTGTGCTTCTCAGTAAATCTGGTCAACAACGGTTAACTATCAGGTCCTGTCAGGCAGGTGTAAATTGTACAAAATAGAAATAAGCATGTTATTTAATGCTCTTTTAATTAGGATTATAAAGGGTTAAATCAATATATTTCTAAAAAAATATAAGAAACAAAGTGAATACCCTGGCATACTGATACAGAGAATAGGGTTGAACAATATCAGTAAACCACTATATTCACTTACAGTGGCATAATGATATAGATGGTACCTCATGGTATACTGATATTTAGTAGCACGCTGATATGTCATCTATCAGTATACCATGATATTCTGTGATATACTGATAGAAATGATATATCGTCCCACCCTAATATTGTCAGCGACATACTGTATTTTTCCATTCTCTCATTACTGCAAGCACACTCCAGCTGAACACAGCCTTTGCTAGGCTAGATGGTATCATCTTGTATTATGTTCTGCATTATCCAATGCTGATGGCTTCATTTAGAGATAAAATTGCTTTCTGCTCTTTCTGAATGATAGAAGACATCTGGAAAAATATCATTATGGAGCCCAGTGTTAATTTACCTGTCTAAATGACTGATTCTGTGTGTGTGTGTGTGTGTGTGTGTGTGTGCCTGCGTGTCTGTATGTGTGTGTGCATTGAAGTCTAAGTGTAGAGGTCACCCTGACAACTCAGACAGCGCTTACAAAGAGGTCACAACGAGGTGCAGGAAAAAGCTGTCTCCAGCAAAATATCCTCGATCCCTTCCGTTTTTCATTTGCATGACAGATCTGCAATGCGGAGAGAGATAAAGAGCCCCCCCCAATCCTCCCCCTCAACCCCACCAAACTTCTTTTCATTGGCTGGAAGCGTTGCTGGAGTTAGCTGCTTATCATTTGATTGACGGCTGTGTCAGTCCCCGGTACTCATGCTTTTTAAGGCCATTTATGAAACTGGTGATAAGGCCCATTGTTACGTGGGCACAGCTATGACAAACAAGCAGAGGGAGAGAATGAGAGGGGCAAGCGGAGTGTATTGAGCACTGCTGATATGGAGAGCATGAGGGTGATTGATGAGGTCAGAGTGTAAGTCACGGTGCCGGCTTTGTTAATCTCACATGAGTCGGACCAAACTTGGCCGACAAAACTAATGACACCCTGCACTCCCGCCATCAGTCAGGCATTAGTGCAGAATAACAGGACTGCCGGCCCACTAGAACGCAGCCACTATCATAGATCTTAGTTATGGCTACTGTTCAACTTTAATTTACAGTGCCATTAAGCTTTCTGTTGTTCCACCTCGGAGGCACCACCAATGGCAACTGCTGGACGCGTGCATTTGCAGCTCGGTTGCCAAAATTCCATTATTGTTGGAAGAAAAACAGAGTTCAATCAAATAGGTAGGACTGCATGAGGTGCAGCAAAGAGTGGACATATGGTATACATACATTTTCATACAAACATGCATACAAACGCTCGCGCGCAACACCACACATGCTTATCACTTTCAAGTTGACAGGCCTGATATTGAAATCACAGCCATGTGTAGGAGGATTTAGTGCAGGATGGAAATGAATGTTGATTCATAAATAATCCCATAGCCTCATGAGGGACATAAAGAGACACTGCAGGGCCCTAATTGAGGTGACACGCACGAGCGATGTGATTGGCTCTTAAAGCTCCTCAGAGAGGCGGGGAAGGGGACATGAGACAGGGTTCTGAATCCATATCCATCAGCGCGCCACTAGCTAGCAGGGGAAATGCGTAAAGTACTCATAGAGGAAGTGAGCATGGGAATTTAATTAGAGCCACGAACGGATTATACCGTCTGGGAAAAGTTCTTTCTGTCACAGGTCCAGAGTTCTGAGTGACAGAAGCCACGGCAGTTTTTGTTTATTCTATTCCTCTCCGCTCACTTGTAGTGAAGACAGAAAAAAGGGTGGCAAAGGTTTGTAGATTGTCATACGTAGAAATGTCATAATTTGGATCACAACTACTTTGTAATTAGTCTCGCCAAGGATTCTAGCTTTGGAGACCCAAGAGATATGTTTCCCTGCAAGGCTAAAACGAAATTTGTGTCTGTATCTCTAGGGAAATGATATCTGCCAGCACAAAATCAAAGTTGGTACAACAGCAAACTTTGCTTTAGGTGGTGTAGAGTCAGTCTGACTAATTTAGCTCAGAATTAACCAGTATTATAGACCAACAAAGTATAAAAGCAAAATAACAATTAGATATAATGGTCTCAGTTAGTACGGCAAGGCTGTGCACAACAGTGTAACATGCACCTAAAACCCCATGGAGTAACGGTGGTAAATATTCATAATAGCAGTTCACAACACTTTGGGCATATCAAAGTGACTGCTTTGACCCCTACCACAACACATGGGTAAAGCACAACCCACGCATTAGTCTTAATAATAAAATTAGCATCACTGCTGCGAAGAAATGGAGTGCATGAGTGCATGATGTTTCTAAGCATTGAGAAATTTGTCTTGGTGTTGTTAAGGCCTTATGGAATGCAAACCTGGAATGACAGGTTTCTTTACTGGGGTACCAAAGCTATTTTAGTTCATTTGAATGCTTTGGGACCCCAAAAGGATCCCAGGCTGTCCTTTATTTCCCCATCACATTTGTTCTTTGTTCGAACAAATATGCATCATTCAGTTAACAGTAAATCACGATATTATCTCCAACTGTACAGCAAGCATCCACTCAAGCAGCAGCCAGCGTCCCATTAGACGACAATGTGCACAAGTGCCTCTCTCCTAATGAGAACCATTTGGGAGGGCGTGCGCAGCTAATATGACTGATAACAAGGGCATTGTCTAATTGCACATCTAATGCGTCATTTAGTTCTGATGACTTTGATAGGAGGGGCTGGCAAAAGTCCTGTGAACTCTGATGGCTCTACTGCCCCCGCAAGAGAGGAAGCTGTGTTCATACTCTGGCGCCGGGATAAGCCACCCAAACACGGGCGAAGCCATTTTCCCAAAGGAGTGGAGATGGCTTATACTGTACACTGGAACAAAATCACAAATATACGCAGTAGATATTCCAAACAGCCTTTTGTTAGTTGCCTTTGTAATGTGCTTTGTGTAATATTTTTGAAAGTCTAAATATTGATTTTAGTGACAGTGATAATGTGGGGCTGTTGTGTTTTAAATGTGGGTCATTTCTGCAGATGGCTCTCTGAAAGCCGATCAGAGGCCCACTGGCTTGGCATATTTACAAATGGGGATCTCCAATGCTTACCCGGTCCCCAATCCCCCATCACCCCAAATCTCATGGCTTCTATTCCCTCATATACACAGAAAATGTCATTCATGCCACTTTTATGTCCCAAAAATTTGAGCTACATGAGTTATACGAGGTTTAGAAAGTGCTTACCGGGGCTTTTGCAAACGAGGCCAGGGATGATCAGATCTGATTTTCAGCTCAGCTTTTCAGAAGAGTTTACTCTGCATTATATAAAATCAGATTCTGGCATGAAAATGCCAGAAAGGCTGGAGCCAATGCAAATGAAATGTCATGCACTGCGTTTTGTTGCGCACTCTAATGTCACTAAGCAAACACTCCAATTACTATACGCATTCATGAGATTTCCCTATCATTAAATCAGAATCAATGGACTAGACAAATGACATAATTACATGAAAATAGGGGATGAGACAGCCACAGATGTTTTCATTTGAAATGACACTAGTATTCAAGGTTTACAAAGGAAATTAGCCGCACCCGGTAGGAGTTAAAGTTGCACATGTTCACTTGTGGTACTGCCAAAAGCATCTGATAATGCTGCTTCCAGGGCATAATCTAGCTAATTTTAACCTCAGAGAAAAGGCAGGGTTTACTTTGAATATTTAATCACATTTACATGATATATTACCTCATTGCTGATTGTGCACCCGCCGCACTCTTGTCGATCGAGTGGCTTCACAAGACGGATTATTTGGAATATAACGATGACAAATAAGCCTCTAAGCAACTATGCAGATGCTAGTCTATCATATAGATTTCCCAGATTCACAACAAATGTCAATCAGCGTAATTTTGTGAACAGTTAATAAGCATTTCTTCACGGATGGGGCTGGAGAATGTCATTGTTTCAATGTGACACCATTAAGCAGCACGCAGCAGGAGGGCATGCATTTGAGATTCTTAGCTATAACAGGGACCAATATGAGCATCACCATGGGGTCTGAAAGGCTGCGGTGTTTGAACCCCTGCTAACGGAGCTTCACATTGACTGTGGTGCCTGACGTCAGAAGTTCATTCTTATTCACACTGCTGTGTTCTTCTGAAGCCCAGAGCTGTGAGCTGCTGTTCCAGGTCAGCCGTACAGAGCCCCCTGCTTTATGAAACAGACGCACATCTCCCTGGGGAGCAATGAGATGGCCTTGGTGTTGACGAGGCCTTTAATATTTCATGCTTTTGCTTGGATAAGTGGCAAGCCAGCTCCACATAATAGTACTCCACAACCATTTCCAGCACATACATAACTTGCTCTTTCCTCTTCTCTGCCACACACATCTCTTTCTGTGGCCAATTTACACCTGCAGCAGCCAATTAAATAGGAACCCAATGGGGAAAAGGCCAGGGTCAGTGGGAGGTTTAAACTGAAAGCCACCTTTAACACAGACCTCACTCTGTGTGAAGCTACACATAGTGAATCCATCTGCCTTTGTACTCAGAAGAAGGAAAAAAAACCCAACAAGATCAGCTCAACCTCCTCTCAAGTGAGGAACCAGCTTCTGACCTGGTTGAGTTAAAGTGGTGCCCTCATCTTTAATCCTTAAAAACCTATTATTAGACTATTAGTGCTATTACTATTTTTATAAATGGTATTCAGATTGAATCACTGCTTTACATTACTAAAAGCCAAAGCTTTTCATTAATTTAATTTATAGTCAAAATAGTAATCGTTTCTTATCCCTCACCATCCAGTAAGACAAAGGAGACGTATTTAACTAATTACACAAAAGCCCCCAACATAATATATATAATACTAAATCTATTCGGCACTTTTGTGCAGTAACAGCTGTGTTCTACCAACCAAAACTGTTCCCAAAGCTCGCTGACTTTAAGTTACTCTACAAATAGACACTAACACAAGCACAAGCAGCTGCCCATACACCTATGCTGACTTTAAACTCTCTAAATG
>JBBPDH010000151.1:7523952-7543589 GCA_037974565.1 Clupeocharax schoutedeni
CACACACCCACACACACCCACACACACCCACACACACACACACACACACACACACACACACACACACACAGACTAACAAACACACATACAGCTACTGTGTTGCTCTTCAGGCTCCCTGTGCTTTCTCTATTCTCTTAATTAATGCTTGACCAAAGGAGAAATTATGTCTTGTAATCCTCTCCCATTTATTTCCACATTTACTGTCAATCAAAGAGTCACTATACACTGATAATGATTATCTAATGAATAATCCAATTCAGTGGCCTAATGGTTGGGATACATACCTCTAGACTAAGAGGTCATGGATTCAAATCCTACCATCAGTATACCGCTACTGGTTCCTGAGCAAGACCCTTAACCCCAAGTTGCTCCATGGAGACCCGTCCCCTGTAGTTAGGGTATGGAGGTCACTTTGGATAAAAGCATCTGATAAATGTAAACTGGTCCTTAGGGTCCTTATGAATGGAACAATATTTTAAAAGCCTTTTTCAAGCCTTTTGCATGGCAGCCTATCCCTGATGCAAAGTTGTGTTGTTACCACCCTTAAAGCTTAATGAATCAGTGGTGTCTAGCATAGCTAACCATTATTTGCATATGTGGTGCTAATTTACTTTCACACTTAAAACTAGGAACAATGTAGTCACATATCTGCTGTCATTTCTGCTACGTACACTATATGAGCAAAAGTATTGGGATGCTAACCATTACACCAACAGGGACTTAAATGGCATTGCATTTACACACAGATTAATATGGACCTGGTCCCTTATTTGCAGCTATAACAGCTTCTACTCTTCTTGGAATGGCTTTCCACAAGATATTGGAGTTTCTGTGGGAATTTGTGTCCATTCATTCTGTAGAGCATTTATGAGGCACTGATGGGCGAGAAGGCCTGGCCATCTCTGTTCCAGTCCATCCCAAAGGTGTTGGATGGGGTTGAGATTAGGGCTCTGTGTGGAACAGTCAAGTTCTTCCACACCAAACTCATCCAGCCATGTATTTATGATGCTTGCTTTGTGCACTGGGGCTCAATCATGGTGGAATAGAAAAGGTTTTATCCAAAGTGTATCCACAATGTTGGAAGCCTGGTGTTGTCCTGGTATGCTGAAGCCTTACAATTACTCTTCGCTGGAAGCTATACAGTTTGCCTTAAAAAATAATCTGTTGACTGGATAATTATTGTTGTGTTAAAAAAACCTTTCATTATCAGATTTAACACTATATGCTTGCTGGCATTTTAATTACATTATCTTTCTAGTAATTTTGTAGTAAATACTAAGAGACAGTGATAGAAATGGATATTTCCTTCATATTGGAGTAATCTGTTTCATCATGAGAAGCCTTCCAGCAACTAGGGCTGAGCCCATCCATAGCCATGGGAGCGTATTTTGAGTAGATGCAGCATCTCTTATCTAATTAGAAATCTTTGTTTATGCATCCATATCAGGTGTACTGAAAACAAATATGTATTCTATTAATCCCAGAAAACATCTGTGGCTATAAAACAATGCTCAGAGCTATGGATCAATAGCTAGTTCATTTCTCCCATTACCATATTAAAAATTCTCAACACTCATAAAACACCTTCCTGACTGACTGACTGCTCTCTCATTTTGCACAGTGGAAATGTTTGCAGGTATTATATTGTATTACTTTGTTGCTCTGTTTCATTCACACCCAGACAGCAGTAGCTTACACTCACGGGTACACCTTGAGTCATATATACATGGTAAATTTGATTGCTGTTTCAAATATTTGCACCTTACATTAGTGTTAATAGTTGCCAGTGTAGGTGTGTTGCTATTGCAGATGTTGATATACTGGAGTCATTAAGAGAGAGCAATAATAAGAATACACAGCTGCTTACACAAAGTCCAGTAATATTTTGACATTTTCCTGTAAAAGTCACCACATTGATCAAATGCACATGTACACATGCAGACACATAAACACACACACACGCACACACACACACGCACACACACACACACACACACACACACTGCCCTCATGAATGCAGTCTATATATAACACAAAAGCAGGCCACAGGGGAAGTTCATTCGTGACTGTGGCTGTCATTCCCATTCATCTCCCAAACGGAGGGGAGTGTACATGACAGCCAGCAGAGCCTCCATTTAGTGACAGCTTTGACCTTCTTCGATTAGACGTCTCTATCCCCCCCCTTTCTCACGCTCTTCCTCTTTCTTTCTCTCTTTCCTCTTTCTCTCAGTTTTTCTCTCTCTCTTACTCTTTCTCTCTCCAGTTCCTCTCTGTCTGTCTTACTCCCTTGCCTCCTTCTCTCTCTCTCTCTCTCTCAGGGCAGTCCGTAGGTTTAGTGTGTTGTGTTGACAGTGAAGCATGACAGTTGAGAGTGTTTGACCTTGAGCCACCGTTTAGAGGCAAAGTCTCACTCACACATACACACACACACACACACACACACTCACTGAGCCACTGATGTGCTGATGACCTTGCTATCATGTTTCAAACCTCCAGCACTCCACACATGAGCTGGAGAGCAGATTTCATTTCGAGGGCCAGGAGCTTTCTGTTTCAATACCCTTTTCTGCTCTGTCATCCATTCAGAACCGCAAAAATGCAAAAGCACATTTCCCTCTACAGACCTGGGAGAAAAAAACACTTCAGCCATGATAGAGTAGTAAAATACAATAGCAGCATATCCAAAATGGCATGAAATGGTCAAAAAATGTCATATTGCACAAATCGTGTCATATGTCTTTTTTTCTTTACACTATTTAAAGCCTTGTACATTTTTACATTGTGGGACCAACAGGAATTATGCAAATAATTAAGATAATCATAAGATACATTAATATAAGTTAAGAATATTTGTTGCTTCTCCTAGAAAGTTAGTTATTTAATGATGGCAAAGACAGATTTTTCTTCATATAATCAATGCTGCAATTACATGTTTACAAAAATCACTATAAACTAAAACAGAAAAGATAAAATATTGTTTAAAAATCTGTTATAGCCTAAAAATGTGGAATGTCTTTTACAAACGTCTACATTTAATTCAAAACAGCCAAAATTGTTCATGCAAATTGTGATGACTTAGCACTAGCATGCTACTGGAGAGTAGCACACTAGCAGAAAATGTATTAATGTGATATGAGATGTTTTTGACTGACTTATATTTTGTGGCCCAAACTGGAATAGTAGTCAGATCATTTCAGTTAACCGGTATAGCATATCTTCCCTGTATTGGACTGGTTTTACCAACTTTGTTTGTAGCTATTATCTGCAAAACTAGAGATATCAGTTATCAAAAAGCACTTGGATGAGGACTGGGGGCAAAAACAACAGACCAGGACATCTGTAAAATCAAGAGTGTCTGCTACAGCACAGAAGTGAAGGATCTATATACAGAGTGCGTGATTTAGACAATTCAGGGCTCTTCTGGGATGTTTCTGCTGAATGCTACTGTCGCAGCATAGCTAATGACTGGGGCTCTCTTGCAGAGGACAGATATTTCTTTATCTTTGGTCTCTGTGTGGTCTCTCTTTTTCCAAAGAGGAAGAGAAGTAGAGGGAGTGTGTGTGTGTGTGTGTGTGTGTGTGTGTGTGTGTGTGTGTGTGTACATATACACTTGTATCTGCAGAGATGAAGCATGGAGACAGACATAAAAGTAATGTTTGTTTCTCCCACTGCAGGAAAAATGTTTCTCATGCTCAAACGTTCCCTTCAGCAGGGGGTCAAAGTCACTCAGGCATCTGTGAAAGTTAGTTTTCCTTTTTCCACTAACACCCAACACACACACACACACACACATACAGTCGCATCTGCCTATTTGCGTCACATTGCTTTCAGCGCTTATGTTCTCCCAGAGAGGTGACAGCAGTGAAACAGAGACACACTCTAATTAGAGAATCCTCTCGCTCTCCACTTGAACCACATGTGGCCCTCCCACAGGGGGCCGTCAGAGCGATAAGAGTGGAGGAGACAGCCGAGGACTGCTGAGTGGCAGCCCAGGCCGACCACTGTGGAGAAGGCCATTCTCTATACAAACCTGTTAATGTGGCCTGTCAATGTATCTCTTCACAAACTAACCCCCGTCAACTGGTAGAAGAGGGTCAAGTGCAAGCATCCGTCTTCTATTCTAACCAAGACAGCACAGGCAATAAATATTGATTTCAAATATCAGCAAGACATCTGAGAGATCTGATGCTGCCATATGTCAATTTATCAGCTCCCCCTTTTATTAAATTAATAACATATACAGCAGCATGTTGCTGAGAACAAAAGCAAAACATTTTTTTAATCTTTTTACTCTTCTTTTAATCTCATTGAAACATTTTTCAGAGCTTTTGCCTTCTATCAAGACATTGTATTAATAGTGGGCTATTAGCTTTGTTTACTGTTGCTTAGCAACATGTGATAGTTTCAAGAAACAAGGAGGTGGAGGTGAGCTATTTCCTCATTTAATGCTCTAATGATTCACCAGAAACATGATATGACACCTGTTGCATTAATGCAATAATGTTAAACCTGGAGCTGAGCTGAGCTGAGGTGACTGCAGTGGGCTTTTCGCTGAACATTTGCAACACTGAACATGCAAGTACATCACATCAGATTTTCTAATAGCAAGGATAACCATACAACTATACATTTTTTAGACTAGGCCTATAAGCATTTTGCATGATGCCACTACATAAGATCAGATAAGCCATTTTTAGTCCCACAAGTGGGAAATTTGTTTACATGGTAAACAAATAAACAGCACGCCACTTCTAAATAAGCATCATGTATCTGACAATATAGCAAAGAGTTCAGCTTCATTCATAAGCTATCATTACATTCACAATCCCTCAGCTAAGCCCATTTCAAAATGCTACCATCAAAAAGCACAATTCGTATAAAAAAGCACTTTAATCTTTCAATGAAGTCAGCACTGATGCATTGTTTTCTTTTATGACTTGACAGAATATGTCTCATTTTCCAGACCATTTCATTTGAAGTTCATTTGTGATTGTCCCTAGCAGCAACATGTTTTACTAGTTTCATGTTTTATATATACATACTGGTTGAAGTTGGACAAAGTTTGTAAAAACAACAACGTGATTTCCTATCAGATTCCTTGATGTAGTAGTGACACAGCTGACAAAACACAGTGTCCTGTTTGATGCTATATTACAACCAAGCATAGCTGTTGCAGACCCTTTAGATGAGAAACATCTGCATTCATCCATTAATACTAGTTGGAGACCCTGGAAACCTCTAGACGTCTCTGTTGTCTTCTGTTGTAAGGTCTTCCTATTCAATGTACTGTATGGCCTTATGTTTTGACATCTCTGCATTTTTAATTAAATCTCTCTTGTTACTTAGCTATGTAAAAAACAAAGTCAAGGCTGAGCACATTCCCTACTATTCCCTACCATTCCCTTTCAGCCTCAGAAATATCTGCATTTTTAAAACATGTTTCAATTACTTTTCAGGTCTTTTTTTTCATCGTTGCCAAGATTGAAATTGTCCCAGATGAAAAAAGATGAATAGATGAAGCAGTTGTAAAGTTAGTTTTAGCTAGCACAAATGCATATCATGCCAGCAGGGGGGGCGTGGCATGTGATCATGGTCCATAGCGCCAGGGTAGACATGTTGCACCGCCACCAGCTTCAGGGAATGAACATCTGCTCCCAGCCAAACGTTTTGCCTCTCAATTGCTGACAGCCTTTGAGGGGGAACATGAATTCTCTTCCTCTGAAAGCCCGCTTTCAAGCGTCAGCTACCTTCAGCCTAATCTGTGGTGGAGAGAAGCTGGCTTCTCACAAAGTACTTCCCCTCCATATGACAAAATATATTTCTTCGTCTCCCCTAATTACACAAACCCAATTTTTCCTCTGCCCGTCATCAGCTGGGAAGCCATAGAAACCGGAGTTGGGATGCTTTGGTTCAAACCGCTTTGGCACACTGCAAAAGTTCTAGTTCTTGGACTTGGCTGTTGTTGTGTCCCCAGAAGTAGAGTTACTTGCCAATGAGTGCTTCTTGCAGAAAAGCCAGAATTGTGAAAAAGAGTCTAGTGATCAGCCTTCATTCCCATTCTTTCCAATTGTGTAAGATATATTATTATATTTTTCACCTAATACATTTTTCATGATTATGTGCCAGCTTTAAATTTAGATGCCACAAAGGCATCCAGGGCAGACTGATGGCTATGCTAGTGGGCCCAAACCCATTCTGATTCTTCATTTAAGCTATTTCACCTCACTGCTCCGCATTGCATTTACACCACAGTCTCAGTGGTGACACGTACATACATTATCCACAGCTTTCTCCAGAGGTCAACCCCTTGAATTCTTATGCATATTACATCCTAGAGCTCATTATTCATCAGTTACAAAACCATGCAAATTAGTTATTCTCAATTTATGGTGTGTGGACTCACTGATGGCTTTTTTTTAATAAGAGAATAGGATAGATGTTTAAAAAAAAAACCCTATTGTTAACATTTGTGTTAAAATTGTTAACAAGCAGTGATGTGATCAATAGCAGTCAGTAGAAGTCAGCCTTATTTCCACAGTATGACTTACTGTGAGCTATAAAAATTAACAATGTAATCACGACTATTGAACTGCTGAAGTCAGGCTCACCATAAAGAGCTGGATACGGCTGAGAGCACTGACTTTTTCTCCAGCGCTAAACTAAAGAAGATGAATTTGGACATCAGACTTGCCTTGGCTGATTAATTACACCCAGGATGAATCAAAAATCATATATACAATAATTTTTACCAAGTATAAAAAAATTTCTGTGTGAACAGTGTCCAGTTATTGTACATTTATTATGTTTAAAGCTGAGAGAATGGAGGTCATTTTTATTATGCATTCGCTGTAAAACAGTATACCTCTTCATTGATGGGCAGTGGACAGCATCCACAAGACTTAGGTTTGACTTATACAGTCAACAACAGCTCAGCATGTCTATGATGAATTCATGAAGAAACGACCTTCACTGCCATTTCTCCTTGAGATAGACAGGAAAGGTTCAGCAAACACAAGGCAAAGAGAATAGACAATGGCAACCTGGCATATGCCTCAGGTAAGTGGGAAAGCCACCGTGAGAGCCCATCTCCACACCCCTAATCAATTCAACACCCCTCCTTCTCTCGCTCTAACTGGAGCTGGCTCACACACTCAATTAAGAAGATTAGCATCAGGCAAAAGGGGAGGCGGGTGAGTGAACTGAGCATAGTCTGGAACTGGAGTGTGTATTTGTGTGTGTGTGTGTGTGCATGTGTGTGCAAGCTTGTGTATGTGTGTATGAGCTCAGCCCACCAGCCAGGAGGAAATCGATGCAGCCACGCTCCTCCCAACAGTGGCACTGCGAGGCGATAGCCATCAGGCTGTGCGACGGCCTAGCGTTACGAGAATGATAACACCACCTTCCTGGCAAATTGGTGCGAATGGGTTTTTGGAGAGAGACTCCCAACAGTGAGAAATAAAATAAAAGACCTCCGGAGGAATATTCAGCAGGAAGAAAATAAAGATGTCAGATAAGATGCATGACCACTCTGACGGCATTTCCAGGAACACCATGGCTCCCGGTAGATGCGCCAAGCTTAAGAACTGCAGTGTTCCCGCTGGGAGAAGATGGATGTCATGTGGTAAATCTATGACGTGTACAAGACAGATTTGTTCTACAATTCTCACTTTCCATAATTCTAGGTGAGCTAGAATGTTTAAATCCAGTTTGTTAAAATGCTGGAAGGTCTATGTTTGGATACGAAGTGTGGCGCCCAAATCAACTTGCTTGAACAGAGCTGTGTAAAGTGCTGCATTGTGTAGCTCTACATTCAAAGCAGACGCTGAGTGCTTTCCCACAGCATGTTGTCCACCGCAGTCCCTCAGGAGGCTCCTCCACTGCCCAGCTCTCAGACTGATTTAGCCTCCCTATTTAGCGCACAGAAACTAGAGTGCCTCAAGCAGAGTTAATTGCATCCCAAAACCAGTGGGGGGAACACAACCAACCAAACCGAACTTTAATGTACACTCTAAAATATACATACAGTGGAGGAAATGATTATTTGATCCCATGCTGAACAGTCTCTAATTTATGAGATAGTTTCATTTTTATGGAGAAAGACAGAACATGAACCAAAATACAAGAAAACATGTTACATAAAAGTTATACATTGATTTGCATGTCTTTGAGTGAAATAAGTATTTGATCCCCCACAGCCCAGCCAGACTTTTGGCTCCCACAGACTGGCTGTGTGTCCATGTCCACACAGATTACAGTCAATCTATCAATTACAGATATTCCTGATTTCAACTTGTTTCTTTCATTCCAACCTCTTCACAACCATGTGCATGACCAAAGAGCTGTCAAAGGACATCAGGGACAAGATCTTAGACCTGTACAAAGCTGTAAGGGGTTACAGGACCATCATCAAGAATCATGGTGAAAAAGTGACAACTGTTGGTGCAATTATTTGGAAATGGAAGAAATATAAAATGAGCATCAGTTACCTTCAGTCTGCAGCTCCATGTAGTATCTTGACTCATGGGGTGAGGAGGATCAGGAGAAAGGTGAGGGATCAGCCCTGAGCTACACGGGAGGAGCTTATTAATGATCTGAAGACAGTTGGGACCACAGTCATTATCACTATTGGTAACACATTACATCATCATTACATCAGATTGAAATCTTGCCATGCTCGCAAGACCCCCCTCATCAAGAAGCCACGTGTACAGCCAATGATAAGGTTGCCAGTGAACATCTAAATGATTCAGAGAAGGCTCAGGAGAAAGTGTTGTGGTCAGATGAGACCAAAACCGGGCATCATAGAACACCATCCCCACAATTAAGCATAGAGGTGGAAACATTAAGCATGGAGGTGGAAACAGATGAAAAATATTTTAACTGTTATTTTAGTTATAAGCAAATGATTTATTGGCATTAGAATGTTTTTGAAATAGTTATTCCAAGAATGATTTCAAGAGTGCTGATTAGGCACTAAAAGTGTCATCTCGTTGGTGTCAAAAAAAAGAAAAAAAGGCGTTTGTTTAGTTTATTTCTGTTCATATAAGCCAACACTTACGTCCAGAGGGTATATCTCAATAATTAGAATTGGCGAATCCTCCAGCCTTACAAGCAGCAGCTTTTTTGTGTTACAGATAGAGCCATAAAACTGCCACAAAGGCCATTTCAAAGCCTGTTGTACTTTGTTAATTTCTCGCTAATTCCAGTTTGCTTCATTTTTCTGCCATCACAGTTTGGCTTGATTAGGGGCAATGACTGACTTGCAATTTGACGTATGCCTGCTGTTACACTCTTGAGAATATGTCCAAACAGGCTGTAGTTCAAATATTATTTTAGAAAAGTTATATGACATATTGAATTTGTTAATAGTTAGCTGCAGCATAAAAGTCCTTACTTAGCAGTCGCCTCTCAATGAAGTAATTCAATACGATGTTTCTCAACCAATCAAACCTGGCTGTTGGAACTAAATTCTGTAATGTTGCCTAGTATTAGTACCACATTACAATTTATATTTTATATCAGTTTTAAACATTATAACTATAGAAGATATAAAGTCACAATTTTGTGTCCCAAAAAGCAGCACAATTTCATACATAAATCTATTGACAACTTTTATCTAGTTATTCTAGTTTTAAGCCGTGTTTCCACATGGACTGCTTGAAGAAGGCACAATACAGGGTTGTGACAGACAGTTGTGACAGCAGTATCTCATGTGCCACGCCCCCTGCCAACCCAGTCACCAGAGGACTTTATGGTTTTTACAGCTTACCTGATTTTCAGCATCTGTTCTGCATTACTTCTCACTGCTTAAACCCAGCCTGAACCAGAATCTGGCATTTGTTCACCATCATGCCTACTGGCTAGTGTCGCTCTGTGTTTTGTGCATGTAAGTTCTCTTTAGCAGAGAGGTTAAAAACGGTATGCCTGGCAATCCCTCTCTTCCTTCAGAACACACTGACCAGGTAGACTCCAAAGGTTGGACCTGGTACTCCCTGGACTTCCCTCTCCTTCTGAGGCAACGCTGAGTTCAGCTTCTTTTTTGTTTGCATTTACCTCCAAAAACCTGAAATAAAGTATTTTCTGCAATATGACACTAATCAGAATAGAGGGACCTTAAATGCATCAGTCCTAAAAGCACAGGGGAAAAAACAGTGCTTAATTTTATAGTACATGCTAAAGGAATACAGAGAGGTTGCGAAATGGTGATGTAAATATATATGATCATTTTTGGTAAATAAAACCAAAACCAAAATGATTTTTAAATAGATTCCTTTAACATTCTGCAGGCTACACTGGAAAATGCCCTGTGAAGTACATGTATATACATGTATATCATATATGTATTTGATAATGTATTTATATGTTTTTCAGTAACCCACAGGCTAACTGATCAGCATTTTCACCTTACTTTTGGTCTAAGGGTGGATATGATGCCTGCCTCGCTTACAGGCAATATTTCAGTAAAGATGTAGCATTTGCATCTTTTGACCAGAAAACACACACACAAACACACACACACACACATTTGATCCCTTACCAGCCAGCAGCTGGCCTGTAAAAGCCCTAATCAGCTCCACCCCTGCTCACCATGAACAATTAAGCCTTGGCCCACAGAGCAATCCTATCACCCACAGACAGCCTGGACCATCAAGCAAGAAGCAGAGCAGACATAAACCCCCTCTTTCTCTCTTTCTCTTTCTCTCTCTCTCTCTCTCTCTCTTTTACACACACACACACAGTAACTGTCTTGCACAATGTGAAGATTTAAATGGAAACCTCAAACCATGAGCTAGGGGATAAAGAAAAGGGGAGAAAACGCCGGATTAATGAGCAGGAGGATGTGTTTATCTTCACACAACAGATCACAATGAGACATTAAAGGGCAATTCAACAATATTCTATAGTGTTATACATTCATCAGTATGATAATACAAGAAAATGTGCTCAGTGAATATAAAAAACATCATGATGAGCTAGTACAAGCAGCTTGCCATTTCTCTTCCAGAATTAACCCTGACACTAACTCAATGGAAGAAATATGCATAGGAGCAAATACAGTTCAGGCTGTAACTGAATGTAATGCAAGGTTCAATCAAGTATTATGGGACACTGTTTGTTATGGGGCAGCATGTTAATAAATAGAGAACTTACACATTTCTGAATTCTTCAAATTAAAGTCATTCTTTTATTCAATTTCCCAATTCATTTGTTTTCTTTTACACTTTATACTACTTTACACTTGAGCAAAAATAAAAACATTTTTGTGTTGGTCTTGGTTAACTGATGTCCCACAATTCATGTCAGACATGGCTGTTGACGGCTATGGTGTAGTGCCTGCTTAGATCTGATTATAAGAAAGTTAAGGCTGACGTAATGAGTCACACTCCCATTTCAGAAAGCCCTCCCCAGAGGTGTGGTATTACTGGAATAACGGAAGCATTGCAGCAGTTCTTTCTAAGCTAAGCATTTACAATAATATTACAGCCATAAGAATTTCACACAAAGCAAGATTGTGACTCTTATGATGAAGATCAATCATATCCACATGCATGAAAGCCAAACATCTTCAAGAAAGCAACGAAATCAGTCTACTATTCATTTTCTATAGACTGAGCAATGACCCCTGAGCTATATCTCAGCATGACATAATAGGACTGTGGTTCAGCAGTCAATGCACCAAAAACATTGCTGACAGCAGCATGTCAAGCACTATGTACAGACTTAGAATGCTTCATGGGATGAAAAAAAAACATATGCAAGGTTTTGGGTGGAATTGTGTTCTACTAGGAAAAGCAAACATGTAATAGAAATCAATGGGCAGTTGCTTCAACATCTTTACAATGGCTTTGAAGAGTAAGTTTACTCTTACTAACAAGGTTTTCTGCTCTTTTACTCGCTTATTAAGTACAGGAAAGTTCATCTAAATCACTGTCAGTGGTAATGGAATGCATGCTTCAGATGCAGCAGACTCGGTTGGAAAACACTGTTTTTTTTCCCTTCAGAGCTACAGCTGTCCACAGACATGCATTGGCTTGTTTCACATGCCTGCACACCCTGGTAGCTCCGACTGCAGTTACCTTGTTTTCCTTGTTTGTGCTGCAAACAAATATTTGTATGGGCACTTATCTCAAGGAAGGCTGCTACAGTAGAGCATTCAAAAGAGTCATCACATTTTCCCAGAGTGCTGCTCCGCCTTCCTGGGTGCTGATCAAAGACTTTCCCGTCACTCACTGTCCAAGAAACAGTCCATTTACATGTAATTACAGCCCATTCCAGTAGAGACTGGACAGGAGCGGTAATCTGTAAACAGAAATAGCTACATTACTGAGGACACCATTTCAAAGTCATTTATTCATATACTTCATATTTCATACACCAACATCGTCTGAGAAGTTTCGGGAAGGTTGTTTGTACCTTGACAAGGTACAAGGTAAATCTCCACTGTAAAGTTTTTTTTGTTTTGTTTTTGTTACAGTTAGGGTTCAATAAGAGGGCAATGCAAGAAAAAAAGGAAAATAAAACATAAGTCCCAGAGGAAAACTGTATCACCCTCTTTAGATTAATTTTGTTCCAGGTTAACACAGTGATTTCTAGCCTCGGTCCTTGCATATCTCTGCCCTGCATGTTTTAGGGTATTCTCTGTAATAACACACCCACTTCTACTCAATAAAAGATTGTTAATAAAACTGATTAGTCGGATCAGGTGTGTTGGGAGCAGGCAGAAACACCAAAATGTACAAGGTAGTGGGCCTCTAGGGCCAGTGTTGGGAATCCCAGACCTAATGTACAGTAGTGTGCCTGAGGAAATTATGCTTAAATGCTGTTTCCGGCTGGGTGGTGGTGTTAAAAAAAGTTTAAAAACTTACATTACAACAAATACAAACAACAGTAATACAGGAAATTGTGGTTTCATGTCTGGCAAAGTGTTTGCTTAACCATTTCCAGACCTCCTCATAGAGGCCAAGTATTATTTGTAGCTCCATCGAAAACATGGTTTGACTCTTTTTACTTCAGTAGATTAAATTAGGCGTTGATTATGGAATTTTATTCATTCACCCAATAACTGGAGGCACTGAGCAGAAACCTGGAGACCTGTGTTCTTCTCACTAGCTCACAAAATATTGACTACTTTTTAGAAAAAACAAATCTTGATTTCTTGTTTGTTTACATTTATTCTAATATTCCACTGTGTTATTGCTGGCAGAAAGAAACCCATTGCTGATACAAATAACTTCAAACAAGGTACAGGTACACAGGTACCTAGGACTTTTGCACAGTACTGTATGTCTACAATAGATATTTTAATTTGACTCTTATTTAAGATTTGCACAGCATGTTGAATTAGAAGCTTTGAAACAAGTTCGAATGTATCTACCTGCTTTCACTTCTCGAAAACAATGAAATCAGGCTGGAAACCACAGGATAGAGAAAAGGTTACATGTTTACAAGCTTATTCAGTGATTTACAGAAATGTGTTGTTGTCTACCTTTAGACTAGTTCAAATAAGCTAAAGTTTAAAGATGCACTTCAGGTAGGCCACTGCCAGAAACTGGACCCAGCGCTGACACTTAAATACACCAATTCACTTTTTCAGGTGTAAGATTAATTTTAGTTAATCAATATAAAGCAAAAAAGTATCTCCCCAGCAGTATATTTATAGACCTCTTTAACGCATTAACATCCAGAGTTACTGGTTTCATGTTCGTGTCCACACTAAGGACAGTACACTGTATCAGCATGTGAAGCTTTGTGTGTATTTACTACCATAATATAAAAAGAAGTGTATCACAAACATTCTGAGTGAGTGTACACACATATTCAGAAGGGAAATCAGACCAGTTAGTGCTTATTATTGATTAGTGCTTTATATTGATTAGAGTATCAATAAAAGCAGAACAAAGTGTGACGTGTATCCTATTCATGTGGCTTCTTGCTCAAAAAAGACATTTATATCAAGAACATTAATAAATGGCATTGTAAGATCAATTTCAAAATAAATGCAGCACACGTCAAACACATATCCTTATAAATGAAGAAGAACAGATTAAACTGCAGAAACTGATACTATTTTGTGCAGGCTTAAAGTGTTAAGGCACCATATCCAACAGTTGTCTTTGTCATGGCTTATTCATATTATTTTCTATTATTGTGTCTTCTTGTTAAAAAAAGTTCATGTCTTAAGTATAAAGAAGTTTGTAAGCCGCACTGGGTAAGGGCATCAGCCAAATGCCCTGCTTTATAAGTGCAGATTATACAAAAACTGGCATTACTTTGGATTGGTTTGAAAGTGTTAACGGGACCATAACCAACATTTGTCTTTGTCAGGACTGGCTCTCCTGTGCCATGGCTCATGGCCTTCCCAGTCTCTGGAGTACTGAACTTGGCTTATTACCCCCAACTCCCCCATGCCCCCGACCCATCCCTTCTGTTACTTTCACTCCCTCATCTCTGATCCCACTCACCTGTACCTTATCACACTGCTCTATTTAAGTCCAGCTCGATCTGGAGCTCACTGTCTTGCCAACTGGCTGGTATTGTCAGTGTGTTGTCTCTGTCTCTGTTTCTGTTTACAGCTGTGATGTGGCAAACCAAGTACTCCTGGTCCTGTTTTCAGTTTCCACAATGAAGCCTATTCCTGACCTGAACACACCTTCCCTTTCAGTGAACTTTTAAGCTCCTGAATCCCTTTGGATTTACCCTCATGCTTCTGACGTGAGTGCTTGTGTTGAACTGTACTCAATTGAACTTTACTTATGAGCCAAAGCTGCTATACATGTTCCTTTTTTAAATGTTCCTTGAATAAAGTCCAAGTAAGTGCAAGTGAAAGTGAGGTGAACACACCACACACACAGTGTGATCAGCACAAAATTGTTTCTCGGCATTTAATCCATTCACCAAGTGAAGCAGCGGACAACCAGGTGCATTTTTCCAAAGTGACTTCCATTCCTTAACAACAGGGGACAGTCTCTCTGGAGCAACTTGGGGTTTAGGGTCTTGTTCAGGAACCCAGCGGAGGTATTCTGAAGGTAGGATTCAAACCTATCATCATTGGTCCAGAGGCAAGTATCTTGTCCACCACCACCCCATGAACACAGCAGGGTGTAGGGACGGTACCTTGCTCAAGGGAACTTCATAGATGCCACTAGCTGTCTTGGGATTCAAAACCACTATCTGATTGTAGGGCGAACCCCCTAACCATTAGGCCACCAGCTGTCCCCATGGAGGTCCATCGAGCTACTTCTGCAAGTGTGTCATCTTCTGCTTAGAACCCTCATCATGACAGTCCAACTAGTCTAAGGCTCTTTGTGTTACTGTGTGTTAAAGACTGTGTTTAAGGTATTTCTAGACATTAAACCACCTCTGGACCGCATTCTGAAAGCACTCTGGACCAAAATATGCTTTGTAAATTAAACACAAATGGGTGGTGAATATGTGAAAATGTGATTTTTATGACATCACAAAGCTACTAATTCAAACAGGCTGTTTTTGCAAATTTCCATATTTGAATATTTGCATTGGCTGAGAAGAGAATTGTTTGCAGTTTAACAGTTTTTGCATACTACATTACTTTATTTGCAAAATAGCAGGAATAACATGATATTTTGTCATGTGAGCCCTTGCTGTCAAATGCGTGTTTAAGAGATGGAAAGAAAGCATTTACAGGCAGGGAAATAGCCACAACAGACTGACAGGAACCCTGGGCAGAGATTGATGTTAGAATAGAGAAAGCACATGCATGTGTGGAATTCACAATGAGATGCAAGACTCACAGGGAATATATAGTGAACCATGATGATGGATGATATGAAGTACATGTCAATACTCTGGTAACTCGTGGTGGACCAGCTGGAAGGCAGCCATAACAATCAAGTTGCACAGCTTTTATGATTGTCATCACAATCTTGAACCAAATGAATCAGCTCTGTGACTCAAATCGAGCACTTCTGTTTTAACGCAAGTACTGTGTTGACTAGGGATGCACTGATCATGAATTTTTATGGCCAGTCCCAGCTCCTGTTTCCGTTGGAAGACTGTCGATTTTTTTGTTGTTGTTGTTGACTTGGCCTACTTTTTGGCTCTTTTTTTTTTTTTACCTGAAGCTCACACTTAAATGAACACACACAAACACATTTCCAGTGTTCTCTGTTAACAAAAGCCACAGTCACTTGTTAACAGAGGCCAAAGATGCGTTTTAAAGGCCAAAGAAACATTTTAAAGCCTCCTTTCAGTTGCATATTAAATTAACTCTATTGAAATATAAGGGCAAGCAGCACAAGCAGTAATGCATAACTATGCTAGCACATTTTGTTATAGCAATAATTATTAACAAAACAGGTCAACTGACCATTGTGTGGTTTGAGCATCAGTTCAGATCTTGGCTGATTTACAACATGCTTCCACAGTGTTCAAACTGGCAAATGAACCAAGATACGGTGTATTCTTAATACCAAAAAATAGAAAACTAGAACCTTTTCACTAGAACTACTAAAAATATGTATAATTAGCTTTTATTTACATTTTACAAAGTAATTGTTAATTCAAAATCAAATGAAAATGAATGAGAAGCAAAAGTGAAGGAGAATGAAAATGTAAATTGAATTGAAAAATGTGTGGGCGGCATGGAGGCACAAAGGTTGCCCTTAGGTGGGAGTATTTGTATGCGAGGGAATATATTTAATACATAGTTAATATATTGACATAATTAAGCTCTAGTTACATACATCTATTTACATACATTTAAAAAGTGCTATATTTCAAATACATATTTTTTTCTATATGAGTCAAGTGTACATTAAAGATCTTTCTTATCTGTATTTTTTCACAATGTTATTTTTGTAAAGCTTATAAATGTAATTTATGTAAAGCTCAGTTATTGATTTGTTGTGACGTTATAATGGTGACTGAGCTTGGCTTGCTAATGTTAGCTAACTGCTAATCTAATTAAATGATGGTCATTTCTGTTTAGTGTTCAGATTAAAACAGTACTGAAGATTTACAGTTGCGTCCAATGGTTGGGCAAAACATTGCCTCATCTCTTAGATTAATAGGCATTCTCATGCAGTGACCTCATCACAACAGCTAGGTTATATCATCCATCTCTATTATCTAAGCATGACACTTCCAGACAGCTGCTCCACTAATCACAGTATGCAAGCATGTGATCAGTTGGATCTAAGCCACTGACCCGCCCACACCTAAAGCATGTGTTTTGTGAGACAATACCTTATCGCCTCCCTCTGTAAGAGAACATATCTTTATTTCAGATATTAGAATTGTGTAACAAAACAACTGTCTAGGCAAACTGCATGCACAACTCACTTGGGTTGTGGCCTTTCATCCAGAGATTTGTTTTTTCTTTTCTTTTGTTTTATTGCTTTTCTTTTTTTTATCTTAACCTAAATCAAGATAGCACATTGGAAATTGTTTTTTTTTTCTCTCTGGGAAATGACTCACATCCTCTGGTGCACTCATTTCATTATCAAAGCAATCCAATATAGTAGACTGGCAAGAGAAAATGGTCACTGGCCAAGTGTTCAAATAATTACATCAGCTAACTATATCAACAAATCCTGCAGCCTTCCAGGGCCCCGGATTAATAAATCACAAATTGAGTAGCTGCTGCGCTAGTATAAAAAAAACACTAAACAAAGCAGAGGAGGATGTGCTTCTGGACTGCGCTCGAAGTTTGTACCAGATATTGACATGCTGGAGTGCAAGTCAGTTCAGGACAGACCTAAATGAATTTGTATACAGACCGCCAGGGAGCTAATGAACATCATCATCCAAAGTGCACTCGGCAGCGGGGCCAGTGTTATTAGTGAAGTGCACTTGGCTCTGGTTTGTGTTTTCACTTCGTCCCTCTCGCTCTTTGTGTGTGTTTGTGTGTGTGTGTCAGTGCATGTGTGGTGTTTTACTTCCTGCACAATTGCATAGTCACAAACATGCACTTATCTCCTCCCCCCAGTCAATCCATGAATATTTCATCTACCCAATGAAGTAACAGTCATTAATTATTAACAGACGTTCATTTGCATGATGCCTCAGTAAAAACTCAGCAATTTTGGTTGTACGAGTTGCAGCCCTGAAAACGTCAGTACTGCCTCTTTTTTAGTTTATATGGCGAAGGCTGTCTACATGAGAGTGCATGGTTGCCGAATCTGGCTATATTTAGTAGCTGAGGTCATCCAGCTGAATCCAAACATGCCCAATAAAGCAATTACACAGTCAGCCACCCTACTGACTGCATTATAAATGAGCTTTTTTTCATGAGCAAGGGAACAATTGAGTTTCATATTGACTCGAGTGTATATTTCATCCATGAGATGACAGCTTCTCAAAGAAATAATGGGTGTGATTTCTGTCCCACATCAAATGTATCCACACAGAAATGCTCAAAATGAATGCCGATGGCGAAGACATTGAATGAAATTTTCTAAACAAGGGCAAACACCGTTTTACAGTATGGAAGAGTTTGCGCATCCTGGTCAAATGACATGTGTTGAAGTGAAAATAAAGACACATCTACTACAGGGAATGCTTTCTGCATGTTTTATGGAACTCTTGCTGAATTTTATATAACAGGGGAATGTGCTAAAATATTTTAAACCAATTGACTGATGTCTTCAGACTTTTGTATTTAACTGTATGTATGTGTCAACTTGTATTATGTCCTTCAAAGAAAAAAAACCCTGTGGTGATGATAGATTCATTCTTTTGGCATGGTTTGAACTAAACTAGTTATAGATTCAGTCTCAGAATAGCCAGGAGACCATTGCACTAATGACTTCATGTAAAAAAAAAAAAAAAACTATACTAATTACTTCCAGGCACTGTAGGAGTCCTACACCAAGGTTAATTATTTGAACTAGAAAGCTGTAATGGTCTGAAATACCAATGAAGACCAAATGAAGAGGAAACATTGCAAAATACAGGAGGGGTATTAATGGGTGAATAAGTTGTCCCAGGCTCCTCTGAAGCGAGCTAGTCTTGACTTGAGCAATAGCACTAAATCAGTACCTTTTCTGAAAATGCACTTTCTGTGCTGAATTATACACTGGCTTCAAGGATACACTTGGCTTCTAGACCTTTAGCTATTAGTGCATGAACGGCATTATTTTCAATTATTGTTATTAAAGTGTAAATTGTCCATTTGTCATACATGAACACACCACAGCATAAAATGGTCTTGGCATTTAACACATTCACCAATTGAAGCAGTGAGCACAGCACCCAGGCAGCAGTGTGTGGGGACTGGACCTTGCTCAAGGGTACTTCAGTGGTTCTACAACAGTCCTGGGATTTGAACCCACAACCTTCTGGCCTCTAGGCCATGCGCTGCCTCTATCATCATTAACTATATTACTGGTTTGACAGTTTGGCAACAATTAGAAATGAATTGTATTGATTTTCTGTAGCTGCACTGACATTCTTGCACAACAATTTGTAACAAATACTAGTAACTAGTACTAAGGTTTTAAATATGAGGAACTGTAGATTTTGCAGCTGGTAACATAGTTGTTAGGGCATTTGCCCTGTAATCAGAAAGTCATGAGGTAAATTCTAGGGATGCACCGATTGCAATTTTCTTGGCCGATTCCGATTACCAATTTTGTGTAAGTGTGATCGGCCGATACCGA
>JBBPDH010000151.1:7563817-7577352 GCA_037974565.1 Clupeocharax schoutedeni
AATGGCTTGACTCTATGATGGAAAACCTTACTAAAAATGTTCTAGATAGCACCAAAAATAACTGCAAAGCAAGGAGGCCCCTTATAGTGATGCGTGAACACATGACAGAACACAGTGAAATTCTTTCTCTGCATTTTAAACCATTCACCAAGTGATGCAGAGGACTGCCATGGGAGCAGGCCAGAGGGGTGCTCAGGGAGCAGGCCAGGGATTAAAACCCACAACCTTCTGGTTGCAAGGGTAATACACTAACCATTAGGCCATCAGCTGCCCCCTAAAAATGTCTGTTCAAAAGTTATTTAAGGTAATGGCTCTATATACAACACTAAAACATATTTGTGGAGCACTTATGATACTGTTGAGCTTTCTTTGCCATGAATTCCTGTAACTGCTTCAAAGTTGCCAAAGGGCTCTAGGTAGCCTCTCAGTTTCCTACTTTCTCTTCCATCTAGTTCATGGGACGACCTGATCCAGGCAGAGTCCTAGTGGCACCAAACACATTTCACTTCTTAATTATAGACTTTACTGTGCTCCTAGGGATTGATAAAGACTTTGTGAAATTGGTGTGCAATGGAGAAGGTGATTACTTATTGATTGAGTTATTTTGGGAGAGAGTGATCATCTCAGTTTATTTTTTCTAAACTTTCACTTGTATAATTTGCCATCATTTCAGTCTGCAAACCAACAAAATGTGAATATGTGGAAGAGGGTAATTCGTTTACAAGTATATTAGTTCTTTTGAAAAGCTGCAATAAAGGCTACGTCTTTTGACCAAATGAGACAAATCAAATGTTTGGGTGAGGTAAGATTATTCAAGGAATTCAAAATAAATGTATTTTCCGTATTAACCGCTTAATCCTCACTAGGGTCGTGGGTACACAGAGCCTATCCCAGGGTCTACTGGTGCAAGGAAGGGACTCACCTTGGGCGGGGCACACACACACACACACACACACACACACACACACACACACATATTAGATTTATAGTATTAGATTGTTTAGATGTATTATAGTGTTCTTGGTAAAGTTAAGCACATCGTTAAAAAGAGTTATAAAAAGCACTGTTTTTGTTTTCCAAACTGAATGAACTTCTGTAAAATTATTGAAAACATATTGAAACAAATAAACAAACAAATAACAAAAATAATACAAATTCTCTCAAAAACACATCACAGTCAACAACTCTACATATACTGTGCATTCGATCCAGTCTGCGTTCACAAGCAATAACCATTTAGAATGCATTTACAAGCAATCGCTCTGATTCCCTGCACAGTCATGCTGAAGTAAAGCAGAAGAGAGAGCCAATGGTTTGATCTAAATCAAACGGATGGCAGCTGGGAACGAGAAGGACTCTCCAAAGCAAAATCTCAAATGTGATTAAATCTCTTTCCCATCAGCTCCTATTTATGATTAACCATCCAGTTCTGGCTGCTTCTTTAGGTGTTTTCCCGAAAGAGATCTTTGAAATCATCCACCTGTGTACAGAAGTATTGGCACCCTTAGAGATGAATGGTATCATTTGTAAAAATCATTGCTTGCAGTCAGCTTGAAGTAAATATGGGATAGTGGGAGAGAAAAGGTTTGATCCAAAATAAATGGATGTGTGCCGGGAAGGAGAAGGACTCTCAAGTAGGAATCACTTTCCCATCAGCCCTTATGTCACTATTTAGCCACTCTGTTGTTCAGGTTGCCAATAATTTTTTTCACCTACAATTTGTACAGATTAGCTATAAGGCTTTGAAAAAAGCTCCCTCCATCTACCCTGGGAGACAAATGAGACAAATCAGTTCTTTTAGTTAAAAGATTTAAAAAGTCCTTGTTTTTATTAATAATTTCGTTTGTTATCAGCATTTCAGTACTTAGTGCACTGTCTCTTTGTCAGGATGACAGTACTAGTCCTCTGTTTTCAAATGTATTTTTAAATGCAGTAGAGTCAAGGAAGAGCTTTAAGCCCTGTCTAGGAAAATGATCCAGTGGTAGACTGTTGAGGTGCAGTTCTGAAATCGAGGGTATGAAAGTAAAGGGGCTGCTTATAGTAACTTGTGCACACACAACACCACAGCACACAGTGTGAACAATGAAATTCTGTCTCTGCATTAAACTCACTTTCCGTGTGAAGCAGTGGGCAGCCCCCAGAGCAGTGCCCGGGGTTCACTGTATGATCCTCAAGGGTGCCTCAGTATCGCCAGTGGCAGTCCTGGGATTAGAACCCACAACCTTCTGATATCAGGTGAAACTCCCAAACCACCAGGCCACCAGCTGCCCTGTTAATAGGGGAGTTCTGTATTAATAGGGAGTTTGCCCTTCATTGCTGCAGTAATTGTCTTTGCTGTTGTGAGAAAGCTTCACGCAAGTTGTTGGAAGATTGTCGTGAGGAGTTACTGATGCTGGATAAGTTGTTCTAGATTATAAATGTCCTACCAACTCATCCAAACTGTATTTGATGTTGCTTCATCACTCCAACTAATGCAGTTCTACTGCACAGGGCTTTTTACTCCTCTAGCCTACACTTGGCATTGGATATGGTGACTTTAGACTCCGGAGTGTTCCATTCTTTAGGCACTGCACTTCTATGAAGATTATACAAGCTCTGTGTGCATAACTGGCCTCTGTATCAGTTGTGGGCTCATCTGAGAATAAAAATGCTGTCTGGATACATTTGACATACATAGTGCTTCAGTTAGTAGTTTATACCATCTGCATGCATTTAAAAGTAATCTCTCATTGCTTGCACAGTCAAAAAGAGAGCCAAATGTTTGTTCCAAAACAATCAGCAAGATGTGTGGATTCAGAAAAGCCTCTCTAAACTAAAGCAAAAAAAAAAAAAAAACGGTGAACAAGATTTAATCTCTTTCCTAGCGCTTCGTGCAGACTTAGAAATGACAAACTGGGTTGGACGATTGTCACGCTTCACGCACTCCATAAGTGTTTGGGTCCAAGCCTTAAATTGCTCTGCTCTAACAGAAAATACACAAACCGCGAGCAGCTGCCATGGCACCGGGCAGCGTGGCTCCTTCAGCTGAGCGTGAAAACGGCAATCCGGACAAAACACGGCAGAGTGAAGCATCACAAAAGGGCTATTTGTGCTCATCACAACATATTTGGAACAACAGGCAGCAGAGCGACATTAAAGTCATAAAAGGAAAAAAACTACAGCATGTAGAGAGCTGATGTTGGGAGGATACCTGTTCTTTCCTCCCAAAGCCTAAATTGAAAAATCCCATGAGCTATTCGCGCCTGCGTGATCAGGCTCCTCAGGGACGCAGAGGGATGGTAATGAATAGCTATGAAGGAGAAAGGTATTAATCATGTGTAATCATGTCTAAAAGGTCCCCTGACAGGTAAAAATGGCACCCTTATGGCCCACACTTACAACTATCTATCAGCATTGGAGCCCCTTTTGTGTTTTCCAGAGTGCGTGTGTGTGCATGTGCGTGTATGCTTGCGTGCGCGTGTCTGTGCCCACGCATTAATGTGCGAAAAAGAGCGAGACCTATGTTTTTCAAAAGCCATTCCAAGTGTGATCGCGTTCAGCTGTCAGTTCACAAGGACGCATTAACCCCACTGCACATTCTTTGAAATAATACCAGTCGTTTTGGACAGTTAAGCCCACTGCAGAAGATCCTTTAGGCTTCATTCACCCCTGCCAGACACACCCAGTCAAAATTCAGAAGAGAAAGCCTGGAGCAGTGTTAATCACACAGGGGTGATCCATGTATAGTTTGACTTACAGCTTATCAATGGTTTTCCATTAGTGCAGTCGTTTAGATCACTGCATTGATAACATGACAAGTGAAGTCTTAATGTAGACAATATCTGTACCTCATTCTCAGATGTTTTTGTCAAATCATAATACTGATGTCAATATGCTGATGTCTAAATAAAACCATGCATCATTTTCATTTATTACACAATTGGAACACAACTGTCATTACAAACAGACCAATAGAAATGCTCCAAAATGAATTTTAATATTAACTTATATTAGATGCTTTGTTTTGTTTGTTTTTTTTTATATTAGAAGCTAAATGTTCTGTTGTTTATATGTGCTATATTTGCGACTATTCTGATCATTAATATGTTGTATGTAGTTTTCTAAACTTGTAACATAGTAACATAATTATCTGTCAGTAGAATGAAACAATTTCATCAAACAGCCTATACAAGTAATAAAATTCCTGGAAGGAAAATAATCTTCACTTCATTTCATATTATAATGAGAAAAAGAAATGTATTTGTGAAGATAATTTAGCTTGCCATGATGCATTTTTATCTATCTGAGGTTACTTAACAAGTCAACATGATTTGACTCAAGTTTGGGATGCTGTAGTCTATGGAGGCCATATTAACCTTGCAGCTCTGATAGTAAACTAAAGAACACCCAGCATGTCTTAACTGACTACTTTTGATGTGTAAATCTCAATTTCTGCTGAAATATTTTTACCAGAAAATCTGAACTTGGGCTGTTTTAGTTCCCATGAACAGTGTTAGCACTGCATGCATCCGCTCGCACTTGTAAGGACTTGTGCGTGGACGAGCGTGTGCCTGCAGGGTGATGTATCACCACCTCAGTGACAGATCAGGCCCAAATCAAGCTTAATCCTGATTATCACACACAGCCTCACACAGCTGAGCATCCATTCATTCGCCTGATGAATTGGCCGCATGGGCCAGCATCTCTAATGGCCACATTTAGCTGCCTGAGGAGGGATAACAAATGACAAGTGTGACTGTGGAGCACAGGCAAACTGGAGAATGGAACAAATGTGCACACACACACACACACACACACACACACACACACAAACACACACACACACACACACATAGCCTCAATCAGGTCTCCTCAGACCGCAGCTGAAACCTTAGTCATCCTAAACATTGATTTATTGACAGGCCTTAAATTGAGCAGGACATGTGTTGGCTCTGCCCATTGAAGAGCCTGTGAGTGTTAAGTCAACACTAGAATGAGCCTCAATACTCCTTGTCTGTTGGTGATCTGTGGGCAGCCCCTCTGGAATGTGCGATGTTTTCACACTGCTTAATTTCGTTTTTAATGTCTTTAGTGGCTTCTGAAAGCGCTCCATTATTCCATGCACAACTCTGACAAGGTCAGCTGTGTCACTTTGGCAGTACCAAACACAATTGGCCCTGATTAGACATTTGCTGAAGTAAAAGTGGCAATTGAACTGCGAGTTAGGTTCATCAAGCATGCTTTCTGTAAATTTCCATGAAGACAAAAGAAGCTTAAAAAGCTTTGACATGTAGCCACAATTTTCTACAGAAACTGATGCTACATGGCTTTGATATTTGTGGAGTAACTGTGTACATTTCAAATGCAAATGATCTTGCGGGGCTCTTTTTAGACCTTTTTTCCACCATAATGTTTTCTGTAACTGACTGTTTATATTCGGGGTAAAGGAAACTTATTTAGCTGGTATTCATATTCATATATTGCATGTGTTAGTATACTCTTTAAAAAAGATGATTCATGGTTTAAACACACATTTCTAGAAAAATAAACCTGAATGTAACATTTTGTGGAGGTTCTTTTACACTTAAAAACACTCATACCTCTCAGTCACAAGCTTGGAATCTTTAAAGGACTCATTGGCAAATGGTGCTTTATTGAAACAACAGCAGTTCTTCTATGGCCTCCTCTCAAAGAAGGCTTTAGCATTAAGAGAGTGTAGTCTGCTGTTACATGTCTTACAAGTGTTGCACAAGCCAAGACAAATTTTTTTGCATGTGCAACATGGTGAAATAAAATCTGGCTCTGCTCCTAATGGCACCAAAAAAAAAGACAGTTCAGGAGCAGTCAACTGTTTCCACAGCATACTCTCCCTTTTCTGTCCCGTCTGAAGAAATACGTCCTTGTTTGTGCAGCAAACTGCAGTCAGAAAGCGTTTCTGCAGCGACCCGCTGTGCAGCTGAAGAATGGTCCGAGGCCTGTGGCTGCTCATATGTGACGGATGCAGGAGGGAGTTGAGGTGGCCATCTATCACACGGCTGGATGTTTTGCACTGCTGTCTGGGTGTGAAACGCAGCGTCACACTGGCCGCCCCTTTACATTATTCTCTTCCTCTGGTTTAGTGAGGCCTGTAATTCCCAGACCTGTGAATGTGTGGGAATACAGTCAGGGTTTGATTTGAGCAAGGGCACAATGGGCACTGTGAGTAAAAAAAAATGGAAAAGAAAAAAGAAAATAAATAATCCTCTTTGGAAAATTGCCTCTCATCTTTCCATTCTTACACACATAAAAGTTCCAAAAATATCCTTGGCTTAAACATACTAATTACTTGGAACTTTTACATTGGACGTTCTTCAAACTTTTCAGAGGTCCTTCACACTCAAGCATCTCATGTGCAAATCAACAGAAATGCTATTTATGGAATAAAAAGTCACTCTCCTGAGGAAGCCATTTAGCAACGTGATATCATTATATTAATGATGACAATCATTAGGCGATACACACAGAGATTTCTAGATGTTTCATCACTGTAGATCTTGAAATCACAGCCTCATGACATGCACGCTCCAAATGGCCTTGATTATTTCAGGAGTTCTTTTTATCTGAGTAGGTGCTTGTGTAGAAATATCCATTTATCATTAGAGAAAAGATTTAATTAAAGAAGAATTACAAAGAACAAAGACTTATTGCACGGTTTTATGTACGTTGGGCACTGTACTGCAAAATCAAAATCATAACAACTCACAAAAACAAGAAAAATATTAAAAAGGACAAATATTTAGATATCTAGACCATCCTCAACCTTTTTTAAAAACTTGACATACAGCTCTTGCAGTACTGAACAAGCTGATATTGTTCCATATAAGCTAACGCATATTAAAGCAGATCAAAGCATGTTGTAGATGTCACTCCGGGATGGAGAACGTCCTGATTTTCCACAAACACCATCATCCGACTCGGCCACAGTGGAACAAATCACGAACGGCACGCCTAAAACAAACGACAGACTGGGTGTGTCTGATGTTAAAATAGTTTGTTTCTATGGGAGTGGACTGATATTATCTTGTTGAGGGTAACTGATCTGTGTCACGCATTTGATGCAGCTCTATTATATTTTTCATATGCTGTAATCTGAATGTGCTATTTGCAAAAGGCCATCATCATCATCACATGCTCTCTTAGGCCATCTAAGAACATCTGTCTGCATATACACTGCCTGTCAAATGTTACTTTTTAACAGCAAACAACAAAAGTGGGCTTAATTGAAAAGCAATCCACACAATACAGACGATAAAAATAAGCCTTTTAAAATGCATAGAATATCAGGCTGTTGGTTGGAAGGAAAAGCTGAAAGTATACAGCTCTGGAAAGAAATAAGAGACCACTGCAAAAACGTTCACTTTCTGAGGTTTTATCTTTTATAGGTACAAGTATTGAACTGAACGGCTTTGTCATAGTTTTTAAGAACTGCTGACAATATTTCTCCTAATTTCCAAATGTAAAAATGTTCTTTAAAGCATAATTTTAAAGGAAACGACAAAACCTCAAAATAAGAGAAATGATGCAGTGTTTACAGAATTAAATAATTCAAAGAAAACAAATCTCTTGTTCACTCTAAAACAAAATGGCAATAATTACCTTTAACAAACTTCTAGTAGTGTTTTACCATCCAACTGGTCACACTGCCAGAGGAGAGTGTTGATTATAGCAGTGCTATTATACTTTTCTTCATTAAACAAGATTTGATCACTAATCAGTACCTCATAAAGCAGAATGAAGTGCTTGTGTAGAAATTTTACACACACTATCATACTCATAGAGATGCTGGTTAATTTTTTTTACATTTTTTTTTCCAGAGCTGTACATTACTAAGATATCTGAATATTTAATTTTGTGCCATTTTAATTCAATTACTTTTTCACAGAGTACTCAAGTTTCATCAAAAGTTTCAACATGCATTCTTAACGATAAGTTAAAATCTGCTTTTTATATTGAGGGGAGTTTAAAACATACTTAAGATATTAGTAAAAAATTGCTTGATGTTAACAAAGTTAGTTAGGAACAGCAAGAAAACATTTTATAAAGAAGGCAAAGTATCCCTGGACCAATGCGTTACAAAAGGACAGAGCAGACAACTGGAGAAGGGAGTGTGTGTAGTAATGTTGCAGGTGTGTGTGTGTGTGTGTGTGTGTGTGTGTGTGTGTGTGTGTGTGTGTGTGTTTGCGGTGCTTATGATGGGTTGGCGATGGGTGTGATGACACCGGTTGTATGCCACAGCGAGAAAAAGCAGGACGTTGCTCGGGGCGCTGTGGCTGGAGGTTAACTGCAGTTCAGAAGAGCCTAATAAAGCGTGACTGCATCAGAGAGCGAGAACCACAGAGCCTTTAATAGCCATGAATAGAACATCATAAGTTAGGAGCAGAAAAAAGACATTTTGAAGGCTTCAATGAATTCACCATAATCATCATTTCATTAACATTTGGCAGTGGAGGATACTGGGGGATAAAAAAAAAAACGGAACAATTTCTAGGCCATGCCCCATTGGCAGGAATTTTAATTTACAGACTGGTAAAGCGTGTCTAACTGCAGGCTACCCAGCTGTATGGAAAATGAGTCTCAATGTATAATATCTATAAATACACAGCTCTTCTGCACCGTCCTTCAGATGACTGGGGACGTCTAGCATTCTTAATAAAAGTGATTTTGTTTGTTATTCCTGATTGTATATTTTTATGGTGCCATTTTTATGGTGCAATCAGTGATAGAATATATATAATAATGGAACAACTGCAATGAAAATTGCTGCTATCACATCCTGTGCTTTGCAAAAATTGTCCAAACACAGTACTTTTGGTGCCACAAACCCTGGGTCACACTGGGGCCTCTGAATTGCGAGGTCCTTTCAACAAAATATGAAGAATGCTAAATGCTATAAACAAGTCAAAACTCCTTTGCATTAAGATAATGATGTAAATTATATCTCTATCATCAAGATCATGAGTTTGATTCTTGATGTTACAAGAAAAAACTGGCTTTGTTCTCTTTGGGTGGGTGAGATGCCCTCCTTGGGAGAGTGTTCTCCTCCAAGCGTGTTGAGCTGTCCAATGATGTTACGTTAGTGGCAGTTCAAGATGTTGCTATTCTAAGTCACAAGAAAAGTCACAAAAGTCACAAGAAAATCATGTGTAGAAGACCATGCTATGTCACGACTGTGCTCAAGTCTCCTCATTAGCTGTATCAAAAAATTGCATTTTTTTTATGACCAAACCAGGATTGCAAAAGTACTGTTGCTACTAATAGCACCAGGTAAGTAGGTAGATTCAGGCACTTTGCTAATACTGCTCTTAAATACAAACAAAATAAGACACAACAGGCAAATCAATTCCAAGCTAAACACATATTCAAAAAGACTTCAAGATTGAAGAGTACACAATTCTAATTCCAAAGTAAATCATAATCTGCAGCAGTCACTTATGAAGCTAATGTAATGTTACCATCACTCACATCTGACCATGTGACTTGACCTCTTAATGGGTTCAGTTCTTTCAGTGACATTACCAAAGTAGGAGTTAATATTCATAAATATTCATAGTTATTTAACATTCCATTTCAAACGATACCGCAGACACAGTTTAATTTTACTTTCAAAAGTTCTCTGTTGGGAAGAACCATGATTCACTTTAAATAGCGTTATTTTTGTAAGTCACCTGATCTTAGCAGGTGCTTGATGAAGAACTGTGTGGGACACAATAGATCAACAGGTTAAACCAGAAACACAGCTAACTGCTACATGGAGCAACAGACATGACAACTCATATATGAGAAAGAAGTCTGTTAAATGTCCTGTATTGTGCTGTGTTCCAATAGCACTCAAGGATAAAATAGTCAGTGTGAATGGGTGGGGCAAAATGTCCACTTGCATCCAGACATTGAATCCTCTTCTAATTAGTTAATTTAACTATTTTAATATGCACCCATTGATGTACACAGCTTGAATAATCACCACATCCTCCTGAGAACCAAAGAAAAAAAGTATTGTTGATTTCCTATCTATTTGGGCCTAAAAAAAAACACCTTACAATTGAAATTTTAAACATGAATATATTTTTTGTTTTAATTTCCCGCAATGTCTATTGTAGAGGACAGAGTAAATGAAAAAAGTGATACTACCAAGAACACATTCGATTTGACCTGGAGGCAGTGGAAGATCTTGCATTCGGTGTACCTCATGTATGTCTTTCCATTGCAGTCCTTGTTCCTAGCATCCAAACTCATCACATAACACATCGCTGGAAAGCCCAGGATGTCCTCTACATAATACTAAAGGGCTTGATGGGGTATCTCCTGGGCCAGGTCTCAGGAGGATATAAAAACATTGCTCATAGAACTGAATAGAAGTCAACTTAGACTATACTAAGCATTAGCTAGAGGAATACAGAGCTTTCCAGTTTTGGGCTGTGGTGGAGTGGAACAGCATTCTCTGAACTGATGAATCTCCATCCTGTTTTTTTGGGATGAGCTGGAACTAAATGCAATTCAATGTTCACAGCAATGTTACAAAACTTAGGGATCTATTTTGAACTGGGGAAAAGTGGATGTGCTAGTTTCATATCAGTGCATTCCTCATTTTCATGCTACGCATGAATATTTTCAAAATAACAAATGGCTTTGCAGGCGTTTCCCTGCTCGTAGGAGAGGTTTTTAAATGAGGTGTGGCTGGGCACATTATCTGCACGATACTATTTTAAGGCAGCAATTTTAACCATCAACAACCATATTTAAAGTCAATGGCATTTTACTGAATGATAATTAAGTGTCATGTTTTACTCATTATTGTTCATTATTAGAATCATGTATTGATGATGTGCTGTTTGACCAATCAACATACAGGGGTATTGCAACAAACCAGGGGAGAACATTTTGCAATAAGTGGAGGAAAAAATAAAATATACAGAGGCAGCAACTCACTAGGAGGTCCATTTCCTCTGTCAAAAACTAATCTGGTTTTCCAGTTAAACACACCATAATAACAGCAATCCGCCACAGCTCATGCTGCTTTGCCTGTAAAATGTGAGGTGACCAATCTGATTGGTTTATTGCATGCTATGCCCAAAACACACTTCTGAATTAGAGTGGCAAGACAACCTTTTCTGCCAAAATAGTAAAATGTCTATCATATCTGAAAATGGACTGGGAGATGCGCATGAATGTTAGCTGTGTCATGTGCTTTGTGTATTTGCATCAAAATTGAGCCTTTAGTGTAAATTTCTCCTAAAAGATAAGATGGCTCTTTCAGCAAGGCTGGACATCTCATGATTTCAGTAGAGGTGTTGTATGAGCATTTTAATAAATTAATTTTATAATTAATTTTAAAATGATTTTTTAAAAATAATAAATGTGTTAGTTTCAGTGACAAAATTAATCAATTCAAAACAAACTGTTTTTCTTTTATTATATGTTTGAAACTGGGACATTTTGAAACTTTAATAGTGTTTCCTTATTATTTCAGACTTATTTTATATAAGGGAGGACAATTTGGCAACATGAAAAAGGATGCATGCCCAATGTTTTGACAGTCAGTGGATTTGGATTTGTCCCCTCAGACGTCCTGCATTGAAGCACTGATGAATCAGCATGCAGGGCCATGGCAGCTCCCCACAGAACGCGAGCACTGCCTGTCACTTCAGGCTCGCGTCGGAGATGTGAGAGAAGGAGGCAGCGGCGACAGTGCTGCAGCAGATGGCACAGAGAGGGAGGGGGCCAGGGGGAATGTGTCTCTAACCACTGTGCTGAGGCCTTGTAGCTACTGCTTGCGTTCCAATAGATCACTTGAATGGTGCCCCAGTGAGCTGGTCTGCAACCTTCCCAATGCTCATCTCATTATAGCTCCAGCGAACAGGGCCTTTCATTATGGATGTCACTCCTTCTTGCCTATGTGCCACAATATGGCCACAGCCACTGTGTGCATGAAGTTGCGCTCAGGATTGGATTCTTGCCGTGTGGTTCGCAGGGGATTCTTGTTGTAAATGAAACTTTCCCATTGTGGCAGAGGAATAAACATATTTGCCTGTCAAGGTTTGGTAAATGTACTCAATGAAGTCAGCCAACGTGCACAGAACCCACAGTAACAAAGGGGTCGAATCACTGGGGAACTATAGACGGGGAAATATTTTTAGTGCACACTACACAGATTAAGAAGGGCCTGACAGCCTCTGTGTGTGACTTTTTGTATGTGTGTGTGTGTGTGTGTGTGAGTGTGAGTGTGTTGAATAGCAACTGAGAGGTTTAGTGCATCACATAATTGCACTACAGGAGTACATGGTTAAGGGCCATCTACTGCTGTTGCAATGAACAGCTACAATCACAGCTTTGTCCTTTACTATCCTTTCTTTTGTAGATTTCATTGGCTTACTCTCCATCTTCTTATACTTTCCTTCTGAGTCATACAAATGTAAGTTGAGTGCTGACTTGCTGAAGGAAGTGTGGGTGTTTTAAGCTTCAAATTAATGTCCTCAAACACTTACCAACAGGGGTCAGAACAGACTCTGGCCCTATCGGTATGTGTTAACTTTATAGCAGCTGTGATATGCTTATATGACGGACAGAGTAAGTATCTTAGTACAAAAACAGAGGTAGGGACTTGAAAAAAAAAAACCCCTGCACTTTTCCACACGTGTGCACATTTTGGTACCCTTCTATGGAGAGTTAATTCCATGTTTTCCTTGGTGTAGTTATTTAGCATTTTATTTACACTAGATAACACTATTCCTTCACTTTTTTCAGAGACGCTCTGGTCTCTGGTCCATTGTTGGGTTATTACTTACTGAGTTTGGTTTCAATTTTAGCAAGTAAACAAATGCATGTAAAAA
Source organism: Clupeocharax schoutedeni (assembly GCA_037974565.1). Lineage (NCBI taxonomy): Eukaryota > Metazoa > Chordata > Actinopteri > Characiformes > Alestidae > Clupeocharax > Clupeocharax schoutedeni. The sequence goes on from JBBPDH010000151.1 coordinate 7,576,663, forward strand.
TACCTGAGACTTCAGTCGCTCCTTATTGTTGCTCTGATTGAGGAAATGTGTTTGACATATAAATGAGCTCTTAATGAGTTGCTACAGGGCCTGTGTGAAGTGGTTACTCATAGCTAGTGTTAAGCTTCAAAAGACAGTAATTTAATGAAATCATCAGCAATCCGCACGCGCAGACAATAATAAAATGATGACATGAGGCTTATGTTGGCTGAAATTGTTTCTTCTGGTTGATGGCAGAAGCTCTCCACCAAAGACTTGTGACAAGAAAGTGAAGTACAGCTTGGGATCTGTCACTGCCTCAAGTCCGCAGTTTTGTAGACTCTCTGGAGTCAAACTGATGGTTGGGGGACTGCTGCTAGAAACTTCCTTCAGCCCTTTTAAGAAACAGAAAGCCTTTCAAGATGGCAGCAGAAATTCCCATGAGGGGAAGTGCAGAGGGGAAGTCTGGGCCTTTCTATTCTAGAATTGTGACGCAGAGCCAGACATCAGGTCCACTGAGGGGATACAAGTCTCTCATGTACACTTGCACTACTTTCTTCCTTCGAGCTCATTGCTTGCTAAATAGGGGCCTGTACCAGCATTTGTGAAAAATTGCACTCAAAAATAAAAGTACCATAGCATTCTTTGTAGTCTTGTCACAGAAGAACCATGTCTGGTGCCTCTAGGAACCTTTACGGATAGGCTTTTAGA
>JBBPDH010000151.1:7610771-7621474 GCA_037974565.1 Clupeocharax schoutedeni
TCAACGAGCCACGGTCTGAGAAGATTCACATTGAAATGAATAGGGACGCTGGTGAAATATCTTTCATTCCGTTTCACCGCGGCTGGGGTGGCACTGATTCACATTTTTGACCGGAGCCGTACACAACAGTAACACTATTGAGATGCTGATGTTAGAACAACCTTATTTTTAAGAGCATTTTTGTTTCATACCAATAAAAAGGGATAGTTATGAAGATGTTTTTGTATTCTTTTTCTTGGTGAAACATTGTTTCATCTGTAGTCTTATAGAAGTCACCACTGCTGTAAATGGCCTATGTTCCAGTTAGATTGTTAGATTCCAGTTAGAAAAACTCTTAATAACTTCAACTTGGATGGGTGCAGATAAACTACTGTAGGCTAAATAAGTGGATCGAAGTTGGTGACACCAAAAAAGCCATAAATTCAAATTGGCCTTTTGCAGACTAATTACCATATATAATTTCCACATATAAATACATAATATGCAACAGTGATTACATTCTAATTTGATTTAATTGAAGAAAATGAGGTTTTCCAGGATATAATCAAGGACTTATGCAGCATCAGTAAGACTGCTGTTAATACTGAAACATAATATAATAAATGACAAGTCGATATCTTTAAAAAATCTGATTCTCGACCAGCTCAGCTAATGTAAGATCAATGTGGATTTCAAAATCACTATAGTAACGAGCCCTGCTGCTGACTTTCTAAATAGGCCAAACTGATGAACAAATCAACAAATAAGCAGTGTTAGGTTTTATAAGGGTTCTTGGCTTTACACATACTTAATGTCGAAGACCCATCTAATGTTATGAGTTTCGGGAGTCTGCCAGACACCCAAGAGTGTGTGCGTGTGTGTTCTGCCTTCCAGGAAGATCCCTCTCTCCATATCAGCTGCGGCTGCTGTCCAAATGGCAGGGTTCAAACAAGGTTCAAGAAACCACAGTGAAACAGCATCCTGAGAAACACCTATAGAAAAGCTCCCCTTTCTCATCTCTTTTTTCATTTGCGTTATCTATCTGCATTACTATACAGCCGACCTGATAGCCACCTCTCTTGGGGGTTTGTGGCGCATTCGGTTCTGAACATATGTGATAATGGACCCAATGCCCTTTTTATCCCCCATCAGATAGCATTCATATTTCAAAGCACGCAAGTGCGGTGCTTGAAAAAATATTTTGATTACATAAGCGTGAACTACTTACAACCCTTTTCTGGGCTAAAAGTGGCCTGCCAGTCAGAAATGGGGCTGCTTTAAATAGACGCTGGCGAGAAGAAAGAGGTCGTAGAATCAAGACTTGTTCGTTCCTCACTGCGGCTGTGGCAGAGTGTGAACAAGAGAGAAAAAAGAGTGGGTTTCCAATGTACTGAGGGCTAAAGAGACTGAAATAATCCTGGAGGAGTCAGCCAGAGACAGAAAGCCTGGGGAGAGTGGGGCGGGGGGGCAAGAGAGAGAGAGAGAGAGAGAGAGATCCTCAATACTGACAGCCCGTCAGAGTCAGACATGCATCTGTCAGACCTCACACGCAGGCTGCTGCTTGCTCTATCACTCTCTCTCCCCACAGTTTCACAAACCAGCGCATTCTCGGGCACCCCTTTTCTCACTTTCCAGCTCATATTCTCTCTCCACTTTCAGCCTGTATAACATTTTCACTTGCTCCCATCAACCACAACAATACCACAGTCCCTCATTCTTGCTTCCTTGTTACAATTCTCATTCACAGGCACCGCAGGTGAACGCACCTTCTCAATAACGTGCACATATACGCCATTATATGGCCACACGCAAGCGGCGAGGTTTTGCAGTCTGCTGCGCATTTTGTCATTATTGTTGCAAGGAGGTGGATTTATTCCTGTGGAGGAGAGAGCAATAAAGCTATGTTTACTGGAGACTCTAAGAGGCTTTCACTACTGCAGAGTCATCAGCCTTCCCCGCACCCCCACCCCCCTGCACAAAGGACAATGACGATGAGGAATAATATCAGCCCACTGCCTCCCCATGTAGAGTCCAATAAAATCCCTCATGCACGGCAGCCGACAGCGCATAACCCTCAGCTGGGAGAAAAACGCAGCCAATCAAAAGTTTAGGGACACATTGTCTTCTTTTTTTAAATCCTCCCAGTACTGTTTGGTCGCCACTGTTATTGTTAAATTCAAATAAATTCTGTGACATTATCATCATAAAAACAACATACATCATGCGTCCTCTCCACAGAAATGTGTTTACTGCAATTTCACTCCCATTCATTCTCCAAGAAGGAGGGAAAAAATATGCCAGTAAGTATGGGATAGCAGATGAGTAGGTTTCAACTAAATGCAAAGTCAATTTGGCAAAAGAAGCTTTCCCCTGTCCATAAGCCACAAAGGAGCGGCTAAATGATTCCAGCAAGATAAAAGCTCTTCAAAAACTATGGAACTCTCCTTGCTTCTTACAGATGCCACAACAGCATCCTTTGTCAGATACATATTGTAGCTTAATCTCCATAAGTGACCTATGGATGATACATTTCATTTTGATAAATGCGGAACGTCAAAAATATCTCAGTATGAATGCATGCCACACAGAACCACTCTAAATAGACAAAATTATACTTAAATGAACAATCGAAAGAACAAAAAAAATAATTCTAAAGAATAGAGGAAAACTGATCAATCATTTATAATATTCATGTTATAAACTGTTTTACACATAAGCCCCTACAAACACCATATATGAACAGAATACACGAAAAATATAGAATATCGGCTACTCACACTGTGGGTACATTTTGCAACACTAAGTTTCATGTTTAAGTGTCTTCCTTGATATTAAAAGCAGATTTTTCTCACATAATGATTTAAGCCAAAGGTGTGCTGGCGAGAGGTACTCCTCGTACTGACATGACAGAAGGAGATAACATGCCTAGGCTTTTTTATGAAGACATGTGGAACTGTTTTACTGAAAATGTTAGTGTCTAATGTAAGTTATTGCATGGACAAATAAATATAACTAAAACATTTGTGTCCCTACACTTTTGACAGGCAGTGTATAGGGTGCTACCACAGACACCAAAGAGTCTCTGTGAGGTAAATGACAGGGCAGAGGCCAGTGTCAAAGTGCAAAAGGGAAAAGCCTGAGTTCAACTGGCCAGCAGGTGCTGAGACCAAAACAGTGTTGCTGGCTTAAGCGGACCGGCGCATGACACGTCTTTTTTTTGGTATAAGTAAAAACAGCAGTAGTTCATGCTGAACACTTCAGACCCTTTTGTATGAACCACATTATCTCTAAAAAGCACATTAACTCAAGCTGAATATTCTTTGACTTGACTGTGCCTTTAATTACAGTCCTAACCAGGCCTTGATCAATGCCATTGATGTTACCAGCTAATGTGTTTTGTTGCTATTAGTGTACTGTCAACACACATAACCATAATGAAATACCTCTCATTTATTTATCGACTTCATGATCCGATCTCCCAGGTCATCTATGAGCCAGCTCCGACATTCGAAGCAATTCACAGGACTAATATGGTGTGATAAACCTTTAAGCCTCTGGAACCTTGCGTTTACTTACTCCTCCTAATTTCCCTTGGAATCACTACCTTTTCATTCTTTCAGGGAAAACATTGTGTTTTCTACAAGAAAATTCACAAGACAAATTGCATGAAGACAGTGGTGGCAGGAGAGGGTTTATTTTTAATAAACACTGCCTCCACCTAGGCTCAATTAAATACAGAGTTTGAACTGCTCTTTCTGAGAATCTTCAAAGAGGGATTAAGCGAGGCGCTGCGTGATTGCATTGTTCAGACACCACTACGGCAATTACTTTAAGGGGTTAATGCTTCCCTCCACATGAAAACATTCTGCTAATGTTTAACTTAATCCTTCAAGCCACCTTAAGAAAATGAAAACCTCTGACAGAGATCAGATATCCTAAACTGCTTGATGTATAACACCAGGGTGTTTTTGTGGCACTTTGCTATGAAAGATTATGGTCACGTGTATCACAAAACAACATCAACTCCTATAGTGCTAATTATAACTGAACATAATCCTGAAACACACACCATTAATACAGAATGAGACTAAAAAAATCTTCATTCTAGAGATGTCTAGACAATATTGGCTATAAGTCTGAACCACTCAGCACAAGACAGGAACTATTGATTAGACTATGAGGCTAATTCCTTCTCCCTTTGGTTTTAACTTTCCCACACTGCAAGGGGCGAGGGGTTGTAAAATGAGTTCAATCTGTTTAATAAAACATTGTCTAGTTAAGTTGAGTGAAATTATGGCCAAAATAATGAAAGGTAATATAAATATATAATTTGGGGGAGGTCTGTTGAGAGTACTACATTTTGATGTAGTAAAGCACACACCAACACGGCATAAGCCAGAAAACATAACAGTATGGGGAATGAGGCATTAAAGTCATGGCTTGAAGGCTAATTTCAATAGTTGAGGGAATATTTCTGCTTTGGTCTAAAGAGGGGTGGACCACAGGGATGTACCAACACAAATGAACAATTAACAGTTCAGAAAATATTTAATTTTTAAACAATGTGTGGCAAGTGACAAACATCTAAAACTATGCATTTCTCGTTCTGTTCAGAAAACTGACTACAAGCTATGGTTCATAATACAGAAGAGAGACACTCTTTATCATTATTTATTTTTAGGCAAAATATGTGCATTAGTTCTGTTTTGTGAATGGTTCAAAATTGTGGCAAAAAAAACACTTCCTGAGAACTTTCAGTTTCTCAGTTTTCTTTATAATCAAATCAGTGCTGTTAGGACTTGCAGGCTTTAGCAATTTTTTTTTGTCCTCAGACAAAAACCTACACAAGTGCCGACTAAAGCAAACCAATACACTCCTATTCAAAGGTAAAGAGCAGTAACTAAAGAGTGAAACCCCTTTAAAATTATGATGTTTATGTAGAAAATATGATCATGATCAGGTCATGTAGTTCATACTGCACACAAGTCTCAGTAGAAATCAGTATAACTATATCAATATATGCTATATACAGTATACTGATATCGATTTCAATTTATTTTTGCTACAAAAAAACCCCAATAATTTCATAATTTATATCATTTGAACACAAGTTGGCCCTTATATTATGTGAACATTTCATGAAGAACAGATTATATTTCTGTTATTCAGGTAATATATAATTTCCCCGTCAGTGTAATTTCTATTCTTTGTCTTTGCAGGGGATTATAAATGCAAAGTGTGTTAGAAACAACTTTAGTCCACTCACCATCTTGACTGTCCTCTGTTATGCAATGGCGGATGGAATCTGTGAGGCCCAGGCTTGCAGCGCTGGGCAAGGGTCCCAACAATGCAGTGAGGGGCATGTGCATGGAGCTACTGGAGGGTTCGGCCGGTTCTTTACCCTGCTCCTGTGCCTCTGTCCCACTCTGAGGACTTGGATCCACATTAGGAAGCATCTGGAGGAAATCCTGGTTGAGGTGTAGGGCTGCAGCCTCGATCTCCTCATCCTCCAGATCTTCATCGCCAGCAAGCTCCGAGGCTACCGACAAACTGTCATCTTGGAAGTCTAATGGAGAATAAAATGGACACTGTTAATGGCAATTTTCAAAGGACTGCTTTTTTTTACTACACTTGCCCTGTATAGCAGCATTTTGTAGGTTTACAATGAAAGTAGGTTACAGTACAGTAGTACTGTAACCTGTTGCTGCACAGCTTTGTCAACCATCCTCTATCCTGCCCATCAGTGGTGGACCACTGCATAGGATAATTATTAGCACAGCAGTGACACTATCATGGTAGAAATGTATAAGGTGTTACTTTGGTTATAAAATGTCATTGCTGTCCGCCGACAGAAATATTTTGACAAATGTAGTCCTGTGGTCAGAAAATGACCACTGATGAGGGACTACAGGATGACCTGTAGTTCATGAAGAAACACAAGATGAGCTAAAGTCTATAACGGTACATTATACAAGGTAACAAGTATATGTTAAAACATACTGTACATAAAACAATACTAAGACACACACAAACATGCCTGCGCATATGTTTTCATGTGATATACCTTCTCTTGTGTAGGCGGCATAAATCCCTTTTAGTTTGGGCCTGCTGTTCTCCAGCTCTGTCTCAATTTCATCTCGATATGAGCTGATCTCGCCTACAAAGACACAAACAAACACTTTCCTACTCACTCAGGGCACTGATTCTAACAGCCTGCATCCCTTCTCTGTCACAAAAGGAACATCATCACAGCAATCGAGCTCTTATAAAAAAGCCTACAGTTTTATAGAACTACAGAATTTTTATCAAAACTATTATACATTTAAAATCTATTAAAATAAAATTCAGTGATAGTTCTCACATTTTTAAATTCATTTGGCATCTTTGACAAATTTTACTCCAAAATAGAAAGGAACACCAAATGCCCAGTGAATTCATGCTATTGTACAGCAAATTCATGTCATCTGTGTACACGAATACACCTGAGACCCAGGTGTTTACAAAAAACATAATATTATAAGCCCTTGCATGAAAAATGAAATATCCTTTTTTTAATAAAATACATTTAGGGTGGGGCCCTGTGGTTAGAGGATTACAAATCATGTGACAATCAAACCTACATGTGATGCAATGGTATTTTGATTTAATATAATATGGCAATTTAATATAAAATGGCAATTTGTCTTGGATGAATGATTTTAGAACAAGCAACATTATGAAAGTGCAATATTTTATAATAATAAAAGCTATTATACACTTCATTTGTATTACATTTCAGGTAGTGTAATCAGTACTACATTTTGCCGAATATATTGTTTAATACCTGTGCATACGGAATTGAGGCTTGCATTGAACAATGTAAGTTGATTGAACATGTACAAGCAATTTCCATGTGACTTAAGGGGGTTAAGATTTAATAATAAATATCATTTCATATGAAAATGTGCTAGAAGATGTGAAAAATGCATTTAATGTTAATTTCAGAAGAATTCTCCCTTTAGGCAGTACTCTGCATTCATGTGGAGCGTCATACTGTGATTCATTCATGGAGAGTTCAATAAGCAACATGCCTAACCCATGGCATGCAAATTCATCAAAAGAATACAGTTTTCAAGCTAAAATTGATTTAATATCTAAATACTTGTTCAGCCACAGAAATGCAGATGCTCACTTTACAGGCTGAATAAAAAGGAGGGCAGTCAAACAGAAAGACGCAAATCAATACCTCATTTCAATCACACAAACTAACCTTGATATTCATCAAGCTTCTTGGCCAGCTCCTTCTCCAGCTGAAATGACAGAATGAATGTTCAAGAAGCCTTCCAAGGCACAATAAGAGACAGTACAACATATGTCACATTAAGACACTCAAGTTGTCCATAACATTAAAGCTTTAATGCTGCATCTTCCTTTAGTGCAGTATGTAACGTTACGATTCTCTCAGGGCACCAACCTGCTGCATCTTTAACTTCTTCTGACCGGCAACAAACGAAGGGGGATCACACTCTGCCTCCAGATCCACTCGCATGAACTCATCAATAGTCAGGTGACTGGTGGGTGTGTCCTCGAATTCTGTCAGCCTAGGGAAAGGTTTGTGTGTATAAGCAGGACACACAACAGTTTGTGTCATGATGTAAATAATGTGAAATAGGTGAATGGACCCTGTACCAAAATTGTAGCACTGAATTGCAGTAAATATCCAGCCGCCTGTAATGTGTAACACTTAATATATGCTATTTAAAAGGTCAATTTATATTTGATTTAAGAATATAAAAAGCTAGTTTGGCCCATTAAAGAAAAATGTAATGTTACTTCCTTGGCAAACAGAAAGTACTAGAAATGTGATGCTGCTTTCAGTTAGTCCACATAGTGTGGGCTTCAGATTTTAAAAAAAAAAAGGCTAATAAAAATGGCCTAAAATGACAGCCATCAGCCAGTTGAGCTGTAAAGAACTCGAAAGCAGTCATAAAAATTAATGATGGGTGCACCGCTTGTTATTACTGTATCTAGGAACGTTTATATTTAATATGCTTTTTATGTTTAATTATGTTTAGTTTGCTCAACAATTGCTCCACCATTAATTTCTCCTTCACATATAACTGACAAAGAGTCACAACTGTTTTGATTGTGAGTATCATTATCCTTTGCAAATAAAATGATTCACAAGCCTGCAAAGCCTGGAGAAAATGGCTTTTCTCAAATCATTTTAAAAAGCATAGTGCAGGTTTACAATTGATAAGAATTGTAAAGGGTAATATGAAAAAGCGTCTAGAAAACTATCTAACAGAGGACAGGAAATACTATTACCAGACCCTCTCAGATCATTATCTGACTTTAGCTAGTCGTACACATAAGGTTATATCAGAGAAGCCAAACTACACACTTACCCAAAAGTCCAAATACCTACCGTTTTCTCAGAGTGGCCTCACACACCTTCACCACACGTATTACTTCCTTCACTGTGCGCCGGAACTCGTGCATGCGGGACGCCACCAACAGAGCTGGAAGATTGAGATGTGACCCATATGCTGTGTTTTATAATTACATTTAGGCGCAACCTCAGTAGGCATTTCCGAGCAGTAATGAGAAAACATTTTCTCAGTGCTGCTCTACTTTTACATTGCATCTCAAAAAAGCTTCTCAAGCATTCTGAAATTACTGCAAGTAGAACTAGTAAACACAGCAAGTACAGTTGAGCTATAACACTGTTTACCAAGGGCTGTACAGTCCCGCAGTATATGAGACAAAGACAAGCCTCCACATGCTTTCTCGATTCAAGCATACCCACAACTGCCTCCACTATACATATGCAGCACAATAACGATACACATAATCGAGCTCAATCAATAAACGGTTATATACATGTTGCCCACCTTATGGAACTAGGCCAGGTTCTTTCAGTCTTTCGAGACTGAATAGCTGCCTCGTTTACTGTTACAGTGGAAAGTGATGGAAAGCGGATAGAAAGGAGGATGGAAAAAGTTTTTCGTTCTGCATTTACTCTAAACATCCTCTAGAAATGATGAACTTCAATGCTGAGAAGCCATCTAAACTTACTGCCTTGCCTTGAATACTGTGAATGATTAATGATGAATTATTAATTATTCAGATATTGCAGCAGTGGATGTAGGAAGGAAAGTGAGACACATAGAGAGAGAGAAAGAGAGAGAGAGAGAGAGAGAGAGAGAGAGAGAGAGAAAGCTGAACTGGAGTAACAGAGTATGGGGCTTTAGACGTAAAGTGATGAGGTCTGAACAGCAGAACTAAATATACAGCCCTCTGAGTTCAAGTTTGTTATGCAATGCAGCAACTCTGTTCCAGTTTCCATATCAAACTTTAGACCTGGTAAGGTTTCGCTTCATGGTTTGGTAAAAGCAGGGAACCTCGATAACATGTCAAGACATACCACATGTTAAAGTTACACAAAGGAGCATTCACATAGCCCTTTCTCTGGAACACTAAGTTCATGAACATACCGTATTTAAAACAACATGAAGAAATGCTGCACTGATAACATTTCTTTAGATAGATTAGATAAAACATTACACTACTTCAAAGCACAACATACTGATGCTGACACTGACAACTGGCATACTAATGAGTGCCTACAACAAGCTATCAGGTGTTCTGGACCTTTATAGCATCCATACTATGTTATACTCAGTTATAGTAAACCCTCGATATTTGCGGGGGTTATGTTCTAAGAGCTCCTGCAAATTGGGGAAAAACGCAAGTTTGTGAGGCAGTAAAAAAATACAAAAAATTTTTAGGCCCGAACCCTAAATATGCTCCCAAAACACTTAAATATCATTTTAAACTCAGCTTAATACATTAAACTTAGAAAAATGTAATGATGAACTTGATAAGCAAACTTGCGAGATACGTCACAGGCCAGCAGCCAATCAGAAGCAATGAGAAATTAATGATGCTCTCAAACTGGCTACTTTCAGACCTTTTGCCTCTGAGTACAGGGGCATTTTACCATCTCAAGATGTGCTTTCTTTGTGTTTACTCCACCGTACTAAAAATGTATACAGTTCTATTTTATTATGCTGAACATGAATATTTATGTTATAAAATTGATATATTTTATTTTCTTAATAATTTCGCACCAAAATGCAAGTATTAGTTCAGTTCTAAGATAAAATTGTGAACGACTGAAGCCACAAATTCTGGGGTTTACATTATTGTTGTTTTTTTTTTTACTCCTTTAAATAACCATCGGCGACAACATTTTAGATTTAATAATGGAATTGTTGAATTGTTACCTGCTCCACACAGACCAGACGGGCGACGTCCAGTGTGCATCCAGTCTCTCTTCATCCTCTGCAGCAGCCTCAAGGCAGTCATAGACACCTCATGGGTCTTTTCTCCAAACTCCAACATGTGAGCAAAGCGTGGAATATACAGACATGGATCTATGGACAAGAAACATATCATAAATATAAGAGTTTCTGGGGAAAAAAGATCATTAACAACCATATATGTACAGGGTAAGGTATGTTCAGCCAAAAAATATGTGAAAACAATACATGTATTGACATTCCCAGACATTTTAGTGAAAGTGATAATTTGGTCATACGTGAACACACCACAGCACACAGTGTGAACAGCACGAGATTCAACTTCTGCATTTAACCCATTCACCGAGTAAAGCAGGGCACAGCCAGGAAAACAGCGCCCGGGGAGCAGTGCGTGGGGACGGTACCTTGCTCAGGGTACCT
>JBBPDH010000151.1:7621574-7633991 GCA_037974565.1 Clupeocharax schoutedeni
ATCTACAGGTGAATACTGCCTGTTAGAACAGTAACTATTAGAACCGCAACAAAACTTTACAACAGTAACTATTAGAACTGCAAAAAAAACAATCAATTGTTAATCAGTAACATTAAGTGCTCAAACATTCATCCCATGTCAAAACCATCCATTTAGAGTTCAAGCTAGTGGGGAAACTGAGAGGGAGTCTGTGTTACTTAATAGAAGTTTGTCATCTGTTTCTTATTTTCGCTTGTTGTTTCCCAAACTTTGGCCTAGTGTAAAGGCAAGAAAGCGCAAAGTAAATGCACAAAACAGTTCAGTTACTCAGCAAAAGTTCATTCTGAATCTGGTGTGTTGAAATGGGTTAACCAAAGAAGGCGCATTTCGCTTGCATTCTATTGTAGGGTTTAAGTGGACATCTTTAAAGCTCTCCTTGACACTGGGGTGAATCTGGAGCATGGATTCTCTATAGGGAGCTCTCAAAGTGGTTTGGCTTAGAGTCACTCTGAGGGAGCAAATATCCCTTGCTTCCACCTACTTCAAAGTCCTTGGGTAAACTCATTCCGCTGCCCCACTAAAGTATACATCACGGATGTCCTAATAAAAGGCAAATGAGTTCAGCTCAAAAAAGCCAGTCAGCTACAATCCTATCTGAGAAAACACTGTATGGACTCCAACGGCGCTTCAGGGTCTAAAATCCCCCAAGACCTCTTCCGCCACTCGTCTATCCCCCACTCATACAAGCAGTTTTATACTAGATTATCTTATTAATACACTGAAGCGCAACAGTGAAGGAGCTGATCTTTATGTGCCATCTGTGAAACAGGAAGCAGTAATTTCAGGAAAATTAAATTTCCACATGTGACAACTCTCTGGGATGTTCTGCACTACACTAAAATAGAAATTGATCTGGAAGCCTCTATTTCACTCGGGCTATTGGGTTTTTGTGATTTGCGAGAGTGTGTGGCTGTCGAAGGCTGATTAAAAAAGTTGATGAATGAATGTGGGGTGGAAGGAGGTTCTCTAACAATCAGAGTCGCAGGAAGTTTCAGCTGAACAGAATACCAAAACACAGAGAGGGAAAGAAACCCTGAGTCTTGGCAAGGATTTATTGTTAAAACCGCTGAAAGGGAACCCCAGAAACTTCACGCTACACATTCCTAAGACCCAATTCCTCATAAGCCCAATGTCTATGTTTGAATAGCCTGCACTTAATCCACTGAAGGTATAATCAAATTAATATTCAGAATGTCTTGTATTTCAGAAGATATTCTTAAGGCTGCAAGAAAGAGAAAGATAATTATGCCATAATGACGGATTATTAAATGTGTTCTTTTTTTTACCCAAATACTTGAAATGTTGAATAAAACACAAACATATATTTTAATGTGTTGTTTATGATATTTGATACTGTAGAAGTTATTAATGTATACAAAATAATAGACGTTATCTCAATTAAACACAACTGTACATTCTAAATTAGCTTAACACTGGAATCCCCACCCAATAGACAGACTACTGAAGTGTACTTTCTCATTCTTCCAAACATTTCCATCCTGTTTCTTTAGATTGTTTACCTTCCATATAGTTAACTGTTTTACAGTGCAGTATTACAAGATCCAGTCTGACATCTCAGCTATGTCTTGTCTCGATTTTGGTTTTGTAGCTGTATGCAACAAGTTTTCTCACTTTGTGAACAATTAGCATATGCTAAACGGTCTTGTTACAAACAATCTAGAATAGAATTATGCTGAAAATGTTTTCATTGTGCTTTGCTTGAGTTGAAACACACAAATGTGGTAGGTGTAGCACCACATCTTGGAAAATAAGATCATGTTATCCTTTCTTAGTCCCACAGGTAGGAAATTTGCATTGCAACACAAGAGCAAAGTGGACAGTCTAAAAGAACACAACCAACATTATGAAAGGAATAAAAGCGTGTGTGTGTGTGTGTGTGTGTGTGTGTGTGTGTGTACAAGGTGGATATATCTTGAATGTACACAGCGGATTTTATGTATATATTTAAATGTGTATGTGTGTGTGTGTGTATCCCAAGGTGCCTCTTAGTAGCAGCAGAAATTTGGATTTAGTTTAACATGAACTCAGGGGAAGCAGTGATTTAGCTGCATTTAGACATGACTGCCTTTTCTCCTCCTCCATTTAGATTATTTAAATACAGATTAAAATCGCTGTTCTGTTGCACTTGACTGTACTTTGGTCAAATAAAAACGCCCTTTCTGAAGAAAACTCTCGGAAAGCACATACATGGACATAAATGTGGTTTATCTTGGGATAGCTGCTCTTGGTGTTAAGGTGTATGAAGGGACTTATGGCTGGCAAAATACGGTTGTCTAGGTTTGTGTGCAGTTTAAGCCTCTTAACCCAGGCCATCCGCTGCTAAACCTCTCCAAACGGTGCATTTTGTAACGCCGGGGCCCTCTGTTGGAAAGCCGGGAAAGCGAGCTTGAAGCAGGACGTAAAGCCCAACCCCCCTCTCCCAGAGCAGGCTCCGGATTTAACATGGCTCCTGGCTGCAGCCGAGCGTCCACGGAACCAAAAACCTGAATGTATTTCTGCACCGTCCTGGTCTCTCTCTCCTTTAAAAGGTAACTAAATTCAGACCACACACTTCTGTACGTTAACTCCGGTCGGTTTTGTGGGTAATCTGATGTAAACATCCTTCGGAACAGATTCGACTCCACTCGGTGTGCCGGAGAACTCTCCTCTTATCTTTGGACAAGGCTCGTGCGTAATGCTACTTTATCTCTTCTATGAAGGCGCCGGTTTACCTTTTTAAATGCATTTTTGCCTTTTTTCTGTTATGGACATTATAATGAATTAAATACGCGATCTATGCCAGTAGATGCCGATGTTTTTGGTTCGATTAGGCGCTACTAAGTAGCTCCTGCACTTGGTTGTTGTTTATTCAGGGGAACCCACATTATAAAGCGTCCCAGTGTCAAAAGGTAGCCTTGCTTGACATTAAACGATGTGACTGAAAGTGGGGTCTCCTGTTACAGTGTTGTATATGTGATCTCGAGGTGCCGATGGTCAGTTTCAAAGTAACTTCGACACGGTTTTAGTTACATTGCACAAAAACAGAACTTAACACAGAAACGCAAGCGCTTTTAATAAAGATCAGGGCTTCAGTAAAGCTGTTTTGAGTTTTTGGTGGCTGTTGATGTCCCTGTTCAGCTCGGGTGAACGTGGGACTGATTTCTTAGATCGTGCCCGTGTAAATGCTGACGTGAACGTATATTTTCAGTAGTAGCGCAAGGGTTAAACCTGCTGCTTTTCCATCCCTACGAGGATATTATGGCGAGAGTAGGCGGGCCCCAGGCTCGTGGGTGGAGCATCGTGTCTTTGACGTACAGCGCGTCTGTAAATCTAATTGGCCACGCAGGACTTGGGCGTGTCCTTTGGCCACACAAAACGAGCTTTTTTAATACTGAGGGAGAGATAGACAGAGCCCGTGCAGGGACGACGAGTTCAGCTCGTTCGTAAGGGCATGTATTACACTGTAGAATAAATAGTAGATTTTTACCCAACATATGCAGATGCCCTCCATTGACTATTGTCTTGTTGCTTCTGATGGTTTAAAAGACGCCGTGAGATACTGGCAGTGGATTTGGAGCTCGAAGGGGGGCGAGATGTTTTCTTCGCGATCGAGGATGCGATGAGAAAGAGGAAAAAGTACTGGGTTTTGGAATAATTCCTCTGGACGGATACCTTCGTTCCCCTATAAATAGGAGCATTATGGGAGAGAGAGGGCTGCAGCCCATGTGAAATCACGGGACGCGTCGCTTAGAATTAAACCCCCACAGAGCGCCTGTCGGTACACCTGCCTCTCAGTCAGCCTCTCACACTGGTGGATTTGTTTGCTGATGCCAACACCTCCAGACTGCCTGTATGGCCGGATCATGAAGTTTCTGACGTTTTTCCTTCTGCTTCCAGAGACCCTGAAAAGGACTAGAAAGAGTGGCAAAGAGCCTGGCAAGCTGCCAGCATGCTATGAGATCGTGACTTTGTCCTTGAAGAAGAAGATGGCTGCAGAATTGTATCCTGCCAGCATAAACACTAATCTGCCAAACAGCAACGGTCCTGCAGTAACTGCTGCCAGCAAAAAGAGCATAGTCCAGGTGACCCAGACGGTGACCACCCCGACATCCACCACAACTCAGCAGAACATCAACAATAACAACGTCGAGACTGCCACCTGGCAGGCTACGCATCCAACACTGCGAGAGAGGTGAGAGCACATAACAGCTGGGTTTCTACTCATAATGGTCAAAGAGACCAGACTGCATTATGAGCACCCTATAACTTTATATAATCTCTTTTCAAGGAATGCTTTGATGTTCAATAACGAACTAATGGCTGATGTTCATTTTATCGTGGGTCCCCCTGGCGAGTCCCAAAAAGTTCCTGCACATAAGGTGACTGGAGTATAGTTTAAAGCTTTTGTGACCTGAGTTTATTTACTGTCTAAGAGATTTCACCCAGTCTGTTTTCCATTTGTTCTTTAAGTATGTATTGGCGGTGGGGAGTTCAGTGTTTGGTGCCATGTTTTACGGGGATCTTGCCGAAGGTGAATCAGAGATTCATATTCCTGATGTGGAACCTGCTGCTTTTTTAATCCTCTTGAAGTAAGCTCTCAATGTATTCTTGTCCAGAATTGCCTGATTTTGTCACATGATTAATACATTTTCTGTGGTTTTAATGATCTTTTTTAACAAAGTGATTTATTTTTTCTTCCAAAAATCTGCAGATACCTGTACAGTGATGAAATTGAACTGGAGGCTGACACAGTGCTGGCCACTCTGTATGCCGCCAAGAAGTATATAGTGCCTGCCCTGGCCAAGGCTTGCGTCACCTTTTTGGAAACCAGTCTGGAGGCCAAGAACGCCTGTGTGTTGCTGTCCCAGAGCCGGCTGTTTGAAGAGCCTGAGCTCACCCAGCGCTGCTGGGAGGTTATTGATGCTCAGGCAGAGCTGGCTCTGCGCTCTGAAGGCTTCTGTGAAATTGATCTGCAGACGCTGGAGATCATCCTGAAGCGTGAGACTCTCAACACCAGGGAGGCCATCGTTTTCCAGGCTGTCTTGGACTGGGCTGTGGCAGAATGCAAAAGGCAAGGACTAGGACCAACAGCTCGCAACAAAAGGGCTGTGCTGGGAAAGTCCCTCTACCTGGTGCGCATTCCGACAATGACACTGGAGGAGTTTGCTGATGGAGCAGCGCAATCAGACGTCCTGACACTGGAAGAGACACATGACCTTTTCCTGTGGTACACGGCAGCCAATAAGCCCAAACTGAACTTCCCATTGACAAAAAGAAAGGGACTGATGCCGCAGCGCTGTCACCGTTTCCAGTCCTCTGCTTACCGCAGCAACCAGTGGCGCTATCGCGGACGCTGTGACAGCATTCAGTTCGCTGTGGACAAGCGGATCTTCATCGCTGGACTCGGTCTTTATGGCTCCAGTGGCGGAAAGGCAGAGTACAGCGTTAAGATTGAACTGAAGCGCCAGGGAGTGATCTTGGCCCAGAACCTGACTAAATTTGTTTCGGACGGTTCGAGCAGCACCTTCTCTGTGTGGTTTGAGCATCCAGTTCAGGTGGAGCAGGATGCCTTCTACACGGTCAGTGCTGTGTTGGATGGGAATGAACTCAGTTACTTTGGGCAGGAGGGAATGACAGAAGTGCAGTGTGGGAAGGTGACCTTTCAGTTCCAGTGTTCATCGGACAGTACAAACGGTACTGGTGTGCAGGGGGGTCAGATCCCAGAGCTGGTCTTCTATGCATGAAAGGTATATACTAAATACTGAAGTGCATTCTGCTGAACTGGAGTTGGATGCAATGAACACATGGGAAAGTACAGGGTCCCAATAGGCTCTTGCCTTCTTTTCAATGTAGCAGTGGAGGACAATGGAATGGCAAAGCCTGTTTGTGATAAAAACAGACTCTTCTCTGACAAAGTATGAGTAAATGCTCCTCTGCTTTATTTATTAAAGAAAAAGAAATATATTTGATTTAATTATTGATGCTACTGCATCTCTCTCTCTCTGTCTCTCTCTCTCTCATTCATATATATATATATGAATAGAAGTATTGCACTCCTGGTGGCTCACCACTAGCGTGTTGTGTTTTGTACATAACCTGAGGCTAATTTGTTTACAGCTTGATGCTGACGAACAAATGAAATGTCTTGTATTAGTGTGCAGCTTACTAAACTGCAGATCATAAAAGTTTTGTGACTCAAACTGTAAAGTTGTCGCCCTGTTTTATTGATTCACTTGTGGTTACATGATTCATACTGTAGCCAAATAACAAGAATCTAAAAAAAACAATGGTCTCCAATACTAAATGCCATCCCAACAGGCAAAAATGTGTGCTCAGACACACATTAGCATATTTCTACTCAAAATAACCTCAGCTGTCTTGTTAGGGCTAAGACAAACATCTGGTCTATGACTCTATTGTGCATGAAATCTGTGCGATGAATACAAAACCCCCCAAAAAACAAAGTTACATCAACCACAGCAAACATGATCTGTATTAATGAGACGATGACTGCCATGTATAGATGAAATATCTTCATAGCCCACATAAAAGAACCACTTTCCGTGCCAGACTGCAGGGGAAACTGAATGGGGAGATTGTTTGAATTCAGCCCAAAGAATCTGCTGCAATCCCGTTTGCATCCTAATTGAGGGTTTAGTAAACGCAGAACAGATGCAACTTGATAAAATGGCAGGTTTTCAGCAGACAAGCATCTGAATATAATATTAGAACACATGGAAAGCTGCTAATCAGTCTGTTTGCTGGGATTACAATAAGTGCATTAATATTTGAGAGCTTCCCAGTTGCATACTTAGATAAAATCTATCCTTCCTACTTTAATGCGATAAATATAAGGACTGGATTTATCTCGGTTTTGGCAACGAGAAATGGAGAGATTGTCACCGAAAGACCAGGTGAAAAGTGGTGAATGCATTTAGATATGATGCAGTGCCCCCTATGTACTTAAAGCCAGATTGCAATTGAATGGTTATGTTTGGAGGGTTATTTTTCAGCCACTACTTCAAATGTGGTAGTTATACAAATGAGGAATTCTACAAACGTCTGGGCAGTGATGAGGGACTGAGGAAGCGACTTACACCAAAAAGAACACATGTCAGATTAGTCTGAATTAAAAAGCACATTCTTGGCAGAACAAAACAAAAGTGACAACTTGAATGAACGTATGTGTTCTTGTTTAATTAAAAGCGGACATATAGTGAGAAAAATATACTTTTATATGTTTGTGACTTAAATAATGAAGAATTTTATATATTGGTGTATATTACTAAAAAAAAAAATTGCACGAGCGCTCAATTGTTTTGGAAATGTAAGTAAAATACAAGCATTCATGTTCAATCATGAGTAAAGAAGCAAAAAATACTAATGCATACTAACAAAGTAAAAGTACTCAACTATCTGCCACCTCTGAAAAGCTGTATACACATGTATGAATAAAATGTCACTTTACCAACAGCAGGGGCGTTGATGCAGAGCTCTCTGGCCAACAGCAGGAAAGTTTTGCCCAGGATATAAACATTCACCTGAGGAAAACAGATATAAAACTCAAATTCAAGACTCTATTTACTTCTGTTTATAGCAGGCTATCTATGTTTATGTGACAGACATGGCATAGTAGCTCACTTTCTCACATTCATAATGTGTTTCCATTTGTAGTTTCAAACTGATCAATGCAAATTTCAGTATCAGTATTTGCAATCTGATTGTTGCACATTTACTGTGTATATGTATGTGCACAGGCCAATCCAGTAATGTACAGAGGTCATAACCCCACCACAGGTCTCTAGTTAGCCTGGCATGCCCAGCAGGGTGGGGTGCTGTCAGAAATGGGTGTGACTGCACTTGCTTAAGATTCATAGCATATTTCAGCCAAGCTCTAATCCACCCCCTTTACATCCCTTCAGATCCAGACAGGGTTCAAGGGTCTATGCTCTCCGGACAGCTGAGAGAATAAAAATAAATACAACACCAGCTGGATAGTCCTGAAATGCCTCCCTCTGGAACCACAAATATTAAGGTCTATACTGTGTATGGTGTGCACAGAGGTGATCTGGAAAACAACCATTTGTTCCCAGGCAATGTCAATTAAATTTACCACTCACTTCCTCAAACCATATTGTCTAGCATCGTGTACAGCTTTGTATTTCAATTTAACTCAGCTGAAAGCTTTTATTTACAGAACGAGGTCCAACTCCAAGCTTATTGCTCGGAAGGGCCCGGTTTAATTAGAAAGGTAAACATTTGAAAATAATTATGAAAACATAGGCCACACACACCCACTCAGATTTAATAAAAATAACCATGAGTGACCTGCATTACAATAATCTTCCCAATTTTCACAGCACGCACTTTAAACCAAAATAACCTGACCAAAATGTCATCTCTAAAGGTTCGTAGAGATTCAGTGTTAAATTGTGATCATTAATTGGAAGTTTGCTGCTGTAACAGTTTCTCCACCATTATAGGAAATCTTTACACTAGGTATTGGAACATTACTGTAATGATTTGATTGTTTTCAACCACAAAAGCATTGGTGAGGTCATGTGCTGATGTTGCATGGTTGGTTGTAGATTACAAACACCAATTCAACTCATCTCAAACGGTAACCAGTAGTGCTTTTTCCAGAGAATGTAATTCCATATCTCTGCAGTCCAATGCTGTGGGGATTTATAACTCTCTAGTCGATGATTGGCATTGGGTATGGTCAGCTTAAGCTCAAGTGCAGCTGCCCCAGAGCATCCCATTCTATTAACAATGCTTTTCTGTGAAGATTATATAAGCTCTGGCAACAAATGAATGGCTGTGTCAGCAATGGATGCACCTTAAAGAAGCTAAATACATTAATTAATAGGGGGTCTCTGGATACTTTTGGACATATAGTGTACAGTGCTGTGAAAATTGACCTGATTTTCTCTGTTATTGCATATCTGGCCACTGAAAACTTTTGGTTCATCAAGCAAAATAAACAAAGAGAATCTTATCTACCACAAAACACGGTTTAAACAAAGTACTGTCACTTTATTTAAAGAGCAAAGTTATTCAACATGTGAATCACCTTCCCTAACAGCCCCTTTAGAGGAACAATTGAACCCAATCTATTTGTTATTGTTTGCAGTTTCAGCATATCTCAATTAAAGCAGCTCTGAAAAGAACTGTGGGCTCAAATTCCTCCACAATAATGAATCACTGGTTGAAGTTATCGCAACAGGTTAAAGGAAGCAATTATTTTTCTATATTAAGATTTTGAATAA
The DNA here is from genome assembly GCA_037974565.1 of Clupeocharax schoutedeni. Lineage (NCBI taxonomy): Eukaryota > Metazoa > Chordata > Actinopteri > Characiformes > Alestidae > Clupeocharax > Clupeocharax schoutedeni. The sequence goes on from JBBPDH010000151.1 coordinate 7,630,883, forward strand.
CTTGCAGTGACAAATATGCAATAGTATAGAAAATCAGCAGAGTGGCAATTATTTTTTATCTCAGCACTGTAAAATATATTTATATATTATATAAAATATATATAAAACATATTTTGTAGAAGACCTGTTCACTCCATGTACATAAATAATTAGCATTACTAAAATATGAATGTTATTACTGGTATCAGCACATGATCGAATGTCTGAGTGTAGTTTGATTTTCATTCTAGAGGTTCATGGCCTACGGAGAAGCAAATATTTCCCAGTTCTTTGAAATAAAAGTTGGATATAGTATGTCATTGTTCACTGTTTACTGTAATATGTGAACATTTACTGTTGATTTCAAAATTCCCCAGATCATACAGTCCACGTATATAAGCTGAATAAATCTAAATCTGATCTAAATTCACAATGCTTGTTTGTGATGGCACAAAACACAATGCATTTACACATATCTGTCTTTTCAGCCAGTAGATTCCAAGCTCGCCTGTTCACACTGAAATTATAAGGAGTGATTCAGTCCAAACTGCTTTTCAAGTGAGACAGCATAGGGCAACCAACCTTTTTATAAAACCAGACTGTGTATAAAGGCCTAATAAAACGTCTAAAACCAACCTGTAAAAGATCGCTCAGGTCCAGGAGCATGTCTGCAGGTGAGTTAAAGAAGGATAAGGAAAAAGGACAGCTAGTGTAACAAAGAGAGGAAATGCAATGCAAACGAACAACTAAGTAGAAAAAAACGTTACTACCTCAGAAACATTATATATTCAGTGAATATCGGTACCTATTAATGTCATTAATGCAAATCCGATAACTCCGATGCAGTAATTGTCACTTTGGATTAGTAAAGAATTTAGATTAATCCTTTCCAAACGACTGCTGCACGCCCGCAGGCCTGAGGCGAAGTCTGAGCCTTACAGCAAGGAAAGGATTCACCCTGTCTGTCTGCCACCACCACTCACCTGACATGCACACACTCACTCACACCTGTGGCACGGCATGTCTCCATGGTGACTAAAGCCTTTTAAGTACAGCAGGGAGAGATTAGTACCACTGAAAGGGAAAGGCTAATCCTGTCTTATCAAGAGATAGTGAAGGCAATCAGTCTAAGGGCCTTAATTACGGCACTGATCTCGATAAGGGTAACATGCCAGAGCGGGAAAGTGTTGCTTACAGGAGTAAAAAAAAAAACTGCATGCAAGCAAATGCAGATAGGTAGATTTGGCATGTTAAGGTTAAAGCACAGCTTAGAGCCGCATCTGTCTTAGCAATGGGCGGTACAAAGTAAAGTTGGAAGGATGTTTGTTAACAGGTTTGTATTAGATAGTTTACTTTAATTGTACAAAGCTAATAAAATGTCAAAGTTCAATTACTTTATAAATGAAACTAAATGTAAGGTTACTATTATTACTTGTGCTAAAAATGTGAAGCTTATATGGAATCTAACCTGACTACTGAATGAGCCCTACCCAGTCCTCTGGGGCAGACAGCCACACCGTAGTGGAACCAAATCAGGCACAGAACACTCTCTGCTTCCACACAACAGCAGTTCAGGGAATCGGGCAGGTCAGGGATAGAGTGTATTATGTGCATGTGATGTAACACTGTGCTCTAACAGGACAGAAGAGCTTGTTTCCTGACGTAATATGAGCGCAGAGCAGTCACAGGCTTTTACAAAAGAGACTGAAAGGGCACTTCTGCCCTGGATAATGAAACATGGTGAAAAGGAAACAAACGGAGGAAGTTCTCCCTGACAGGGTGTCAGTTAGGCCATGACTCATCTTTCATCCTTTGGATTATAAAGGCTAATAAATGCTATGATAGCCTTTCTCAAATAACCTTCTACTTGGGAAATGTCCATTAAAGATTCTGTTTGAGATCAATCAGCAGAGCAAGCATAACTGTAACATCAGTATATGAAGTTTCCTTCCCTTGCAGTCTTGGTGGGCCACCATGGGTTAGTATTTTCTCCGCACCATCACACATAATTCTACTCCTGAAGGGTATAATAATGATAAACCATGTTTGGATCATTTTTTTCTGTTAAAACATACACAACACAGCATGGCAGCAAACTTCTAGAAATGACCTACCCTACTGTTTTATATAGCTATGAAATAAGCAAGACCATAAGTGTTAAAGAGCTAGCATGGAGTTAATGACCAGTTACCAACCGAATAGCTTTCCAAATGCACTAGCTGTTTATTCTTTTTTCCCCTAACAAACTCTTGCTTCTTTCAACCTCCACGCTGTGCAGGACAGGGAAGACTACCATTATTGTGATAGTTTCCAAGAGGCAAGAGAGGTGCAAACTCCAGAAGTGAGCAGGTGGATTGTACTCCACAGTTTACTCAGCAGAAGCACACAGAATAGCTGTAATCCTGGAGCTGTAGTGAACACTACCCGGCTCTCACAGCATCTCCCAGCATGACTGCTTTCTGCCTGCCTCACCAAAAGACTTACTGCTGACAGTAAAGCTTCCCAGCTCATTAAAGATGATCCTGCAAACACGCAAGATATCAGTTTCCTGATGCTGTTTATGATAATCAAGTATTGGAAGAAGAGTGCAGCAAAGAATAGATATGGTAACTGTACACACATTAATTCTTATGAAGAACCGCAGTTTACAAAATGCATTGATGCAGAGGGATTCATTTGCTTTTAGAATAACACTATCAGTTATAATCAGATAAATTATTCAATAATGTAAAGTATGTGCTCCTTTTGGTTGAACAAACGTATAAAAGCTTGGTGTAATGTTTTCCTAATATTGTTCAGGCACAACTCTTCATTCTTAAAAAGAATTCTGAATCATACCCAAATAAAAGTTATTTGAATCATGGTGGAATATGAGATATCATTATGCATTGAGTCATATCCTACATAATTCTTAAAGTGGTTGTGGTGGCCTAGTGGGTAGGATACTTGCCTCTGGACCCAAGAGGACATTGATTCAAATCCTACCTTCACAGGGGTTAAAGTAAAAATAAATCCTGAGCCGGAACTTTTTTTTTTTGGGTGGGGGGGGGTGACGACTTTTTTTATTTGAAGGACTTCCTTCCAATATTGAAAATAATAACAAAACCAAAATAAGTGGTCAAAGTGCTAA
>JBBPDH010000151.1:7666163-7691096 GCA_037974565.1 Clupeocharax schoutedeni
CACACACACACACGCACACAAACACACACACACACACACACACACACACACACACACACACACACACACACACACACTTAACCAAATGCATTTTCACTTCATACATATTTCTCATATCTATGATCTATGGTGTAAGGGACATGCAGAGCAGGCATGAGTAAATGGAGTGGGCCTATGACGTGCTGCTGAAGCCAATAGCCCCTCACATGCACCAGGCAGTCTAAATCATTCATGACTCAGGTCAGACAGCATGAGGCTGCACTGCGCTGCAGCCCCTAATCTGCTCACACAGGATGAAAAGCCATCTGTGTCCTCTAGCTCGCCCCTACAGCACATCCCAACCTAGCTCACAATATAAGCTGGCAATGTGGGATCAGCAGATACAAGATAAAGAACATATCAGGCAAGAGCTCATAATGGTGCAGAAAGGTGTCATCTACTATGTAGTTTGATTATTCATTACAGAGTTTTACTAATCAATTAAAAATAAAAAAAATACTTAATTGGAAAAAAGAACAAACCTGTAAAAGCATATAAAAATACTGCAAAAAAACAAATAGTCTGTCTGGCTGTGTCACTTTCTAAGAGAGAGCAGTAGATTCAATTAAATCATGCAATACTTAATGCAAATTGCTTCATAGCTGATGCATTAAGATAATGAAGTAATCAAGTGTAAGCTCTAAAGTAAACACGTGATATTGATTGAATCTGTAGAGAGAAAGAAGTACTATTTATTTTTGTTTTTGTGGAAAGACACTACCATATACCGCTAACATTCTAATATTGAATGTATTTTGGGGAAGCTGGTGGCCTAGTGGTTAGGGAGTTGCCCCTGTGATCAGAAGCTCATGGGTTTGAATCCCAGGGCAGCTAGTAGCACTGGAGGTACCCTTGCGTAAGATTCTTGAGAATCTTGAGCTGTGATGTGGTCTGTCATCCCCAGTTTACTTAAATGTACAATATTACTGTTACTATCATTCACTGTCCTTTAGGTGTCCAGTGTTGCAATTGTTTTACATTTGTTAAAGAATCCATGCTCACTCATTTAAGACTTAAAACTGAGGCCCCAAGACTCAACTTGAGTGTCAAGATTTGAGACTGACTTGTTACTTGCAATGCAGTAATTTAAGTGAAGGTGACCATTTGTCATACGTGAACCCATCACAGCACACAGTGTGAACAGCACGAAATTCTTCCTCTGCATTGAACCCATTCACCAAGTGAAGCAGGGGGCAGCCAGGAACGCGGCACCCGGGGAGCAGCACGCGGGGAAGGTACTTTGCTCAGGGTACCTCAGTGGTGCCTAGCTGCCTTGGGGATCGAACCCGGACTTTCTGGTTGCAGGGCGGATGCCTTAACCACTAGGCCATCCAACTTCCCCTAATTTGTTCCCATCTCTGTTGGAAGCCTAGTTCTATGATACCAGAGCTGTCCTAGATATCTAAAACGTTCTCTGCATGATACTATGTTTGTTTGCAACAGCTAATAGTCTGTTTAGGGCTGATATTACTGTTTATTTAGAATTTAAAAGAACCAAGCAAAGCTCCATCTACCTTCCTCTCACTATCCCCCTTCAGGGTCCTGAGCCAAAACAGACTAAGCGCTGCTGTAGCACAAGACCATCATTTACTACTGAGAAAGCAGGACGACTGCCAGCACGATGGTGAAAATGCCACCCAGGCCACTGAGAAGTGTTTTACATCTTCACAGAGGAAGCCATTAGAAGATCAGCTTTTGTGTCCACTCCCCATCAACGGCTCTTTGAAGTCCTCAATCCTTGTCATTGCTTTGTGGAAGGCACAGGTGGCACATGAGAGAGTTCTGACGGAATGCTTCCTTTGAAGGACTAACAGAATGCCTTTAAAAGGGGTCCTGGTACACTTGGTTGGCATAGAGATGAATGCCAGGTCACCACAACTCTATGTGAAGCCATCCTGCCCAGCTGAACCAAAGGGAAGTCTAGCGTGAGAAGTGCACGGCCTTAGACACTGTTAGGCTGGAGATCTTCTCTTTACACAATGTAGATAAACTCTGTCCACAAGTAAATGACAGCATTGTATTGTAATTAGCTTATTGGATTAAACTGATACAACTATACATTGGGCATTTAGATTTTTTTCAAAGATGGCATTGCAAACAAATCACGCACTAGCATGATCTATATAGTGGATATCTCAACACTCAGGAGTCAAGCTGCGTTCCAAAAGCTACACAGTGGTCCACACTGTGGTTACACTGCATTTCTAGACCACTACAAAAACATAGTAAAGACAGACCCTCCAAAATACAGCATCGAAATGCAGCCTGTTCTGACGCTACCAGTGTCCATTATGGTAGTTCTGACATCAGTTTATTCAACCCAAGAAATCCATCCAATCCCACTTCTGAGAAGCCATTTACTCTTTGGTGGTAGCTGGTGGTCTAGTGGTTAGGGTGGAGACCCAGAAGGTCCTGGGTTTGAATCCCAGGACTGCTAACCTCTGAGGTAGCTGGTGGGCCGGTCTCGGTTCAAAATGCCTGGTAAGATTTTTTTGCCCAAGTCCAGCCCCAATGAATACAGAATATAGTTCACAATCGTTAGTGCCCGCCCCCGATAGTCAGTTATATACCAGCCCGGTAGATCCGCCGGCCCTGATCACATCGCATCTTGTACATCAACATATTTCTTGCTAGCTCGCTAACATTCACATCGCTAGTGTGCAGCATTGTTTTCCATCAAATGTTGCATGCCAACTCCTTTCCAACTGTGATAAGGTTGCCATTGCAGACCTATCTATTTTGAAAACAACTTTGCCAGCTGCAGCCTAGCATTTGAAAAACATGCCTAGCTTTCTGAAACAAGTCCTGGTCAAAGGAATTTGGCATAAATTCCACAATATGTTTAATTCATTTTAATTATAGTGTGATTTGGTCTTAAAATTGAACAAAATGATCTGTATCTTTACTGGTCGGAACAAGGTGTTAGGTATCGATTTAAATATACATGAATTTATAGATATTTTGGAAAATTATGCATTAGAGATTGGGCTCTTAGACCAGTGCTCATGCACAATGAAGCCATACTGGGACTTTCAAAGCATTTCTAGTCAGAGTAGTTGCCTAAGACACCATTACCTCTGGGCTTTATGCCGTTTGCTTCTCTTCTTTTGTTAACTTCACAAAAACTGTTGTTCTATCACCACACCCTGCATGTGAATCCATAAATAATGGTTTCATTTTAGCAACCCGGTATTAAAGGCCTGAAACGGTAAGCTGATAAAGACAAAGGATCCTCCAGAACTGTTCTTGACCAAGCCCAGGTCTACCATCAGGGTGACTTGAGTGAGCTTCCTGGGTTCTTTTTCACGGAGGTGAAAACTGGCAGGATGATAGGAGGTATGGTGGGAGAGGAAGGAAAAACATCCTATGATACCACTGAATAATGTTTTCTTTGCTCAAGATGATATAGCCAAACATCAGAGGGCATTCAAGTCATTACATTTTGATCAAATAAATTTCTTTTTTTATGATTTAACACAATGGATTATGCACAATATAACTAAGAACATAAACAAACAAGATACTAATGTTTGATTTAAGCCTGGGTTCTCATTCTGTGTGGATTTGTCCTACCATTTAATACTATAAGCAAACCAGAAACAGAATGCTCGGTTACATTGTGTTTTGCCATACACTGATAATAAATTCAACCTTCTAAGTGTTTATTCACCTGGCTGATTAAATGTATTTAAGCCTCATCTGTCTTTAGCTGCGCAATCAGAGGAAATAGATTTCTGGCAGATGTGATGCTGCATTCATCAGTTAGATTGCATTAATTACAATACACCAATTGGCCGGCAAGGTTCATTTAAGAAAAAAAAACATTGGTATATGACCTCCTTCTATTGATCTACTATGACATTACAGTCACTGTGACCGTTCACACCATGTGTGTACTCATGCCTGGTATGGATGTGTTGGGCCACAAACACCCAGGAGTCTACAGGGCTCTTAATCTGGGTTTGCACCTGACCCAGCTCCTGAGGGTTTGGTAATGAGCTAATGAATCACCTAGTGTCCTCTGTTCTCTGTCATTTTTGTCCTCTGTGTGAAAACACAAAACATATCAGGTCTTCTAGAGCTACATTTCAAGCAGCACTGATCAGATAAACAACAGATGCATTGCAAAACCCTCAGGTGGGGTCCAGGTGGGCTGCATTTCTAGAATTCTACAAAAACGGTCTCAATGTTTTATGGAAATGACATAATTTTCTGTCATGCTTTATTAGGGGCTTTATTAAAACTGCTGTAACGTTTACGGTGCCTCCTGATAGGGTGCTCTAAAGAATTCGGAGTATTATAACCTTGCAGAGGTAGCGGTCAGGGAGACAGTACCTTGACCGAATGGAGCACAGGAACACAAGAGAGGGGTGCTGGTTAGAGTGAAGAGAGCATGCAATAGTGTGAAATGTGCCTTGCGGTGAAATGCTGCCGCGCCCCACAACAAAACACGGACTGTCTGCAGAAGTGTATGGAGGCTGTTCACCTGATCAGCAGAAACAGAATGAGCCATTGTTGTGTTCTAATATTACTCAGGCTAGGCAAGAAACATGAACCTTTGAGCCCTCACAGCACAAAAAACGAGGTTTGCATAAAACATGGTTATGTAATGGTCTTACGACCATTTGTACTTTCCAATGGGTCTACTCTCTTAACCCCTTAAACTGCAAGCATATCATTCAGATCAGCATTTTAGTACTTTGAACTATTACCATTTATACATAATGCTGTATTCATATTTCATTAAATTATACTTTTATATAAGTTATTTAGTTATGACAATAACTTTAGATGTTGTTTTAGGAATAAAACCACAAACAGTGTATGCTCAATAATTATATAAGAGTGTTCAATAGAAATTGAAGAGTGTTCTGCACATATAGAAGTACTTAACCCTCTGATGCATGAATTATGAAATCCTCAACATAAAATAGTATAAACTTAACGGAAGAATTATTCAAACGGACTTTTGTCAAAATTCCTTTAGAAATTAATTTACTGTATGCTCTGCAATCCACTTTAAGGTACTTTCACGCACACTCTGCACACACTGCGCACACACTTCTTGGTAAAAATGATCGTTCTTGTCATATTTTTTACACAAACTACATCTAATCTGCACAAAAATGCACAGAATTGAAACCAAAATTGTCATAATAAAAGATCAACCACATGACTTGTGTTGGGAATATACTTAGTAATGCATGGCATCCACTTTGGTGGACACATGCTTTATCGCTGCTTTACTACTTATTTTAAACAACATTTTCAAACTGAATATTGTTATTTAGATACTCCTGCATATCATCATATTTTTTTTACCCCTAGGGTTCTCCTAGAAAAGAAGGATTAACATGATATTTCAGCAGTGGTCAACAAGTGTGGCTCTCTGTTGGCCATCTTGGATTTAGAGGAGGTTCACATATAGTTACAACAACTAACAACTAAAAAAAACTCAATGGAGTGAAGCAGCGGAGAGCATTCTAACTGCTGATACACAATTCCACCATAGAAATCACTGCATTCAGGAGAAAATGACTTTTAAATAGCTCTCCACTATAGTGACCGCTATGCGCCAGAGGGTTAAACATAAATAAACATCAAATGGATGGTTTTTGTACCACTAAGACAGAATTAATACAAAGTGATCCATTCAAAGCACCCATTTGCTAAGAGTCAGAAACATGAAGATGTGGAGTCTGCTATGGACAAAAACAAAACAAGTGCTCTTATCTGTGCAGCAAAGGGCACCACTTATTACCACCTGACCGTCAGCTGCTATCTGAATGCGTGGTGTGTGTTTTCCAGACTAAACAGTTGCTTCAGTTCATCTCCACCTGAAATCCTCCGCACATCTCAGCAGACCACGCATGAACTACAGGTCCACACGCCCACTGAGCTGCATGCAACGCTGCTGTCAAATCGGATCACCACTCATCACGCTCAAGCATTGTTTTGTAGCTTGTGTACAAAACATGTTACATCACTGATGCAACAAAACCTTTCAATATGCTAATGTTACAGAAGAAGGACCAACAAACATCAGGACAATGTTCTATTTTGGCAAATTTTAAAAATATACACTGACAAGCTACATTACGTGGTACGCCTGCCTTGTCTCTACTCTAACAGTAGGATCTTTGCATATGACATTATGTCACCAACATGGGTCATTTATTATTGATCAAATCGATCAAACCAAGAAAGCGGGAGTTTATTTTTCAAATACCAAAGGAAGCTGTTCCTAAAGAGGGTGCATTAAAGTAACTGGCTAAAATAACACCAGTACAAACAGCTTGTGAAGCTTTATCTGCAATCACGAGGAGCACAGTCGGATAATGCTCATATGTTACATAACATTGTGTAGCCAACTACAAAATGTTTTGCTGGGTGTAATCTTACAAGCAATTATGGTTTTGGCTGCCCCCATGATTACAATGATGTTTATAGCAACGTGAATAATTTACACTACCACACCAGCACAATGAGTTCCAGTGGTCCGGTGACCATCTTTAGTGGTGTTTCGCTGGACTTTTGAGAGGGTTGACCTATGTTCAGTAAACATCCATTCCATTAATGTCAAGAGACACTGCAGTATTAAATGTCTGATGCAAGGTCAATCTGCAGGACAATAAACAAAATAACCCTCACCTTGGGGAAAATCTAAGGACAGTCATGGTGGACCACCTTGGTACCGAGGTTGTGGGCAGACCATTAAGTAAAGAAATGTATGCCTCCAAAGTTTTGTATGCTTTCCTTTGTTTTATGGAGTAGAAGGATGTCTGAAGGACATAAGATAGTTGCTTATACCTACTTCCTCGATAGCGGGTATGACCTTTGATTCAAACATAAGATAACTCCTTTTAATAACGTAAGGATAGCTTGTGTTGAGATTTTCTGTTTATATATTTCTTTACGTTTCTATACGTGCCTAAACTATCACAGTATAATTTTTCCACTATAATATCCATTCCGCCTTTTACTTACTGCCCTGAATGTCATCAGTATGACTGAAAAAAAGCTCCATCTGTTTCTCTATATAATTTGTTAAACCTCCTTTACGCCATTCATCAATTGTCAGAACCTCCACAGGACCACCAGTGTACAGGGATGATTAGGTGGGTGGATCATTCTCAGCCCTGCAGTAACAATGACATGGCAACAGCATTTTAGTTTATCTGATGCTACACAGTGAATGTTAATCGTCCTTTTGTATTTGTCAGTGGTCCGTTTCAGGCTAGAGGACGCTGATGGAGGTTTTAGGTTGGTGGGCTATTCTGGGGTATTTGGAAACTCCGGCAGCACTGCTTTTATTCCAAGTCTTTTTGGACAGGATTTACAGGGTGTTCTTACAGCAATGAGGGTAAGACACCAATTCCATAGAGGTGGCATTATCAGTAGCACGACTGTAGTAGCCGCACAGTGTTGAGTATGGGATAGCATTCGAGCAGTGCCAATAATCCATTTAGACCTACTGCTTCCATTTGACTAGAAGACCAGGGTGGGGGGGGGGGGGGAGGAGAAGTATGACATCATAGCTTCTTTTGTCCTTCGTGCAACAATGGAACCAATGTTTCATTAATACAGGCGCTCTGGCGTTCATATGCAAAATAGGGCGTCCATGAATGGAGCTGAGCAGGCGGCGAGAGGCCAAAGAAAAGAGGATGGGAGCAAGTCTCCAAGCTCATTCACTTCACAGGAGACCGTGCTAATATGCAGACTGTAGGCAGCAGCTCCATTTTCAGCTCTCAGAGCAGAACTCAATTAAACTGTAGCATAGAGAGAGAGAAAGAGAGAGCTATCTCTAAAGCGTCCAGAGGGCCACACAGCTGTAAGGCAAATGGAAGTAGGTAGCAAAAAGATGAAAGTGACTCTTAGGGAGCGATGGAGATAGAGAGTAAAGTGAGAGAGAGAGAGAAAAAGCCCTTGGGTCCAAGCTGAGATTTGCAAGGAGAATCATTCTCACCAGCTGGATGCCCTGCTAAAACATGGTGCTGATGTAGTAAAAGACAAACTCCTGCTCTTAAAAAAATGGTTCTTAGATTGGAAGTAGTATTCCAGGTTAAAACGTTCATTGATATTGAATCTTTACAATGTGTGAAGGTCCTTCAAGATTTTAAAAGCTACTTGGCATCACTCAGTGTCATGTGACATCAAATGTCTCTTTATGTTTAAATATATAAAACATGATTCCAGGAATGGATAACTTTGAAGCAATATTTCTGAAATAAAGATTCAAGGACATTTTTGTTCTGCCTTCCCAGCTTTTACAGGACCTATACGAACCCTGGAGGTAAACCATGATAAGCAGAGAGGAATAACTCATGAAATGACCACATGCCAAGCCTGCACTTCCACAGCCAGACAGAAAGGACGGCAGAGAAAGAGGAGATGAGACAAAACTGCCTGCAGATCAGTCCAACGGTTGTAGGCGGAGCTACAGGGAGGGAGAGTGAGGGTCTAGAGTAAGTCTGTGCACGCACATACACTCACACACACACACACACACACACACAAACCATGATACCCTCGCCTCCTCTACTGCTTGGCTCATGGCTGGCCAGTGTTATTTATCCTTGAAGGTGACAGGGTTTCTGCTCTTTTCTGTTCTGCTTTCTGATTATTATTGAAAAGGTTGCAAAAAAAACCTTAAATAATGGTGTAGCAGAAGAGCCAGCAAGAACTGGAGGCTGGAACTGAACTGTGGGTCTTCTGGACTGCTCCTCTATGACTTTAGTAAGCTGAAGGTTTCAGGACTTTGATTGGATTTTATAAAAAAAACTACTTTGTTTAAAGTCCATCTAAACATGAACTATCGCCTAATCTCAATGCTTAGGTCCATGCTCTATTGTTCTCCCTGGTCTAGATGCTGGATCAAGACCATGATCCATCCTTGTATATGCTGGCTGATTATGTAACAGAACCATATCGTAACAGCGTGACCGTCCACAAACATGCAAAATAAAAAGGTTAAAAATGTATTGGAATCATTGATTGGTTATTGTTTGTTGGTTTGAATCAATCAATAACACACTCTATATGCATTTTAGAAGAAACTGTTCACCCTAGTCTTGTGTGAATACTGTTCCGTTCACTATTGGTCATTTTGCTGCTGGGTGCTCCCTATCTCATCACCTCATCTTTCCATATTCCCGAAGCCAAGACGTAACAACTGTGTTTGCACATGTGCTTTGCATTATGACATTTCTGGGCGTGGTGTTTAGCTGGATCAGGTGTGTAGAAGAAGGGAGAAGACTAAAATATGCAGGGCAGGGGTGCTCCAGTACTCCAGGACTGGGGTTGGGAACCGGGTTGAGAGTAAAAATAGCAGTATGACAGTGCTGTGTGAGAGTGTGTGCATGTGTAATGCTAGTGAGAAGGACCTCAGGGCTGCTGGGTTTTATGAAGCAGTTAAAAGCCAGTGCTCCTTCTCACAACAGCGATGTCTTGTCCATAAAGGAGCACTTTGCATGTGTCTGGCCATGTGATCAAGACTGGAGCCAATGAGAAAGAGGGTGAGATGGAAGTTGTACAGAATGAAAAGAATATTATTGCAAATTCTTCATTTAATCTGTTCCTTTTGGAAGTGGACAAGCATCCACCTCCTGTACTGAGTGAAGAAACCACACAGGAGCACTCGACAGGAATTGACGAGAAGCTTAAAGGAATCCACAAACATTTTTTCAGAAGCTTCAGCATCCAGTCTTCCTTTATAAACGTGTTTAAAGTCTATATGTCTTCATTTTGAAGAACCAAGACATCGTACTGTAATCTCCTTTATACTATATGGACAAAAGTATTGGGACATACCTGTTTTCAGGGTTTGGGATAGTTCCCTTACTTCCAATGAAGGACAAACCTAATGTTTTATCATGTCAGTGCATTTTTCCAACTTTGTGAACACAGTTTGGGGAAGACTCTTTTCTATTACATGAAAATAGAAAATAGAAAATAGAAATACTTTTCTATTACATTCTATGACTGTGCCCCAGTGCACAAAGCAAGCTCCATAAAGACATTGTTGGATGAGTTCGGTGTAGAAGAACTTGACTGGCTCACACAGAGCCCTGACCTCAACCCCTTCCAACACATTTGGGATTAATTAGAATGGAGATTATGAGTCAGGCCTTTATGTCCAGCACCAGTGCCTGACCTCATAAATGCTCTACAAAATGAATGGGCACGAATGACTGGAGATCGATGTATTTGCAATGGGGGACTAGCTCCATACTAAAGTCTTTGCATTTGCAATGTCATTGAAGTCCCTGTTGGTGTAATGGTCAGGCATCCCAATACCCATGTAATGTATGTTACAGATGCTGTATATAGAAATTTAGTTGACAAACGCTATAATATTCCTTTAATGTAGCCTTTTCACATCCTTCTGTCTGTCATCAGCACACAAGAGGTTACAGCACTTTTAAACATCCTCGCTGCTGCACTGCCCATCCCTGCCGCAGCCCAGTGACGTAGCACATCGCGCATGTGTGTGTGTGAGACAGCGCGCAAGGCAGAAAGAGTAAGGGAGAGTGTGTTATGTAATAGTGAGAGTACACCACGTGCTCTTTCATGCTTGTGAGAGCCATGTTTTACTTTGTGTCAGCTATGCACACTTCAATATTTCAAACCAAGACATCTAAATAGCTCAGCATCCTGAAAGAACTCGTATTCAAAATTCACCTACAATGAATGTTTAGCTCAGTTTGTGCTCAATCAAATCACTGCAATATGGTCACAGTCCAACAAGACTCCAACAAATTGATGCCTAGTAATAGATTTTTTTTAAATAAAGCTTATGAACATGTATACTTTCAAGACGTTTCCAAGTATTTTGCAGGGCCCAAACTAGTAGCTGCTTTCTTGAAGCCTGGTTGTTGTCAGCAATTCATCCACTTTTATTTATAATATTATTTCATGAATCATCAAATCTGTCTGAGCTCACATGATTTGAGGCTAAAAAATATAAGCCTTCGTAACTAGCAACATTAACCTTGTAATTTTCACAAAATAAAAAAAGATACCATACATGTACTGTATGTTGTACCAGTATGATAGCATGTGATAAAACAAACTTATTGAACTTTCACTTATGTAACATTTCTTAGCTTAAAAGTATTCAAACAGATGGCTTTCATTGTAAAAGTCTTCAAATCCAAGCAACCACAGCAGAGTTAGTGCTCAGTAAGGATTTGGTAAGAGTGGCCTACAGCACATGAAATACAACACGTTCAGTTTTACAGCGGTACACAATCAATGTTCTGACACTTTAACCACACAAAGGTGGCCCATTTTCAAACAAACATCTATTAAAAGTAGAGCTGGGCCGATAATGGCGTTAACGCGTGTTAACGCACAAGATTCTTATCGCGCGATAAAAAAAATATCGCCGTTAATCGATGCCCACCTCTAATTAAAAGCAAAGTTTTTGTTTAGAGGAATAGATTCCACAAGTTGCCATAGATTGCAAAGATTCAATTCTAATCTTATCCCAAATTCCCAAATTTAAATCTAATCCTAAACACTACACCACACCATAACACTGCTGATCAACAGAGTTTGACCAAATTGTTAAACTTTTCAACAATGGCAGATCAATATGGGACTATCAAAATAAAGGGCTACCAATTTGATACAAGTGTTTTATATGCACTTGATTTTAAAAATAAAACCAAGTCGTAGTGTTCTATACTGAGAGTGTTAAGGCTATGTACATGTGTAATGTATTGTGCATATAAAGCTGTCTCCAGCAGAATACAGAACAAGGATTAGTCATAGGTCTACTTGAATGTGCTTCAAGCCCATGAAAAGTTCTTCAGCCTATGTGAAGATTTCTCTAGGGTCTATGATTGGCCTGTTGTGAGTAGGAGAGTTATGCTGTAGTGGGTGATGCAAGGCTATCATTAGTGTCACACTAAAATCCCCTGTTAATGGTACTGCAGCGGTAAATGGATCTCTGCCCGCCTCTAACTGACTAGCAACACCACTGTCAATAACAACACACAGGTGTTTATTTCTCTTTCTACATCTCTACCTCTGTGCCTACCTAAACGTTTTCAAAAATCATTCATGGCCAAAAGTAAGTTCTGTGCTCTTAAAGCTGCCCCGGTTAACTGTAATTGCTGTTATTAATAACAGCTAATTACTGTATGTTACTGAATGAAAGTCTCCACTTGTATGTTTTAGATGTGCTAATGACCCATTACTTCCCATCCACTTGGGCCCTTCTAAAAGGAAATGTTAATCCAAATTCATTCAACTGATAAAAAATGAAGGGGTGTCAACAACATGAAACTCTCCACCCGTATGTTTTAGATATGCTAATAGCCTATTACTGCCCATCCACTTGGGCTCTTATCAAGAGGCAACATTTCTCTGCATTTATTCGACTGGTAAAAAATACGAGGGTGTCTACTACATCTAGAATGGAGGCAAAGTGCAATGGGCTAAAGCAGCAAGATGCAGCAGTGAGTTAGTTTGTTAAGCTACGGAGTGCCCTGGAACTGACATTTTGTTCCAACTGCTCTGGCTTCTTTCCAGAGTTGTATGTTAGCGTTAAAATATTGCTGTATATTACTTGATCTCCCTTTAAGCCATTTTCCCTGCTTTTGTTGCGCCTCTCTGCCTTTCTGTTGTACTTATCTGCCTCTAATTAAAACACCCACATTGTCACACACTCTCGTGCATTTCAGTCATGGTGCTTGATTCAGCCTGGATCTTAGACAGATGCTGGAAATGCAGGATCATGGCAGCATCACTCCTGTCTAACTGCAGCATTGTGCAGTGTCAGAGGTCTGCCCTCCTTTTCCGTGCAAGCAGCTTGATTGGGTGGCGGCGCATTGGTGGTTGCTGCTAATTGACAGATTTTAAAACCTTTCAGACCGCAGTTGTCAAATCAGAGCTATTTAAGGCCGGTCAGTCACTATAAAGAGCTTAAATCCACCCAGCAGAGCCATGTCAGCTAGAAATGAAGGAAAACCACTAAGCAGAGTAAATTCCTTCAGACATGACCTTCAACGTAATGTCTCTTGCATAGATGAGCGGTGCAATCTGGAAAGACGGTGATGACCATATGACAAAAATAGGATCTTTCTAAAATAGTAGTAATAGTATTGTTTGTCTAAATAGTTTTATAATGACAAAGGCTGTAATCACTCAAGGCAGTTACTATGTACATATACACCTATTTTATAGCAGGCAAACACTAATCTGTTAAGCATTAACATACAAACAGGACTATATCATGTATAATGTGCTACAATTTAGCGTAGTTCACATTTATGTGATTGTAAACCAAGAAACTAGAAGAGCCTGAACTCATCATCAAGTAAAAGCATTGTTACCTATAAAAGTATACCTAAATCATAACATTTGCTGGACTCTGCACTTATTGGATCAAATAGAGGGGAGATGATGAATTATAAAAGCCGAGGCTGTCACCAACGTATTAAAAAACTAAATTTAGAAACTAAATTTAAAGAGCTAAATGTAACTAAATGTGAAAATACCCACAATTTTTCTCCACCTGAAGTAAAGTGATTAATTTGAGAAGCTGCTCAGAGAATGTTTGGGAGCAGCCCTTTGCCATTGCATTGCCAGGTTGGTGCTGTTGCCACGGGGGAATGCTATGAGGATCAGTGGAAGACGGGAAGGGGGGCTGTGTGATGACAGCTGGTGTGATAAGGTTCTGTCAAACACATCTGCTTCACATTCATAACACGGGGGTCCAGAAATCACATCTTTTCAGGGCTCTGTATGCCTAAAGCTGTATGTCTAAGTTCTATTTCTGTGAGTGTGAATGTGTGTGTGTATACCTGAGGTCGCTTTGCTGCGCAGCTCATCTCACAGGCTTGACTGCAGGCAGATCATGTGTTCAGATCATCACGGCGTTAGCGAGCAGAGCTAAGGTGAAAGAGAACTGCAAAGAAAGGAAAATCAGGGACATCAGGTTGACTCAGTCAGTTTGATGCGCAGGAGAGATGACTAGACACCTACACACTGCTTGTCAAAAGTTTAGGGACACCGTGACACTAGTTTTTTAAGATGTTTGTAAAGAAGCACCTCAGTAGAATTTAAAAATCTACATGTCCACTATTTGCAAAGGTAGTTACAGAGTGAGTTTTTCAGGGCTTTAGCTGGATAATGCAGAAGTAAGCCAGATAGCTAACATCACTGCTGGGAAGCTGAATATTACATGTATTTATTAGCCCCTACATCAAAGGCTATGCTAACACTCAGGATTACTTCATGCCCTGGAGGGAATGCCCAATGATTGTATAATGTAATTACGTAATGCACGCTGGGTATTGTAGTGAGAGAGAATTAATAGAAGAAAGGATAGAAGAATGCTATGCTGCCCCACAGAACATTACAGAACATGATGCATAGCATATTACATGCTAGAAGGCCCACTACACCCCCCTTGCTCCCCAACCATCAACTCCAAATGACTGGACTAAAACTGGGGGGGGGGGGTTATTCTGTTCAGCCTAGAGCAGCAAAATGTCACGTACCATTTGTCTGCTTGCAAGTTTTAGACCGGAGTGCCACTGTAAAGCTCTCTATGTCAGCTTCCAATATATTAACAAAGGTGCCTCTAAACTTTTGATAAGCAATATCTCATGCAACACCAGAGGAGATTTCTAACAAGACACTGCAAAATTAGATTGAAGCCTTAGTGCATCCAGTAATATACATTACTTATAACACAGACATGCAGCCATAATGCTTTCATCTTACTTTTAAGCTAGCATTTCAACAGGGCCACTGTGTTTTTTCCCCTTTCTAAACAGTGCACCTTCATTTCTCTCTACATTTCAGCCAGTATCATTATAGCTGATTTAGCTTTTCACCAGTGCCTCTGACAAATGACTGAGGAGGCGTGCACAGCAAGGATAACAACCATTCAAGAGCAGTGGCATAGAGGCAGCGAACACAGAGTGTCTCTGTTGCACTTCCTTGGCTTGCAAATCTTAGGGAACGACACGTCTGCCAGTGAACATAATTTATTCAAGGAACTTACGTTGTGGTTTTTTTAACCATTTCTACTGATCTGTTCATTATGACTGTGTAAAATGACAGCTTGCTGAAGTAGTTTTGTTCAGACAGCAATGATATCTATTCTTTCCGCTGCTGTGTGATGTTATCAGTGAAAAGTCTCCTTGGTTAATCCACTGATTTGACTCTATCAACCATTTAAAATGGCCTATATGATGGAAAAACAAATGGTCCTAAAAGAAAAGCGTTTGATGTTTGTTAACATTGTTGAATTCAAAGCACACAATTCACTCCCCAGTCCACACAGTCCACATACAAACAAAACCAAAATAGCCTGTTCTGAGTGTTTTTATGGTCACAAACCAACACATTTACAAATGTCCACGGATTTGGCCTACAGATGTTTAGCCCCGCCCACTCACATTAAACTTATACCGAGTGTTTCAGCTAAGACTGCTTATGTTGTTAGCTGAGCCATTTAAATTCCTTCCAGAGAGTAATGCTTTCCACATTAATGCATAATCTATCTCTGCTAGCTCTGCTATTTCAGTTCATAGAAACTGAGCACAACACTTGACTAAAAAGATGCATCTGATTAATTTGCCATAGGGTTGTCAATACCACTGAGCTAACACTTGTAGGTTGGATAGATAACATGCTAGTTTGACTGTAAGCTTACTGCAAGGTGAGAACAGTTTGAACAGCTTGAGCTGGCAGCAATAGATCAGATGGTGTTGACTGGTTAAAAGGGATGTGTGTCGTACTAATATAATATCCTGATGACGACCTACATAAACACGATTGGAAAAAAATTCTGTCCCTAAAATGTCTTTGGGAAAAAAAAAATTTACACACAGGTAATAGGGATGGAGGATTGGCAGAAATCCATTTCGCATCTTCTGCGTTTGTCCTTTCAGTATGTGAGATGAACCATATAGCCTTCAGTGGACAGTAATATATTCCTCCGGCAAGCATCTTTCTGACCAAAATGGAAATGCAAGTGCAGTGCATATGCACACACACACACACACACACACACACACACACACATTTTGCACAAGGCATCAGCATTCACTCTGTACTCACACCCTTCATGTCACCAGGGTCAAATCTGAACCGTGGCTGTCCGAACTGCCTTTCCAGTGAGATGGAGAGGCACACAGTCAGCAGGGTTACGATAACAAAACAGCACAAGCACAAGAACACAGATCCTCCGAGGTTGCAGAATGGCCCCTTTTTCTAAAGTGGTTATCTTGGTCCTGTATCTAAAACAACACAGTAATGATGGAAGAACCTTGAAAGACCACCTTAACCCTAGGGCTTTATTGCTACTTGCGGTTGCCTAGGAGGGAGTCTGATTCATTGGCTATTCAGGTTCATCTCAAAGAACTGCAGCATGGCATGCATGTGTGGGACATAGAAAGCTAAAAAGAGAGACTTGTCCACTGCCACAACACTTAAAGTAATAAAGTCCAGTTCAGTTTGCCAACTGCAGACATACATAGACATATGCTACATGCCTCATCCAAAGTGGAGTGGGGGCCTAGTGGGTAGGATACTTGCCTCTGGAACAAGAGGTCATGGGTTCCAATTCTACCTTCAGCCCACCACCACTGGGTTCCTGAACAAGACCCTAAAACCCAAGTTGCTCCAGGGAGACTCTCCCCCTGTACTTGGAAGTTGCTTTGGATAAAAGTGTCTGCTAAATGCCATAAATGTAGATGGAGTGTCTCTATACTTTTGGACATATAGTGCAAGAATACACACAGAAGCATGCATACATTAAAGTGCTCCATGAAGGACACAGTGTAAGCAAACAGTCTGTCTTTTTAAATGGCCAATTAAATGGAAATTCAGGAGAAGAATCCTGTAAAATAGACAATAATTACTTTCCTTGTGTCATTCTCACCCTCTTGTTAAGCAGATATCCTCTCATCCGCATAGCCAGTAAAAATCTAGTCAAAAGTCAAAAAGTTGCATCCTTACAAAAGTTCTGCAGAATGTGACTCCAAATGTGGGCCAGAAACTAACACATGGCCACATTAGACATGGCTGTTCTCTTACTTAATTCATTCAGTAAATAATAGGAATAAACTGGCTTCTTATAATGACTTTGCATAATCTCAGCTACAAGGCTGCTTTTCTGCACAGTACACACCTACACACTCATCTGTGAAGCAGCATGCAGTCCCTGCACTGACAGTCCATCAAAAAGGCTACAAGGACATGGCTCTGAGGGAAAGACAGACGAACAGTATTCAGCTCTCATGCGTCACACTCTCTGGATCTTCCTTCGACAATGACAGATCTTTTGTTTCCACTTCACTAAAAGTGTCCACTCTGCACCCACTCCTCCTTCAGTCCAAGGACAACCACCTTTAAGCTGGAGGACAAAAGTGTCCTTCCCTTTCTCCCACTAAGGTCAGTCTGTGTCTGAGGCCCTCTAACTGAAGAGGGTTCATGCACAGCAAAATGTCAAAAACTCTTATCCAGTGTCTTAAATAATTTCCTGAAGACAGCAATGATCTACGAGTTAAAAAGATACAACACCTAAGGTCAACATATGCAACTTTTACTCAATGTCAAGAATAAACGTGTCTCTCGCCAAGGACAATGAAGGCTTACTGTGTGCCTGAAGTGAAGGGAAGCTTGTTTACATGCAGCAGCGGCTGCTCCGCCGCCAGCGTAAGCGGCCTTTAGGGACTCTCAAGGAACCTCAAGTTTCACAAAGGTCCTGTGATGAATGCCCTGCAGTATCATATGAAGAAAAGGCAGGACCTGAGGCAAAGATCTCACCAAAGTGCCCATGGCTGTGATTTAGCTGCGGAGCTAGAGTTTCAGAGCTGGTGGACAAGCACAAAGGAGAGTATCATGGGACCTTTGTTTTGAGTCAGACACTCTGAGCACTCATTAATGTATTTGCAGATAATGAAACATGCATAATTGAAAAGATAAATGATAAAGGAGAAAGTCTGCTGGGGTATCCTTTCTCTCAGTTAACCGACGAGGTGTGTTTACATTGGGCAGATGAAGAGAAGCCATTGCCTTTCAGTATGTCAAGGGAACAGACAGAACTCACACCTTCCTCTACCGAAGCAGTTTCATTAATGTGGTCTGTCTGATGTCTGTGAGACGCCCTGCATCCTAGATTGACAAACCATCACAACACAGGAACAGCTAAAGTGCTGTTTTTTTCCCCCCTCTTTGTTGTGTGCCAGCATGCTGATCCACTTCATGAACAAAAGTATGGGGACTCACATCTTCATTCAGGTGGCCCCTTACTTACAGTGAAAAGCAATCTTAATACTTCAGCGAACCAAGTCATTTAGGACTACGCCATGGTTCCACCTTTGTGGGCACAGTTTAGGAAGGCCCTTTCCTATTCCAGCATGACTATGTCATATTGCACAAAGGAAGGTACATAAAGACATGGTTGGATGAGTTCAATGTGGAAGAACTTGGCTGGCCCACACTGAGCCCTGACCTCAACCCCATCCAACACCTTTGGGATGAACAGGAGCAGAGATTGCGAGCCAGACCTTCTCGTCCAAAATCTGTGCCTGATCTCATACAAGCTCTACAGAATGGAAGTGTACAAATTCCCACAGAAACATACCAATCCTTCTAAAATAGTGCAAGCTGTTATTGATGCAAAGGGGGTACAGCTCCATATTGAAGTCGATGTTTTTGAATGCAATGTCATTGAAGTGCCTGTTTTTGGAATGGTCAGGCGTCCCAATACTTTTGTCCATACGATGCATGAAGCCCTAAGTGGTGTCTCCTCCTGTTCCATCCAGTCTCTCTTTCTCCATCACAGTGCTGTCAAGGAAACATTCACGTGACCGACGTGAGGCGCTGCTGGGCTCGGCGTCCAATTGAATGAATGGACTCAAATAGCAGCCAATCAGAGAACGGCCCGAGCCCGGTATAAAATCAGCGCAAAGCGGCTTATCTGCGGACAGCTTTAGCGGTGGCAGTGCGTTCACTCCGGGACAGAAGGAGGCAGAGCTGTCACTCTCCCCAAAGAACCTCACAGTAAAAAAGGTAACGAAGCTGTTTTTTTTGGGAATACCTCACAAGCTCTGGATATTTTACACACACACATTTTTTTCCACTGTTGCGTTTCTAGTATTTACAAGAATGATGGTTTATATGCCTGTAAAACTGTATCTGAGCCAAATGTGGAGAAAGAAAATACTAAACTCGAGCTTAAGCTGCAAACCAGACAACTCAGAAATGGTTTCTTTTTTATTTAGTGCTGGATTGATGCTTGGTCAAGCTTGCTTGACGCAATGGATTTAAAATTGACGCAGACAGGGCGCCTTTTCCTGCCAAACCATCTGCAACGACCTTGCTGCGTCTTCCGTTTATCCGCAAGGTCTTTCGAGGCGGTTTATTTATTTATTTATTCGTCTATTTTTTTGTGCAGGCGTTGCGCATATACGTGTGCGCGCGCAAAAGGCGTCAAGCCGCGTTACTTTATGTCCAAGGCGTTTGGTGGGGATTTTGTAATTTGTAATTAATAGTCTGGGGTAGTAGTTGAGTTTAAATACATGCCATGTTTGCATCAGACTTCACACGCAAATCCCGAATTCTTCACATAACCACAGTGGATGCTTCCACGGTTTATGGGCTGGTACCGGCGAGTCGCTCGTTGCGTAAAATGTGCGCTTTAATTCCGTTACGTCACAGCTAATGCGGCTGAAAGGGAGGTGTGTGTGTGTTTTTGTATGCGTCTGTGCGTGCCCATCTTAAGTATTCCAGTGACGTTTTCCTCTTCACAATTCATTATGCTCTGAAATTGCTGTAAACTATGGACCCGACTATAGAAAATTCAGAGGAAGCATAGATTCAGCTTCTTGATCTTGACCTCGTCCAACCAAACGTCCTTTGTCTACCGTGTCTCCCCATCAGACTCGAAGCAACCATGCCTTTCGGTAACACCCACAACAAGCTGAAGATGAACTACACGGCGGAGCAGGAGTACCCTGACCTCAGTCAGCACAACAACCACATGGCCAAGGTGCTCACTCCGGAGATGTATGCAAACCTGCGGGACAAAGAAACGCCCAGTGGCTTCACACTGGACGATGTCATTCAGACTGGGGTGGACAACCCAGGTAAAAAAGCAATCGGCTGTTTATTAATCCCTTCTCCTTTATTGGAGCGATTCGAGCACCGAAATCAGAACCTTAAATAAATGCTTTTTTTCAGTATTCAGAGAAAATGTGCGCCTCTAGACACCTAGACACGCCTCTTCCAGCATGTTCATGATTTATTATGCAGACATGGACGTGTAAATTAATGTGCATGAAGTTTGCCACTGGTGATGTGGGTGTCTTTCTCCCCCATTGTTCCTATTTACTGTAAATAGATGAAGCAGAAGGGTGACATTTTGTGGAATTGACCATAATCAAGCTTGCCCTTGAATGACCGAGCTGCCTGTAGTCCAGACATGAGGGTAGTCACCATCGATGATTGTAGCAAGTGTTTTGAAATATTGCGTAGTATGCAATATAACAGAATACACTGACCATTGTGCATGAAATGTAACAACAAATTTAAACGCATTCAAGATTCTATTGGTGTCTTTCAATTATGCGCATGTGACTTGAGCTCTAAAGGCTCACCACTTTAGGATTTTTCAGACCAAAAATGGCTTTATGGTGGCTTTCACAAGTAAACACTTGGCTAATTCATGTGTTTTTAATCGAGCAAATGATCTTTACACTCTTTTGTTCAGTGGCCTTCACCACTCCCACAAAAATTAATTCATGTTTGGTCTCCCTCATTTACCTCCCTGCCCAAATTCAGGCCATCCATTCATAATGACTGTGGGATGTGTTGCTGGAGATGAGGAAACATACGAAGTGTTCAAAGATCTCTTGGACCCAGTCATCGAGGACCGCCACGGAGGTTACAAGCCTACAGACACACACAAGACTGACCTGAACCCAGATAACCTTCAGGTACATGCACTCAATTCTGCTGTATCCAGTCTGGTTTTTTTCTGTTTATTGGACTGTGAACTCATTTAATCGTTTTACTTTAGGGTGGAGATGACCTTGACTCCAACTATGTCCTGAGTTCCAGAGTGCGCACTGGCAGAAGCATCCGTGGCTTCTGCCTGCCTCCCCATTGCAGCCGTGGCGAGAGACGCGGCATTGAAAATCTGTCCATTGAAAGTAGGCAAATTCACTAAACATCCAGACAGTTATCAAATTACTATGTATGTTGGATGGGAAGATGTTGTTCAAGAATATGGATGTATTAAGGAGTGCATCAATTTTGTACAGGTTTAAGTTCCCTGGATGGTGACCTAAAAGGAAAGTACTATGCCCTGAAGAACATGACTGAGGAGGAGCAGCAACAGCTGATTGATGACCACTTCCTTTTTGACAAGCCTGTATCCCCACTGCTGTTGGCCTCTGGGATGGCTCGTGACTGGCCTGATGCCAGGGGGATCTGGTGAGTTGGGCTATGGACTTACATTGGGATCGACTCAAACATAAGCAAGAGATTCTCCAGTTGTGTGACCAGCTGTAAATAAGGTCCCAGTATATTCGGGGGGGGGGGGTATCCAGCTGTTTAGTGACTGTACATCTGGAAATGAAGTGATTGTAATTCTTTTTATTTCCCCAAAATTAATGCTTGCAGGCACAATGATAACAAGACCTTCCTGGTCTGGGTGAACGAGGAGGACCATCTTCGCGTCATCTCCATGCAGAAGGGTGGAAACATGAGGGAGGTGTTCAATCGTTTCTGCACAGGCCTCACAAAGGTTAGTGCCAGTTCCGCTCGATAAGCCTAGATTTGCAAAGTGGAGAAACCTGTTAAATGGTGGGATTACAAATGCTGTGCAACTTGCCTTGCAGATTGAGGGTCTCTTCAAAGAGAAGGGTCATGAGTTCATGTGGAATGAGCATCTGGGCTACGTTCTCACTTGCCCCTCTAACCTGGGCACAGGGCTACGTGCTGGTGTCCATGTCAAGCTGCCCAACCTCAGCAAACATGAGAAGTTCGGCGAGGCCCTCAAAAAATTGAGGCTTCAGAAGCGTGGAACAGGTAAACTGCCTCCACTCACTCAAACCCCCAGTTTTGCATTATAGGTATATGGTCAATGTGATTGTTAAAGCTATTAAATGGAGTTATGAACTTAGAACATCTGGAACATTTTGACCTATACTGATGCTAAATATTAACAGTTGCATGCCATTGGAATTGACCAGTTGCCTGGGGGGAACGTTCTGTAGTTCAAATACAGTTTAAAAAGTTAAATGACCTCAAAGAACTTGGTCTTCACTTAAGGAGAGAATACTTTCTTAACCTCCTGATGAAGTTGTTCAGTTGGTCCATTCATTGGGGCTCAAATGATAACTTAAGCTATCACAATTCTCATTTAATGATTCTTACACTGTATCCTGACCATGTACTCGTCATTCTCCTGTCCAGGTGGCGTAGACACTGCTGCAGTGGGTGGCGTCTTTGACATTTCCAACGCGGATCGGCTGGGCTTCTCCGAAGTGGAGCTGGTGCAGATGGTGGTGGATGGAGTCAACTTGCTTATAGAAATGGAGAAGCGTCTGGAGGCTGGCCAGTCAATTGACGACATCATGCCTGAGCAGAAGTGAACACTGTTTCATGACCTAATCCCAACTTGACTTCTCCCCCTGCCTCCACCAGTTCTCCCTCTGAAACCAATAACCACATCAAGGAGCGCACTCCGTCCAAACGTTAGTGGCACTTAAGTTAGATGAGTCTTCCGTCAGTCTGAAGGATTTTGTATCTGCAATGTCTTGAGGATGGCTCTTTAACACCCAAAATAAAGTTTCTTTGGCCCATGGAACTGGTTTTGGTGTCTCCCTCTTGCTCCTAGTGTTTTATTGGCCGAACCATGGCACACAGTCCTGTGCCTAGAACAACCTACTGCAGTGTCTTGAGCTACCATGAGCACTTAGAATGGCGACTAAGCCCAATATAAAGCAAATATGTGAAGTTTATCCTTACTGTTAATCTGCCAGTGCCGTGTTTCCCAACCCTTGTCCAGAAGGCAGACTGCCCAGCTTTACAACACCAATACACTTCAGTAAGTGTGTTTTAATGGGGTGATAATTAGTGGGGTGTGTTGGGAGCTGTGAAGACTCATAAATGTGCAGGGTTATGTGCCCCAGGGTTGGAGGGGAAACAAGAACCCAGAGCTCAGGTTCCCAACATGGGTACAACACCTGGCCTGCCCCACTTTTGTATTTATCATTATCTTAAATTCTTTTAAAACCTCTATAATGAACAGAATCTGGTGGTTTTGAGCAAAAATGAGTTCATCAGGTGTTCCCAGTTCTGACGATCCCAGGTTATGCACATTTTTATGCTTTACCATCTATTGATTTCTATCAAATAGTCAAGCTCTTTGAAGGATAGATAAGGTGTGTACCGTAGAAAGACTCGAAGGTTGCAATGCTAACTTCATTTCTCAGGTGGCATGAACTATGCAGAGTATGGGGTCACAAGGACTGAGACTGGGAACCCCTGAATCTAGAGGACAAACGTATGCTCTTGGACAATATTATCGCATTTAACCTTGTAGCCTAGATAAACGGGAACATAACCTAATAAACAAGTTATACATTTCCAGTCAGAAGATCAGCCACATGAATGAGCAGCAATCAGCTTAATGGTAAGGGAAGTCAAGACTTATTTGGAGTTTCTGGTTGGTGAGGGTTGCTGATGGTACCAAGGACAATTTAACCCGAATGACCAGGTTCTGTGATGCAGCACTGACCCCTAGATCTGGCTATTGTCAGCCTGTAAAATGAAATGCCATTATAAATGTACCACTCAATTAGTGAGAATGGGAATTCCTGTGGGTCAAGCTATAAACCCAGGACAAATCCAACAATTCATGAAGAAAAAGAAAACCTAAGATTGATTTTGTTCTTATGAAAAGGTCATTTATAAAATAGAACTGCACGACAAAGGGACACGAGTTAAGATCATGTAACCTCAGTATTTATTTTCTGCTACAGCAAAGATGAATGGTTTAGCTTGTGTTGTAAATGATTTCTCCTCACAAAACAGCAACACACTGACAAATTGTTCTAAAATGTCAGCACAGTTGAAGTGGAAATTAATTATGTTGCCAAAGCTATTTTGCCCATAAGTATTATACTACCATCTAGTGGTCATATTACGAACGGCATTATATTACAAATAGCAGGATAGGTGACACATTATGTAGGTTTTCTCTTCCTGCTGTTCTCGGTGTTTTTGTCTTTTTAAAGCAGACACATACCCTAAGACTCCTGCGTTAAAATTAGTACTTGCCCTGCTATCTCACTTGGTCACACAAGATTATCTTTTCCCCTGCTATGGTTTTAAGGGTCTGTCTTAGGCTCTTTGCGTCAGAGGATGAGCTTTGGTATCTTGTTTCCATGCTGCCATCACCTTCTAAGCGGCCTAGAACATCGTTTCTCAACCCTAGTCTTGGAAGCACACTGTTCTGCACACTTTAATCCTTTCCCTGATTTTCAACAACCCATAACAATTCAGTAAGGGATTGTTAATGAGCCGATTAGTTACAGAAGTACTGGTGGCAGTGCCTCTCCGTCAGAAACACATCGATCTTGAACACTGCTCCCCAATAGTTGCCCTGCATTGCATGTTCTAGTGTTTTAAATTAACTGCCCAAATGCATCCATTTACTCAGCAAGGTCCTGCTGATCATCACACCAAGTTGATTCTGGTGTGGAGGTAGCAGAGAACTCAAGACTAGGACTACAAAAAAGAACACCCGATTAAACTCAACAAGTTGCTCTCAGCACACAGGCCCATCGATCATGAGTGCACCCGCTACTGAAATAAAGACAAGCTGCAGCAACGCTGGCTCGTTGTCGACGAGGACAC
>JBBPDH010000151.1:7703428-7726434 GCA_037974565.1 Clupeocharax schoutedeni
TAACACTAATGCGTTTTAACATAGCTGGCATTTTGAAACACTTGATGCTAGATTGGATCAGTGGGAGGTACAGGAGCAATGCTTTGTGCATAACCAGACAATAGCAACTGAAGCAAATCCTCCTGTACAGATACTCAGGAAACAATACAGCTTGACATTTCTCAGAAAAGGAACAATAACATAGCTGCTGAATCTTTTCACACCCCTTCTTGTGAGTTTTACATTTTTTGTGCATAATTAAAAGTAGTACCAATAACAGTACTGATAAGTATCCATCAATAAGTAATTTAAGAATTGATACAGATTTTAGTAAAATCCTGATGATACCCAACCCTGGAAGACAGCAGAATGGAATAAAGTGTATTGGACGTGTCTTTCACCGCAGTATGTGTGTGTGGAGTATGTGTGTCTGCAGACCTGCAGCTCCTGGTAGAGTTTTCGAAGCTCCAGGGCAGCAGTGCCAGTGACGTGACCCCCCAGGGTCTGAAGGCCATTGAGTTTGCCTCTTCGCAGGTCCTCCAGCTGCTGGCTAAGCTGATCCACCCTCAGCACAGCTGCCTGCAGCTCTGCCTGCTTTTCCTGGAACAGCCCGCTGATGTGCTCGATCTCTGCAGCTAGTGCCACCATATACAAACAAATATAAATACACTTATGCAAACAGACACTCTGCTCTGATCCCCGCAGATAAGAATTCTATGAAAATGTCATGTTCGGCTTACAGGCCAGAAAGGATGATATTCTGTTCTGCAATCTAGTTGTTGCTAGGCTACAGAATTCAAGGTACAAATATCATTAACATGTTGTTCTTAAGTGACACTTTCTGTTAGCCTAGCACATGTATTGTTTAACACTTGACCAATATAATTATAAAAAAAGTTCATTAGCATTGTAGCTCTATTACAAAAGAGACATACTTTGAACACTGAATGTCTAGGCTTATCAACTAATGTAAATGTATTGTAAATCTAAATTGCACATAAGACAACAATCAGCTATTCATGCAGTTAACCAAGGCTGCTGGTGACCTATATTCTATTGTTGGAAGGATGATTGTCATTAAGAACCCATTTCTTATGCCCACACATTTTATCACTGAGCTTTGGCCTGAGCAATGAAGATAGTCCCAGATGGAACTGAGCATGTGGGTGAGTTTCCCCATCTGTGACTGTGAGCTGTTTTATTTACCAGACTAATCCTGATTTTAAGATCATTTACTTGAAAAGCGTACAAGGAGATGGATGTGTTTGTAACACACCTGTATGTGCAACAGTCTAAGTAAAGCATCGTTTATACCCAATGTTTTTCTTCCACCTGGTTCAAGAGACATGTTTATCAAGTAAGCATCAACACTGGATATTAAGGAATGAAAATGGACACTATTTTTATTCATTTATTTATTTCACTTTGTGTCACTGACCTTTTTTGTGTGTTTATCTACACTATGTATAACTATAAAAGCGAACTAGTAAGACTGTCCTACTATGTTTCTGCTCTTTTCATGATACTCAAAAGTGACTTCTTGGGAGGAATCCAGTCTGCTACACATTTGTAAGTGACAGAGCAAGTGGGTGTATGAGATGTAAGCCAGGTTCATGAGGTGCGTCTGAAATCTACATACACAGGTTGCCGTTGATAACTTTGCTGTAGTCTACTTGGCCCCTCATGGCACGTATCTTTTTGAGTTTAGCTTCCTGGCTTTCCACTCTTTCCTTCAGTCTCTGCAGCTTTTCTGTCTCAGACACTGCCTGCTGCTGGCGTCGCTCCTGCTGCTTTAGGTACCGCAAGCGCTGTTCCTACATACATACATACATACACAAACACACACAGAAAAACAGCAACATGTCTAGGTGTACTATGGTTAAATAATTTTCCCCCTGCACATTTGTGTATGTCTACTTCACAAAACAAGTCATACTTCACAAAACAGGTTGTTTTGGTTACTTACTTTTAAGACCTATATATAGGGCTGGGTGATATGAATTATATTGCAACATACACAATATACACCCACACATACAAAACAGGCCAGAGGTATGGGCCCATCCTCAGATTTAAATAAATAAATAAATGAATGGATAAATAAATAAATAAGCAAGCAAGCAGTTCTTTCAAAAATTTATAAAAAGAAAACAAATAATTAAAACAAATGAAACTAACTGGTTTCAAGGTGTCATGTAACAATACGCTTGGTGCCATTTAATGGATGTGAAAGCTTGTGTACAAATTTAATCCACCCCTTTCTTTTTAACAGCAGCATTTATTCATGGCATAATTTCTAGCTATTTTGGGAAATAAGTTGTGTCCAAGCTTTCCCAGCACCTTTTCAAGTATGCAAACAGTTCTGTCTCATTTCTTGCACGATCATTTTGAACTTGCTGATCGTTTCCATACACATATACATACATAAGTCAATTACAGGATTCTAACAATCCTCAGTCGGCCAAACAATCCACCCACAATGAATTACATCTCTCATCTGGGGTCATGTAAAGAGTATTTAAAGCTTTAACTGAGCTCTTAGTGCATGATAAGCAAGTGGAGCACAGGCTCTCTAAGCCTGAGGCAGCTGTAGTGCTCTCACGGAACAGGGTGCTTTCAGGACACTGCATCATCATCTCACATTGTATGCCAACACAGTCACTACGAGAAGAAGCTTAATGAAAACTACCTTATTGAAATATACTGCCAAGTACAAAAGCTGGCACACTCCTGGTAATGTAACAGACTTTGCTGATTGACAAAATGAATCTATGTAGACAGCCTCTGCAAGAAGCAACCTTCAATATGGCAATTTTTCTGGGAATTTCAAAAGCAAAATTTGTATTTACATAGAATACTAAACATGCTAAACCATACTAGTCATATTTAATGTTGTCATATTTTATGTTTTCATCTCCAAATATGTTAAATTCAGCTAATAACTGGGCCTTAAAATACGCGCAGTGCTTTCTCTATAGATTACACTGTTTTTTTACATAACCTGAGATTTGCACGGTTCACTCAACTGTGCATAAAAAAGTGAAGAGGAAAAGGTAAACCACAAGATAGGATGTCATGCAAATCACGTTCACATAAAATGTTGCTCTTTATATACTATAATGCACAACCACGTGATTGGAACAGTGTACTTTAAATGAATATGATTGGTAGAGCTAAATATAGCTGTGTGGCAGTGGCCTCTCAGTGACTGGAAGCTCAGTGCCATCACAGCCCTTCTAAGCCTGGACTACACTCGCATCTCTCTATTATCCCTTTCTGGAAAACAGCCACTCTCCATCTGCAGCTGCTCTAACAAGAGACTGGAAATCAGTTTTTCATATTCTGAAAGTTCCAGCGAGGGTTGTACTGATCTTAGAACACAACCAGTGAATCATGATCATGCATTGAGCAGCGCCAGATTCCTCACGCTGGTCTTTGTTCTGAGAAAACTTGTGCTTAGGAGCTATTTGGCTTTAGCGGGTGAGAAATACCTGCTGAGACATTCTGAACATACTGATTATGTTTGCCATATTACTGGCATTGTGTTGGTCTCTGGCTCATTCTCCTGGAGTTTTTGCCACTAATATCACCACAGCGGTAAACAGATGAGCTCATGATCCTGCCACATGCTGCTGCAAACACCCACTCAGGGGCACTAATGAAAGTCCACAGTTGACCTCACATACTCAAAATATTTTCTGTACATATGGTCCAGGTTACACAAAGCTCTGCAGATATCTGTGACTTTTGTATACTGCATACCACACTAGAACAAATAACCTACAAATTAAAGCGAGCAAGCCAGTTCAGCAAGCCACAGAGCGAATGGACACATTAGAAAGAAAATTGTAATCACATTTGATTACTAATGTTCTGCCAAAACCTTAATATTCAGAACATAATCAAAAGGACTACATCTGTTGCTCCTTTTCTATCGCCTACAGTGCGTTCACCACTGCTACATTTTTGCCTGGTCTCTAAAGCAAAAAGAAAAATGCCTACTGCCCAACACAAACACAGCAGGACCACCCACAGCTCACACACACTGGAGAGGGTTACCTTAGCGACGAGCATCTGTTGCTGGGCCTCGATCTGCTGCTGCTGCCGCGTGGCCATCTCCTGCAACTCTGAGAGAGTGAGCTCCACACGAGGGTTTCCAACCTGCAGAGGGGAAGGGAGAAGGGGGAGGATCAGAGAAGGAGGGACAGGTAATCAGGGGAGGGGAAAAAGGAGGTTGGGGAAAGAAAGAGAAACGTGGGTTAATTTTAGAAACCAAAACAAAAACACTCCATTAACATGAGTGAATACTATGTTCTATTCACAGCAGCCCAGACAGATCCACGTCCAGACCAACAGCAGTAACAGCATCTGCTTTGACTGGGCACGCCTTGCTTTGACATACTGTTCAGAGAAGTCTGAGAGAGAGTGAGAATGAAAGAGAAAGACGCTAAAAACAGAACCGAGAATGAGAGAGAAAGGTAGGCTACCAAAAAAAAGAAAAGAAGAAACAGAGAAAGGGCTAAATAAAAAGAGAGAAATGGAAAGCAATGCTAGTAAGAGAGAAGTAGGAGAAAAGAGTTGAAAGAGAGAGGGAGGGTGGGTGCAGTGCTCAGTGTCTGCTCTGCAGTGCTCAGTGTAGTGAGAACAGGGTGTGAAATGACCTGTGGCTGCGTAAACACTCACGGCTTAATTATAGGCAGAGTGCTAATGCTAGCGTAGGCCTGCTCTGTTGTGCTGAGCTCATCAGGGAAAGGAATGGCTCTGTTTTTCAGCTGAGCGGGTAAACAGGTCCATGTGAGAGACAGAGAGCAGGCCCACACACTCTGTCACTCTGCATTCTGGCCGATAAGAGCGAGCTGTCCATCACAGTACCTATCGCCGCGCTGTCACCATGGCAGCAGAGCAGAACTGCCATGCAGTGAAGATTAAGACCAAGGAAAAAAAACACTAACAAGCTCCTTCAGACGGCACACAATTGCTTTCATGGACTAACCCCAGTTAATATTCCAACTTGAGAGGTGAGGGCAACTATGGAAGGCAAAACATCCAGGACCATCAGAAAAGTGAGGTGGAGCCACTTTGGACAGAGTCCATGTCTTGGTCAGCCCTGGCAGAGGAAGTAATTGATGAGTGAAATAGCTCTAAGGGCTGACTATCTGAAGCTATGAGCTGGCAAAGCTGAAAGGGCATCAATTTGTCCCCTGATTCTGGAAACTAGTGTGCAAACACTCAAGGTGAAAGTACGAGTGAAATGGAGAAAGTGTGATATAGCATCCTCCAACATATAATAAGATCATTCACAAAATATGTCTGGATAATACTACTCCGTCAACATCTTGTAGATGTAAAACCCTGTAAGTCATCTGCAGATCTGCAGATGACCCTAAGGTCACTAATGTCCCATAATGACTGTAGATGGTTGACAGCAAACTGGATATTCAACCATCATAAGCAGCAGCAACATTGTATTACTGTTGGATGGGATGTATGAAAGGATAGGACTAGATGAAATTTCAGTGAAAAGAAACGGATGCTGATTCCCAAGTCCAGGCACTCAGTTCTATCTAAAATTATAAGGGGACAGAGCATCTCTGCCTTTTTTCACCCTAAATACTCAACATTTCTAAAGCTCTCTTCTGATAACCATCCTTTTTTGCCAGTGACGCAATCACCATGGCAACGTATTCATGTCTGCATGCTGCCATTTACCACGTTACATGAGGGATGGAACGGAGTTTTTTCACCCTGCCAACAAGTAACTGCAGCATAAAACATTCTTATCTTACAGTCAATTCTCACCAAAATGCGAGAGTCATGAACAAAAGTCTTTCCTTTACCTTTGGTTTTCCAACCTTTGGGTGGTCATTCAATCTCATCTCAAAGACGCATTAACTAACTGGCAGATTTACTCTCAGTCTACTGGCACTGATATAAACAGGCTTGAGATGTGTAGCAGTTCTTTTTACACCTGCTCTCTCCGGATCGAGAAAAAAAAAAAAAATCCAAAAAAGCCACATATTGACCGCTCCAGTGGGCTGACCTAACTGGAACCCGTAAGGACGTTCAAACAGTGTGAAAGAGGAAGTCAGACAGAGTGGGAAGTTTGCTGAGGTTATGTAAGCATGAAGAGAGGGGTCACTACACGGGTCAACCCAGTTTAGCCCTGGTGCAAAAATGTTCACTATGCTGCAGTATGAAGTGAGAACAATGTGTCAGTTAGTGCTAAATGGCATCCAACATCAGTCATCTTTTTCTGATGTTCACCATAGTGCAATATAAAATACACGCATTAGTAAGTAGTTTGCATACAAAAGAAGAAGAAATTCAAAAAGGAAATTTAAAGAAACTATTTTCAAGTTCCCCAACAATAGTTCTCACACTGTAGAAAATACTGATGTGGTCAATGGCCCCAGGTTATGTAAAACCATAAAATAAGCTCATAAAATACTGCAATTGTGTTTGTCTTGGAGCATGCCAGTCCACTATATTAGTGCAGTAATCAATCAACACACAACTCTCACTGTTGGCACAGTAGCATTGCTAGGTCACATACAGCCAGTGGCTAAATATATTATTGGTTAAACTAATCATTTTATCACCTATGTAGAGAATTTGTTAGTGGTGTTTTCTTATAGGTGCCAATGAAATATGTCAAAATCCCACTGGCCAATGTCCCTAACATACCTTATATTTGCTATTTTTTGCCTATTAACTCCATTACTATTATGCAGAACACCACACCCACGTTGGGGAAAAATGCTACTATAAATTGCAATCATAAAAACTATTAAATGACATACGTATGTGAGCTCAAATGAGCCGAAGTGCAACAATTGTAATAGGCATACTTGTTTGAATTAACAACCAGTTACTCAAAGTATTCCCTGTTTGTGTACAGAGCACACAATTTTCATATTATTCAACATATATTTCATAACTGAAAAGTAACTTTTAGCAAGTCCATCGCAATGACCACTGAATGTAGATAGAATATTTAGGAAAACGTAATTAAACGTTTAAAGCTATTAAACACAGGGTGACATTTTAAACACACAAGTCTTTGCAGCGCATGCATGGATGAATAAAAGACTGTACCTGCTGAGCATTTCCCCACGCTATTCTGCAAGAGCGCACTTTTATTCTGCTGCATTGTCCTGCCGCTGTTAATTCCTGCACTGCCTCCAAGTGTTTCAATTCCATCTTACGATCATATATCCTCCAATGCAAAGTCTTCCAAATGCCTTTTCAAAACACCCCACAAATTAAGGCAGTAAAGCATGAGCTTGTGCCAGTGCGGTAAAGCGGTGCCTCTCTCTCTCGCTCTCCCTCACCGACTCATACGGAATGTGTGAATCTCCCCTCCCTTCACTCGTCTCCCCTACCCTCACCAGCACTAAACAGCACTCATTAACGATTAGCAATCAGTGAAAAAAATAGCCAGCGGATTTAGCCAGGAGGGCAAGAGTGACTCTGGTCCAGATCAAACAAAGTGTCATTTTAAATCAGCGTGACGGACTTAGCATTACCTACAGCCACTGCTTTCCTATTTTTCCTTTTGTGGAGTAAACCTCAGACTACTTCTTTGGACGAGGTGTTGAAGAACACAGCCACATAAAAAGACTCATTGCTAGCTTTCAGTTTGAATGCAAGCCTAATCTGTCCGCTTTCACTTGCCATAAATTATTCAACCTCTCAAATTGGCCAGGAACACCGTGTTTACGCTTAAAAAACACTTTAGATTACAATAAGGTAGGGTCACTCTGACTGCAGTGAAACAGCTGGAACTTCTGAGAGGCGGGAGATTGCAAGTTCAATCCCTGGTGGTGCCACAGCCATTTGCGGCCAAGGTAGCACAACTGCCTTTGCTTCTGCTGAGTAGGATGGTCCTTCCTTTGCCCCTTTCACTCAAAGCACAATGCTAGCCAGAACAGGTGTTTTATTTTGTAAGAGAACATTCTCCTCCAAGCATGTTACACTGTCCAATGACGCAGCAGTAGCGGTAGTTGTACAAGATGTGGTATCTGGATGCTTTTGACAGAATATTACATTCAAACATAAATATTTGGTATTGAGATCATCTTAAGATACACTTTAGAACTGCTGCAATATCAAGAGCTGTAGTTGCAACAGTTTCCATGTTTGCATACATTTTAGCAGCCTAGGTGCAGGTTTTCAAAAAGTTATATATTTCACACTGAACACTGTTCTGACCCTCATAAATGACATTGTTCTGTTAGGCGTCAATCATGCTCAGCATTTCTAAACGCCATCATGTAAAATAATGCTCTGTTGAATTTTCTCTTATATTTGCCTTCACCTAAGTTCAAAAGAAACAACACTTTTGCAGACTGTAAAAAACTATAATTCCCTTTTAACCCTATAACTTTATGTTATGGACAAATTCGTGCCCACGTAGTTTCTATTGCTCAATAGTAAATTAAAAATGTCTGGCAGCACTTGCAG
This sequence comes from Clupeocharax schoutedeni, assembly GCA_037974565.1. Taxonomy (NCBI): domain Eukaryota; kingdom Metazoa; phylum Chordata; class Actinopteri; order Characiformes; family Alestidae; genus Clupeocharax; species Clupeocharax schoutedeni. Next base: position 7,711,871 of record JBBPDH010000151.1, read on the forward strand.
CTCAAACAAACAAACAGCTGCAAGTAAAAATGACCTTTTACTCCCTAAATATTCACTGCAGAGACAGACCACACATAAAAATGTATTTGAGGCTATGCAGGCTTAACCTAAGTATCAATCACAGGACTGCTATTACAAAGACATCATGCCATGCAGCTACAGTATCATACACTAAAATAATAATAATAACAAACTAAATAATGTTAAATAATGAAAAAGATGAAAAGGAGGTGCTGAAATGTGCATAAAGTGAAGATCTTGTACTTATCTTTTTGAGGTTCATGCCTTACTCAGCATAGTTCAGCTCAGCTCACGATCAATAATAACAACACACTCTGCGGTTCTCATCTATGTGAGCTCCATTGCAAGCCTCCAAATTTCATTACAGGAAAAATCTGCGTGGGAAGTGATGCATGGTTTAAAGGTTGACCATGTCAGTCTGTGTTTGCACACACAGCGTACAATGTAGATCTCAGCATCATGCTGGCCAAAGTCTCCATGGTGATGCTGAACAAAAAAACAGCATACATACCAGGGTGACTGGGTTATCTGAATGTCCTGAGGGTGGTGCTGGAGAAAAAAAAACATTTCATTTCTCTGAGGAGCAAAGTTGAGGCCTTTCTCTTGATCTCTTTCTCTGCTTTACCAGTTGCAGTTGTGTAAATATTGCTGGGGCATCTCTGGGGAACTGGAAAGTAGCTTAGGACTGCAGGTGTCAGTGCAGGAATGAAACCCAATGCTTATTTAAACAGTAAACAAAGTCTGGAAACCAAACACAGACATTCATTTAAGAAGCATTCACTTAAAGAGCATATAAAATCCCTGCCCAAAGCAGCAGCACCGGGAGATTCTGGGCACAGTGATAGGCAGCATAGTTTATAGTGCGGCTTGGGGGTGCTTTACTTGGTCTTTTCATAACAGAGAGGTCAAGCACATAAGCCCAAGGGACATATAACTCCGTTCTTTGACCACATATGCAAGCAGTAATCTAACGCTGTGTGGCTTATTCAATAAATTACAAAAGAAGCAGGTCAGTGGGTAGAGCTTGTTAGAAGCAGCTGACTTTATCTTTTCAACCCAAGGCTATGCTCTGTAGAGAATATGATGCTGGAGTGTTCAGAACAACATTTGTTTGAGAGTACATGAAGTAAGCTCCAATTACAAAGAAAATACAGCCATTTTTCACTTGAAATTCATAGCATCTTAAAATCATCTTAAAAACAATAAAAAGGTTTTTTGTAAAACCTATACACTGATTATGTTCGGATTAAAAAAGGAACAGCGGCAAAATCATTTGCAGAAAAAAGCCAACAAGGCTATTTAACTGAAAGCCTGACTGAGCATAGAGTTGCTGACTAGCCCACTAAATCTGCTGCATTCTGTAAAAAAAAAAGGCACCATACACACATACACATTTTTGTGCATATCTAAAATTTACGCATCCCCAAACAGGCTGTAAATACTGCAAGGTGTCACTTTTAGGTCAGCATAGAGCATCTGTAAAAAAAAAAAAAAAAAAAGAATCTGAATGCTGACATATGAGAGCTCTAGGCAACAACAACTAACAAATGTGGTGTATTATGATCTCAAGAAAATGTTGGGGATTCTTAGATGGGACCAGTTTCATCCTTTAGGTTTCACACAGGGATCTGTAAGTAATGTCCAGAAAAAGCATTAGCATTTTCCCAAGAGCTATACAGGTTCTTCCAAAACATCAAAAGATGTAGGGACTGTCTTTTCATGTTGAGCTAATCTGTGCTTGGCCAAAAGTGCTGGCAGGGTACAAACAAGGCTAGCCAAACCTACATCCATAAATAGAACTCAATAACACCATAAGTGTGACCCACATTTAGCAAGTTTCAAAGAATATCTGTCTAACAACAATGATCAAAATATAAATATCTAAAAAGTCAAAGAGCTAAGACAAATCTTCCTTTTACGTAAGATTACATTTTTTCCCCTTGTATTTTCTGTGTTCCTTATCCAAGCATGATAACAGAGATATATAAAAAATAAAAACAAAGCAAAGCCTGGAACATGTAATCCTTGAAGTGAGAAGCTGCCCACACACATAGAACTAAAGCTTCAACTCAGTCAAAGTTACACTGCCCACACAGTGCAGAGATCTTCAGCTCCGCAGCTCTGTTCATGATGGATTGCATGTTTCACACACAAGCTGCCCTGGCTGGAAACTGCTACTCTAATGCAAGCTGAAAGTACAAGCTCATCCCTCAAAGATCCAAATAGCATCGCTTTACATTATAAACTGGAAACAAACTATACTGTTGCCTTCTGCATATTTATGAATCAAGATGAAGAAACACTTTTATCAGTTTGTGCATGATGTGAAACACAGCCATGTTACTCTTTCCTAAATCTGAAGCAGCCTTACCTCACCCCCGCAAAATACACAGCAAATCCTGCCTGTCTGGGTGTCAGGTCTGCTGAACGGACTTTGGAGGGATGGAGAGATGGGTAGTGACTCTGAGGAGCGATGGGGAGGGAGGAGTGAAGTGGTGCTAGTGTGTGTGTGTGTGTGTGTGTGTGTGTGTGTGTGTATATAAACGTAATGGGGGGGTTACTCAAGCTGGGCATGGCGAGCTCCACTCAAAGTGCCCCCGGCAAACACGACTACGCTCCAATGCATCCAGGCTACATTGCCCTTCAGACAAGGCCTTTAGTTGGGGGAGGTGTAAAAGAGTAAGATGATGATAGGAATGCAAGGAAGAAGACCTCCCACCAGCACATGGAGGGAACAAGTAGCACCCCTTTATGCGTAGTGTGCATCTAGGGATTACCCTGCTGTTAGGTCTGAGCTTGGCTGAGAGAGTGACAGGGGTTAACAAATAGTGAGATAACAGAAAAACAATGAATCTCCCTTTAAATAATCCTGTTTCAGTGCACAAAAAGTAATACAAAAAAGTTACTTGAGGAGCTGGACAATTACAGTGAAATAAAAAATCATAATGCATGAAGAATTGCTTTATAATTGCAAATTCTAAAGCTGTAATTGCACATATACTTGAAGTATTTTTGTCCCAAATGAATATTAGTACCCACTGATATGTAAACGATGGAGTAAATCAAATTAATATCGCATAGTTGCACTAAATATGATGAAAATAAAACCACTAGATTTGTGACAAGTGTGTTTGGAAACTTCTCAGAAGGTTATGCCTAGACATGGGTCGAGAACAGAACAACTGTGCTCTAGAAAAGCCTGGGGATAACAAGGACACTGATCCTTTTAAAGACTGTTATGTCATGAAACCAATGTAATCCCTCAAATTATAAAGGAGCAACATAAAAACAAACCAAAACAAGGCCTATGTGTTGAGGTCAATCTGCATAGAACGGTCAAACAACATTCTACTGTTGAACCCAAGCCAGTTGAGGTTAGACTTGAGCCTTGCAGTAGAGCGGAATTACTTTAAGTATTAAGGCATGTCGACCCGAGTGTGTTGGTGCGTACTGAAGGAGGACGCTGAGTATCACAAGGAGTCAGCCAATTAAAAAGCCCAAATAAACACAGCAGTCTTGAAGAATAGACCACCTGTTCTGTCTTTTTGCAAAACTGATGCAAAATGGTATTTGACCTTCCTACATGTTCTGGTTTACTGTAAAATACCCAGCAATGATTGGGAGTGTTGTAGAGGACAATGTCACATTTCAAACTGGGAAACAACTACAAAAACAACTACAAAACATGTACCAATGAAGGCCGAACACCAAAAGCTTATATGTATCATGTGCTACTGTTGAGACTAAATCAGTAGTCAGCCTAAGTAAGTCTAACAGACTGGAGCGAGATTAAATTAAATCACCCCTGAAATAGGCATCTTCCGGCAAACCAACCAGGGGAACAACAAATCCACAGTCAACTAATCGCCTGAGCAACCAGAGATGTTCAGCCGTTATTTGTGGAATGAGAGTAGACTGACCCAGGGAGGAAGAAAAATCTGATCCCAGGAAATTGGAAATTGCTAAATGGCTTAATTCAATCAGATAATTGCTTTAAAAATTTAATCTTTGTATCAGACTAATGCTAAAAATTGTTGATGCATTTATTGTATTATAAAAGAGCAGAAATATGGGCTACTATGCGCAAAAGGAAAAACAAATGCCATTGTGTTTTTTTCCTTTATGCTATTGATCTGTTAATTTAGATTTTTTTGGAATGTGTGTATTAGTATCAATAGATATTTCTGTGAAAGACTCTGGATATCAGCACTAACCCAAGCAGGTATACAGGTGTACAGGTATAAGAACTGACAAAATGCAGCACAGCGACAGGAATAAATGAAACAGCCGACTGCCCTGTAGGCATGTATATATAGTAGCTGCAGTCTCTGTAGGCCCGTCAATCATTGGACTGTGTTCTAAACACCAGCATGGAGGGTGTCTATGCTTGAATGACTGCAGTTACTGCATATTCGCTAATCAGTTCCCTCGCTCACCACTTCAAGCAGAGGTAGTGGACTGTGTCATCTGTGGTCTGTCATTCCTTGCCTCAGGGCGCAGTGATAAGGGAGGTAAGGGGGGAACAAAAATGGAAAGTGGGGGGTGTCACATCAGTCTATGCCATATAACTGTCTGAAGCTCATAAGGAGACTCGTATCTCCTGCTTTGCTGGTCTGCAGCCATGCACGTCCATCCCTTAAGGTAAAATTAGTTCTGCTTCCCGGAGCATGGCTTTTCCCATGCCAGAATCTAGGCCAGATGGTTGGAGGGAGAGTAATACTGAAGGATGCTCTTATCAAATGGATTACAAAAATATAAAAAAAAAAAAAGAAAAAAAAGAAAGATAACACAGTGGAGTTTCCATGCAAGAGAGTGCATAATGGAGCACTCCTGTAAAGTAGTTATAAGTGCAGCAGGGAGAGGAAACACATCTCATTGCACTGGCTCGTGTAAGAAGGGAACAGCACACACAGACAGCTGCAAATGACTTCAACTAAAAGGCTAAAAAACAGAAGAGAGTCTTTTCAACAATCAATTTTAGTACACCATTTTGTTATAGGCCTACAGAGAATACAGTTTTTAAAGCACTTGTTATTCAGCTAATATTTCAGCTAATTTGCTTTTAGGCCATTTATGAGTGGGGCCAATAAAAAAAAAAACTCTCAAATTGTATTTTATATTGTGCATTGCATGAATCCTAATTAAATATTTTCATAACAGATTTATTATTTCAACCATGAATATGAAATAAAAAGGTTTTTGGCTAAAATAATAATAATCTCAGTGAATCCCTAATATATATATTCATTATATTCATTGATATCATTGGTTGAAATAAAGCTGGACAATAATCATGTGAGAAGTTTAACGTTGCACACAGTGAAAGGAGATTTCAGTTATATATGAATAGCTCTGACAGCAAAAGTCCATCACTGTGATGCAAAAGAAGTGGGTATGATGGACAATCTGATTCAGTTACATAGTAGTCAGAACTGGTGCACTGGCTACAACACTCCAGGCTGCAATTCAGTATATCAATGCATTTGATACACATACAGGGGCATTGCACCACGTTTGAACATTCACCCTGACAACAGTAGTTGATGCTACAAAAATCCTTTAAAAGCAATGACAGAGAAGCATACCCCATTCTCGCTGTGTTTATCAGAGCCACTTTCAGTCCTTCTGTTTGCTTGTTCTTGAGACTGCTGACTCCCTATAAGCAGAAGAAAAAAATACGGTTAAACACTTCCACAGCAGATAAGCATGTACACTGAAAAGCAAAAGTGCACACAAAGATTATTAATCCTTGTCTTGTGTTATCAGGGTTGCAATGCCTAAACATGTGCATGATTGTTATTTGGCTTAGGTATGAGTCATTAACACTAGTCAACTTATTTCTCATGACCATATAACTAGGCTGCAAAAATATCTTGAATATGACTTTATTAAATGCTTCTACAGCAGCATTTTTATATGTTACACATTTATACAGCCCTTTTTAAGATGGAATGCCTGAAGATGGCAAGAGCCATTAGATGGCATGTGACATTAGATTAGGAGACAAACGAACTGAATGGATTTTTGCTTGCTAATGGTAGCAATAACTCAGAAATACCTTAAACACTGTGTCTCTGTTCAGTGATGTGTTATAGAGTCAGATTAGCTGGTTAACTGAATGAATAGCCAAGTTCATGCTCTGTTCAATCCAGATGTAAGTGAAATCATTTTAAGAGGTGAACATGAATCAGGATTGGTACCTTAGTTATTGAAGCATAAATATCATATTGATTTATTGCTTTAATGCTTAGTAAACTGTTAAACTTGTTACGATTACTTAACACCCAACCTGTTCTATTATTGTATTGTGTCCACCACTCTGCTCCAAGGAACTAAGTGAGCTATACAAGAAACAGAGAACAGAGAACTTTTTTTTACTTGATCAAAAACTCAGGCCCTCATCATATGATGTCTATCACACATTCATTCATGATCAGTATTAAATCCCAACAACCCAGTGGCTGGCTAGCTAGCCAGACCTTGCTGTTTCAGTTGAGTTCTGATTTTGTGGGCCAGTCAGCAAACAAATTGAAGAAAATCACTACTGAGAAAATTACCCTCATTACTGAATGCAGAGAAAAACGGATCACGTGTTTAAATGGAACAAACTAATCCTGCCTTTTTATCAGAAAAGCACAACCAGGAGATTCCCCAAAGCCAGCTCTACACATACTCATGATGAATACACAATCACATAACTTTACATGCACAATATTGTAGTCTGAGGAGGGTGTCTCAAACTTGACAGCTATTGACCCTAGATATTGTCACTGATGTCCTCAGGTGCATCTCAGTATTGTTCTAAATACATTTTACAACAAAAATCTTTTAAGCACTCTGCCAAGACACCTCTCCCATAATCTTAAAATAGATTTCCAGCTTTGTCCTCGACAAAAGGTGTCCCCAAAGATTATGTTAGCCTGCAAAGTGACATTAGCATTCACACAAACAGGGAAAGGAGAGATCTTTGGGGATACTATGTACAGCACAACCCACTTAAACACAGAGGGAAATCAAAACACAGTAAGCAAAAGCAAGGTCTCTTACAAAATAGTAGTACATTTTTCTCAAAAAGGAACTAGTAAGACCTATGTAAGGTCTCTTAGACTGTTAACACTATGGGAGAAAAATCAAGCTCCACTTTTGCTTTAAATCTAAAAAACATCCACTGGCATTTCTGTTCACACGTCCACTGTGAGAAGACAACTCAAATCTGTCATCTGGGATGGAAGTGTCAAGAAGCTGATATTGAGGAAAGGAAATGGACAAGAAGAAGAACATTTCTTCTAGACCTCTAAAACTGGAGATCTGGAATAAGGATTTATCGACTAAAAAGTGCACACATGTGATCACATTATTTCATTTATTTTTATTATTATTATTGTTAATCCACATCTGCACATCATACTTAAGTCTTCACTAACCTAATCTCGGCATTTGTGTGGACAGCAAAGAAACTATTTCATTGCAAGGAGAAATGTGATTTCTACTGTACATATGAGAAATGTTTTGAATTGTCGAATCTCTTGAACATGAATCACATGGATCAGAAAACTGCACCACCACTCACCAGAACAAATGACAATAATGCCTACAAATTTCTTTGAAAAAAGAATGCAATATCTGACGCCTACAATAAACTCTGTATTACTGAAATAACCCAATTGCCATTTTGCCATTTTTCCTAAATAAAAGTGTGGTCTTTTGCACATATTTTATATTGAAATAATACACACGGCAGAAATACAGAGTAATCCGAGCAAAGCTGATAACAACGAGATAAATAAATGCACATAAAAGCCAGCAAAGAGGAAAAGAGACAGAGCGTAGTGAGCTGGCTCATTGGTATAACAGTGAGAGACAAAATTGGATCTTGGCTTTACAGTGATCGGTCAGACAGGACTTAGGACAGCCTGCAGTGATGCCTGTTTTACACTCTCCACTGGAGACAAAGCCTTCCAGCTCAATGGACCCAAACTTTAAAACTTTGCTCCAGTGTGCTCTGCAGAGCCTGACACATAAAACACAGGGCAACAACATATGCAGACAACAGTAAAGTAATGCCATGTCAAGTTTTCCCAAATTAATTAATTAAGCATTTGATAAGATGGAAAAACTATTATCTAGTCAAAGAGGAGTCTGGCATTTTTCAGGATGAACCAAAACACAGCAAAAAAATACATGACACTACACAGACTAGTGTAGGTGAATCTGTGGAAAAAGGGCATAAGGGGTTACAGACATGCAGTTCAATTACACAGCAAGCTGCTTAGTTATATAACCATCACTTAACAGCTTTTCTGCCCCCTGCAGCAGCAGAAGTGTTGCCAGAGACCCATATTACAGGGTATCAGTCTGAATACTCTGTACATGCACACCAGATAAAATTCTACTGCCTAAAACAGAACATCACTTTTACTCGCTGATGCAATTTGTATTTACTGAGTATTGTTCTGATCTCTTAAGGTACTTGGGCTTCAGAGTAGTACCTAAATATATACATACAGCAGAGACAAATATACCACATTACGGGTGAATAATATGACAGTTCATAAATTACAGCCAAAAAAGTTTGTTACAGCAAATCTGTAAATCAATCTGTCAGTCAGATTGATCCATCTGTGGTGCCATTGCCTGGGGGAGGAAGGGAACTCACCTTGGTCACTGCTCTCTGTGGGTGAGTCCTCGTGACGCAAGAAAAACTTCACCTCCTGCTTCCTGGGGCCCCACTTCTGCAGGTGTTCGTACATCATGTGGTCAAAGGGGATTGCTCTCTCTGCGAGGAAGAAAGATTACCCTGTCAGAAGGTGCTACCACAGATATTATCGGGACAAAACTAACTCCACATGAAAAACATCAATGGTAACCCAAGGGAACATTAGCAAACATGTGAGTGAGGAGGAAGCAAAAAAAAAAAAGGGGGGGGGGGGGTTGAAAGACAGGACAGAGATAACTATATCAAAGACGGGTCTTCTTCTCTGACCTTCTACACTGAGAGATCCTGAGCGGAATTAAGAAAGGGAAGACAGCCACACCCAGGAGAGAAAAAAACGACACAAAGAACAGGCACACGGATCAAAGATGTTAAGACGGAACCAAAAGTGACCTCCTGGTAAAGGAATGCAGAGGGGCTTGGTCAGGAAGTGGACGGAGGGAGAAGAAAAGGTCATAAAACATATTTCGGTCTCTGTGAGCAGGTGGAGAGACATCTGGAGTTAGAGCAGCAACCCAAACAGACAGAGGGAAGCCAGACTGAGATAAAAACCAGAAGAGAATAAACAGAGGAGGAGGAGAGGATCAAATAACACAAAGCTGGGACAAAGGCAGGCATATTCAGGACAAAGTGAATTTGTGCATTGTGTATACTATAAAACTGAAGATTGTGTGACTGACCAGCAACTCCAGTGTTTACTAAGGGTGTAAATGCACCTATACACTGATGCACCATTCTGAAGAGAAGGGTAAACTAGCATCAGTTCTGGAATATTAAACTTAATTGTACTCTATTTTGACTGTCAATTTTTAACAATCAATTGCAGTTGCAATTTCTTTAGGCCTATGGAGGCCAAACGCAATTTTTTGTAACCTGTAAGTTAAATCAAGTCAAAGTAAAATAGTGCATTTTCTGTTGGCAATGGTCTGTATGAATATTTTTTTTAATTTGGAGGAAGAAAAAAAAACTTGCAGGGGTTACATTCCAAAAACATGCAGGAATTGTGAAAAAACATTCATTTGTTATGTAGTAAAAACAGTTTGTGGTTAAATAGTCTAAACCGGTGATCGTCAACTGGTCTTTGAATGGACGCCTATGGAGCTAGAAGGCTAAATTCTGGGAGTTCTCCTAAAACTAAAATTTCTCTGATATTAATGAATCAGGAATAGCCTAGTCAGGAGGGAAAATGATGTTCCGACATGTATTTTTTTTCAAAATCAAATTAAACAAGCCTTCAATCTGTCAGTAATGAATTAACTTTCAGCTTTACCAAGTTAAGACTGATGTGTGCGTGTATATAAGGAAGCCGAAACTGATGCTTCGGCGCGAATCGTAGTTTATCTTCTCTGAGAACAGACTGACCTGCCTTGTTTTGAGTTTCTGGTTATCAATGTGTTTACACATCTGTGTAATCTGTGTTTGTTTTGACCAATTCCTAAGTTTCAAGTAATATGAATCTGTTAACATTGATAAAGGGGACATGTCAGGGGGCAGCAGCCAACCAGCAGCATGGAGAAATGAATGACGCTCTCGGATTGGTTACTTTTAAACCTCCCACCTCCGAGTACAGCGGTATTTTTTAACAATCCCAAGATGTGTTTTCGTATAATAATAATAATAATAATAATAAAAAATGTTATTTGTCAGCGCCTTTCATGACTCTCAAGGTCACTTTACAGGAATTATATTACAATATACAAATTTATACAGTTGCTTTTTGACCTCTCGAACTAAAAAATGTATGGTTATATTCTTAGTTCATTTTTAAATATCAAAATATGTGCCTATAATCCATCGGTATACAAAAAGATATCATATGGTTAAAGATTCACACAGACACATACACTCCTACTGTAAACACAATGTCTTCATTTGTTCCTCCTCTCCAATGCTAGTAGTCTTCACATTATTAAATAAGAAGTCACAAGAATTTAAGCTCACAGTGACTGCAAGCACTGGTTTGTTTTTCATTTATTTTGCTATTCAGGTTTTTTAAATTTTTTACCACACCACAACTGGAAAAGTAAGTAAACATAGCCTCTACTGAGCTTGTACTGCATGAAACAGCAAAAGAAACCACCCCTCTGTTTCTGTCTGATCTTTATCTGCTTTGATACAGCGGGGCTGTCCCATCAGCGTGCATAAGCATAGCAAGGCTTACTGCACACCTGGAGAGGTTTTTATTTATGACAGTCATGTGCTGTCAGTGTGTGGTTGCAAGCATGGCTTGCGTAAGCCAGTCCAGCCTCAGCAGCAAAGACTTGGACTATGTTCTGGGTTTTTGATCCCACACCTGCCTTGCTATCAGCTTCTTTTGAACTTCACTATGCCCTTTAGGGGGAGTCATGGGCAAAGGAATGTAGAACATAAAAACAAGCTACTTGTCGCCATTAGACCATCGGGGAGCAACAACAGCGGGGCAGATGGAGTGACTGGATGAAGGAAGAGAGGAGCACTCATCCACACAAGGAGATCAGTAAGAACACACAGTGAAGGAGTGGTGGACTGAGCACAGATGGACTGCACTAATAGAGCAGAAAACTGACAGGACTAAAAAGAAATAATCTGGAAGAGTAATTGAGACCAGATGGAACAAATGGATGTCTGTCAGACTCAGGACTCTAAGAGAGCACATGATAACGCTTCAAGAAATCAGATGGATACGAAATGCTGTTGGTGGTTGTTAATCTAGAGCAATAATCTGTAACTTTCTTCTTTTACTTTCTCTTACTCATTTAAGCACATCAATGCAGCCAAATATATTTTGAACAGAACATTAAATGGAGACCAATGGTGTGCCACAAGCAGTACCCGTCACTTACTCTCCACTAATGGAGTTTGGGGCCAGTAGGCTGCTTAGAACAAAAAGCTGTTGTGATGGGCATTTTGTTAGACAAGAAGTGACATTTTGTTGAACGGGGTGATGAGCACACCAAAGGAAGGACCCTCTATGAGGTACGATTTTGGCCCATGGCTTTCAGTAAAAACGGCATGAAAAAATAAAAACACAGGGATGGAGAAAAAATAAAGGGTAATGTGGCAGAGAGAACATTGGAATGTGTTTCTGGAAGAACAGAATATCCAAGTTTAAAGTCCACTGTTAATATTTACTGTCCAACAGCTGGACAACACTGAAGTTAGACAGTTACTTTTAAATCTGAGCTGAATATTATAGTCTAAATAATATTTTATAAATATTATAGTTCTCCTTCCTTGTAGTGCTCCTGAAGGCCTTCATTAAATGGATCAAGTGTGCTAGGATTTCAATTAAACTGTGAAAGATCACCAGGTCCCCATTTGCTTTAAACAGTCATTCATTGAAAACTATTGCTAGAGGTTTTTTATTTGTGCTTTTGGATGAACACACTAAAGGTCAGTTTCCCAGACAGGGATTAAGCCTAGTCCTGGATTACACTGAGCTGTGACTAGAGATTTCCCATTGAAAAGGAAACAGTAGTTTGCGGCTAGGCTTAATCCCTGTCTGGGAAACTGATCCTAAATGTAGAAAAAGCTACAGTAAAATAAAGCAGATAGCACAAACTGGCACATAATGTTGACAAACTAGCAGGAACTTTTCTTTTCCCTATATTGTTTAGCTGTTTTCTGTTCATAGAGCAGGATGTCTGGTATTTAAATGTTGTATCAAAAGTAATTATATAGGTGAACATGTATGTTCATTAAAAGCTAAAACCATTGGAATAGATCCATGCAGTTTTGCATTTCTAAGACTTTCTTGGATGTGAACACCATACTTTAGTATCTGCATGTATTACATGTCCAAAAGTATTCAGCCACTTCTTCCTCTTTGTGAATTCTACTACATCCATTGCTGACACAGCTTGAACAATCTCCATAGAAAAGGTTTCCCAATAAAAGGATGCTCTGGAGTAGATGCATATGAACCTATAATGACCATATTTAATGCCAAGCATTAGCTACAGGGGTATAAAGCCCTCCAGGGCTGTGGGGCTTGTAACTTGTTAACATATTGCATGCATGCAGATTCTTATGCTGCAATTACTTTCACATGCATCCTTGCTCATTGTGATTGATCATTCGGGACCTAAAAATTGAATAGAAACTCATTTGCGTAAATATCTAATCACGACCCTAAATCATTCTTATATAGTAGCATTTAGGTTTCACAAAAAAATTCAAGTAGTCAAAGCTTTATCTTGATTAGCAATGACTAGTTATTTAATGCAACTGTTATGACACAAAGGAGCATTGTCGTAGCACAGTTTGCAAAAAGAACGTACCATTGCCACGCCAAACTTCAGCCAGATGGCAGCCGCTCTCCCCTGGCTCCTTGCAGAACTCCACCACATCACGACAAGATGTCTCTGGAGTGATGGGCACCTCTGTCAGAGCCTGCTCACCATCACTCAGATACACAGTCAGAATCATCTGAGGGAGAGAAGGAGAGAGAGAAGGAGAGAGAGAGAGAAGGAGAGAGAGAGAGAGAGAGATCACATTAATACCACAATATTCAGATACCCTTCAAGATCCAAATTAATTAGACCTCGTGTGTTAGAAATAGAGGTGGGCATAGATTATTTTTTAAATCTAGATTCATCTCATTGGAATCTTGGAATGAATCTAGATTCATTTAGATGAAAATGGCTCATTTGAATTCTGCAGAAGGTCTGAAGCCCTCCACCCCCCCCCCCCCCCCAAAAAAAAAACAAAAAACAGGCATACGGTGCACAGACCGTCTCAGCACTGCAGTGTCACTGACTCATGGCATGTTAGTGTGTGTTGTGCTGTATTAGGCACTACACCTCACCTCAGGCAAGTTCAGGTCAGTTTATTAGAAGATGTTGTTGGTGAGGGCAGGGCAGGTCTGCTGCATTCAGATTAAAAAAAATACAGAAACATTGTGTGCAAAAGACTTTTTTATAGGCTCTCTAAATTACTAGTCTACCTTCCACCCTCTCTATCTCTCTCTCTTACCGTCTCTCTCTCTCTGTCTCTCTCTCTCCCCTTCTCTCTCTCTCTCTGTCACACTCACACACACACACACACACACACACACACAAACTCAAACACATGCACTGTATCTGCAATACTGAACTTTAAAGTAACCTACATCTATCACGCATCTCTCTGCTGTCAGACTATGTTTTACAGCGCACTAGGAGAGGCCATCATTCATAATTAAATCTTACCAGCAGCTTTATCATCGATTTGTGATTATAATGCAATTACAGGCTATTTGTGCAGTAATTACCGCGCTGCACTTTATGTGTTTATAACATTATGCTAGGGTGTTGGCTGGTTTTTCCTGTTTGGTGGACTACCCTAGCAGTAAGATTAGGAGTAAGAATGAAGTCTTTAACAACTCCTTAAAGTAACCCCCCACTTTTCGCGGAGGTTACGTGTATAGCGAAAAAACGCGTTGTTTTTTGGTAAAAAAAAAAAAAAAGCCTAAATGCCTATTTCTATAGTGTAAACCCTAAATATTGTCATGGAGAAGACACAGAGGACTGGAGAGTAGCCCACGTGTTGCGTGGTGGAAAGCCCAAATGCGGACACACACAAATGAGCAGGTAAGCCACGCATTTTAATCTAAGAACACTCTTGGAAGAGAGTAGAGATTTCCACCAGGAAACCTGTGTTCTCACACGCAAAGACAAGGAGGTTAAGGTCCTGAAGAGCCAGAGTACTCACGATTCTGAGGGTTGAGTCGATTGACTGGCTGGACCGACATAAGAGTATCCCTGCGTCCGAAATCGCACACTTGCCTACTATATAGTATGTGAGGCGAGTAGTATGTCCGAATTCGTAGTATGGGAAAAACAGTAGGCGAGAAGTTCCCGGATGACCTACT
>JBBPDH010000151.1:7726534-7737900 GCA_037974565.1 Clupeocharax schoutedeni
CTCCGTGCTGTGACTGGATATTTGGATCGATCCGCCCACCACTATGATCCACCCTGGTGCCCAAGAGAAAGTTGCCTTTGTTAACCCTGTACTGATGAATGTACCCTTGGCCTCAGGTTAGTCACCCAAAAGACTCTTAAACCCTTAAACAAGATACCGTTCCCACACACTGTTCCTCAGGTATTGTGTGCAAGTGAACAGCTCCAAGTACATCAGTTCACACCTGTTATTAGAATGAGCCTCCACATGCAGTGAGTTCTTGGTATCATTTGGAGGTCCTTGCTGTAGGTGTAAATAAATCATGGCCTTAATGAATCATTTTTTTTTCATAAACCAGTACTTTCCAATATGATAAAAGCACGACAATAGATTACGTGTGTTCAGTCAGGATATTGGCTAATGTCATTGTTCCCTATTCCACATCAAACCACCCTGAATGCATCTGTTATATTAACCGCTTAATGAAGCAGGAGATTTTAGAAACTGCTCAAATGTAGTGCACAATAGCACACTAAAGGTTGACAGTTAGAGGTGTGAGAGACAGTCCAGGAGCTGAACAGCACCACTGGATCAGATTAAACCCCCCAAAAGACAATCTTTTACACAATAAAAGTGTTAAAATACATTTTACCTTCAGCTCCCGTTTCTCTAAAAACCTTTTCTTACCACACCCTTTTCTGTGTCCTCCTTCTTGATCTTCTGTTTCTCCACCAGCAGAGGGAAACAGAAGCTCAGGCATGTGATCTGACCAGAGCCCGAGGCAACCTTGACGTGTGATTTATCTCCCCGAACTGCTGTTGTTCACCAAACACACTGTGACTGAAATGCATGCACACACACACACACACACACACACACACACACACACGTGTGTGTATGTATCGTTCATTTATTTAAGTTTGTGTATTATGTATGCTTTATTCAAGATAAAGTTGCATAATAAGGTTAATGTTTTTTAATGTTTGACTTCTCTTTAAAGATTACAATCTCTAGTTAATTTCCTCAGCTTTAGAGTCGAAACTTAACTGCAGTATCACCTCCTGTATCTTTAAGGATTGCTGTCCAGAAGTTGAAAACAGACACATATAGATCAGCAAAACACTGCTGAACTACAATTTAAATTTAAATCTAAAACACATACAATTATACATATGGTACTGGTTATATGATTTTTGCTTTCTAAATTTGTATTGCAAAAGGATTTCTGTAGTGGTCAAACACTACTACTGCCAAGACACATTAGTCTGATATAGTCAATCATTATTCTTGTCTTATTATTTCTCTATTAGGGGCAGCTGGTAGCATAGGGTGGTTAGGGCATTTGCGCAGCAATCAGGCAGTTCTGGGTTTGATTCCCAAGACTGCTAAGCACCATTGAGGTGCCCTGAGCAAGATACCGTTCCCACACACTGCTCCCCGGGTGCTGTGCAGCCCAGTGCTTTACTTGATGAAAAGGTTTAATACAGAGGAAGAATATTGTGCTCTTCACACATGACAGAACATTCACTTTCCTTATACTTCTCTGTTTGCACTGTTTTGTTTGATGTACAATGTCTTATGTTTGTGGAACTATATGTACACTGTGGAACCTGAAAATCTCTTTTCATCTCCTGTTGGTATTTGCCAATTAGCCTGATAACAGGAACCCAAGTTGAGGATTTTCTGATAAAGTGTCCCTCGGCTTATTTCCTAATGAACAGGCTTGACTTTGAGATTAGGTTATCTTGCTAAATTGAGAAATCCAGCTTTGTGAAATACCCCCCCTCATAGGCTGAAGGACAAACTGCTCTGTTGGTGTGCCTGGCAGCTCTCAGACCAACGCAGCATAAGCATCCGTGCCACCTGTTCCTGGCACAGTGGCATGCATGTTTGTTGCAGGCAGAAAAGTGGCACCGTCCTCAGGTGCTGCCACTGTGAGCTGTAAAAGTTATCAAACCATGAAGTATATTCTCAAACCCATTCATTTACCTCCTGCACATTGTAATAGCCTATGCTATTATAAGAATATGCTGTTTCAGTGGAAGAATGTTTTGGAAGGCTAAATGGAACACTTATAAATAAAGCACTGAGACAATATACATTTAAGAACATTTATTTCCGCATTCAGTAATGAGTACATTTTAAGTGCAAATAGTTAAGAGTCCATGGCTAAGAAGAACTACACTCAACATAGTACAAATATGGACAGATTCACCAAGCTGGCATTCACTTGCTTTAGCTTCCTCCTCCTCCGTCTCTCTTGTTCATTTGCATTGGACTTAAAAGAAGATTGACGACAGTACCTAAAACCATGAGTCTCCGTAGTTCCTGTAACGGGTTATATATATGTGTGTATGTATATATAAAAAACACACTACAAGTTCGGTTACCATACCTAGTCTGAACAGCTAAATATTTGCTCTTGTGCCACATGAAGAAGGTAAACCTGGGCAGGTCCACGCATCTAGCTGATACTTAAGTAATATTGAAGTTTATATGTTTTAAGGTATGCTGAGAGAAGCCCCACCCAACGCCCCAGAGACGAAAAAAGCGGCTTTTTTTTCTTGAAGAAGAAGAGACTATCACAGGAGAGCACTAAAGCTGAAGAGATCCTTCACACACTACAGAGAAACATCTTCAGAATAGCTGAGAAAGCCAAGAACAAAGGAAACCAGAGGAAAAGAAGAATCGCATCAGCACAGACTCTTGACTTCATGCACTTAATAAGCAACACAAAACACATTTTTTTGGTCTTTTTTCCCCCACTTGTTTCAACTTATTCCTACATTTCATTGTTTTTTTCTCGCTAGAGCTCAGTGCTTAAGTGGCAGCGTGTTTGTCTTTTTTTACCGCTATGGTTACTGGGCGAGGGTGGGACTTCTCCTGAACCGCTTGGATGTTGCTCTAGACACCACAGTGTGCACAACGTAGAACTATGCTCCAGTAACGTTTGCGTGTAAATATGTTTATGTGTGTATGTGTGTGTGTGTGTGTGTGTGTGTGTTGGGGAACCCCCTGACCAACAGTAAGCCTTCCCTGGAATTAAGGAAGGGCTGGTCAGGGCCTCCTAGCATTCTCCAGCAACCCTTGGGGCTTTACTCAGCCTTTCGCTTGGCCCCAGGAATCTTCTCCTGGATCCTGTTAAATCCAACACACATACACACTGTCAGACACAAGAAAAAAATCTGGATGAATGCAGTGACATTAGCATCAAGAGCTGACAGTACTTACTTTCCCACTACTGAGTTTACTTGAGTCCTTACAAGGCCCAAATACTGGTCAATCTGTGCCTAAAGATAAGGTGAGAAAATATCAGTCTATATTCATATAGGTCAGTAAGGCACTGTTTAACCAAAACTACTGAATACAACCCAAGGAACACACTACTAGAACTGCTGTAATTGGTTATCTGAATTTTGAAGTGAGCGCCTGCTGCCATGCAGTATAAGAGCAAAGTGTACAATAACCATTAAAGACAAGCATACAGTATTTGCCCCATACCTGGTATTTCTCATAGACCACAGGCATGGAAAACATGGACACCACAGCTGCAAAACAGCAGAGAAAGAGTTCAGTTACACTGATCTGTAACAATACCGATCAGCTTTGACATTAAAATTGTGTAGGGCCCCTTTGTGCTGCCAAAACAGCCCTGACGTATTGAGACACAATCTTTACAGGACTCTGAATGACTTAAATTGGATAGAAATCGAGGTCTCACCCATGATGAGCAGTGTGAGGCCATTGAAGAGCGCTCCTACATAGGTCAGCAGCCACATGAGCACTGCAAACTACACAAGGAAAAAACAGTGTCAGCCATTGTGAGCAGTAGACTTGGACTTACCAAGTGTTTTATTCATACTGATCTATTAATTTATGCAATGAGCAAGGGTTACCTTTAGTGAATCCACCAGGTCCTGCACGAGGAACAGTCTGCGCAGCTCCTTCAGGGTGCTGTTGAAGTAGCGTTGGGCATTCTCTGCATACCTCTGCATCTGATCATGGGACAAGGACATCTCCACCTCCAGATAAGACCTGCACACAGAAACACACAGGGGCTTCACTACCATTCTAAAGTTTGGAAACACTGGCTTCAGTATGAAACCACTAGAACTGCAAATGCAATGCTGTTTTAAAGGTTTATTGAATGATGAATAATGTTTCAAATGATTGTCTAATAACTGAGAAAGCTGAAAGGCACCAAAAACTGAGCAATCTAGAATGTCTGGCATTGTAATCAGATCATTACTATGTAGTATTTATCACTGAACAACCTTCAAACTTTAAAGTGATGATGCAGGGAGGAGCAGGGCATGACCTCACAACGTTTGATTCTGCTGAAATAATCTGAAAATGATTTGAGCGATTGTTATACAAGAGGCCTACTCATCCTTCACCCAAATGGAAACATAAACCAACGCTTGTGAACAATTCAGTCAAAGGTGGCCTAAGTACAAATACTGTATTCAGCTATAACAGACTGAAAGTCTAGTTGAAGTTTTTCTAGAGAAATTATATAAAAATATGAATTTTATACAGTTTTAGGTGCCCAAAAGCAGAACATCAAATATCAGGAAGACAAATGAGTTTATGTATGAATGAATGTATTTATTTATTCGGACATTTATACTATGTTGCGACGAATCTGCGGATAAAAAGTGACTATGAATTTACGGGAGAGAGACTTCTCTAATTAAGGCTGGTTGCATTAACATGCTTTGTTGGTTCATATGTGTGTGATCAGATCACTCAAAGACGTCCAACCACCTTCAACACAAGTGAAAATTGAATATGTTTTCTATACCTGCTTACAGTTATGTAAGTGGAGATGAGTCTGCCGAGTGACAGAATAAACAAAGAAATGAAGGATACACAAGACTAGAGCTCTCTCCAAACCAAGAGCAGTTGTACTATGGGCTGTCGTAAGATACAAGCTTGTTGATTTAAGCGGTTACATGAAAAAAGGAAATACTGCACGGTGATGCACTGTAGACAGAAGTGTATTTAGAACCTTTGTCAAAGGTTATCCAGATCCTATCAGGCACATGCTGATGTATCTTGTCTGGCTAGATGACTAAATATGAGAAGGTGACCAAAAGCATGTTTAACCAAAGCAAGTCTTACTTAAAGGGGTGTCCCTCGTCAGTTTTCTGCACAGCCTGCAGCACGGACTTGTAGACTCTGAAGCTGATGGTGGCGGAGAGGGCGGCCAGGGCCAGGTAGGCCACCACACTGACCACACTGAACTGAGTTAGAGAGAACAGCATTAACAGCACGCTTCCAAACAGCAGCCCCGTCTGCTTCAGGTCTCGCCAGTACAAAAGATCCATCGCTACACAGAGAGAGAGAGAGAGGAGTGCACACGTAAGGAAATCAGTGAATCATCAACCTGTGTTATAACTGAATAAGGTCCTTTACTGCAATCTTGTACTGAATTGTCATGTATACCCCTGACTGTTATTTCCAGCTCTTTATTGTAATTCTTCAGTGTCTTTACTGTAATGTTTGAGTCATGCCAGTTTCTTCTGAATATCTAGTTGCTGATTTCACCTCTAACCCAACTCTTACACTTAGGTCCAGCTAATAAAGAACCTGGGAGGTGGATAAAGCAGGGATAAAGTTTGAGGGTGGAGACGCTGCTGGATGGATATATATACACATACACATACAATATATATATATATATATATATATATATTCTGTCTATTACACCATTTCGTACACTGTTTTTACACCATGTAAACCATGTCTGATGGAACATCATTTGCAAGCAGTTCTTTGCTGTTCACCATAACAATAGAGAACCTTTCAGATGAAGCTCAGAAATAATTAATGGCATTAGGTCTTGCAAAGTGTTCGTGTAGCACATTTAAAAGCCAAGTGCTTTAAAATACATGGAGTTCTCTACAAGACTAGTTCTCTACATGCTACTCATATACACATAAGACATACAAACACTAACACCCAGTGCAACGCCTCATCCAACACTAACCATTCAACAGTTATTCAAAGCCAGTTGATACAAATGTGATTTGAGCTTGCATTTAAACATAGTTAAACATAGGAGGCCTATTCCAGAGTCATGGTGCAGCAACATCAAAGACACAAGCCCAATTTAGTTTAACCCACGGAGCCGTACAAACTACTGAAAGATCATGAGGGAATATACTGGCAGAGCATGTCCGTCCCACACGTAGACAATGTACTTCTTATCAAGTGAGGTAAGACTGGATATTGTTCTTATCTGGAAAACCATTAAATGTATTTGTTTATCAAATAAAGTCTTCCTTGAAATGTTCGATACATTCATTAATGCTTTTTGGAGCAATGATTACTAATTATAAATAGAACATACTCATGAATTTGTTGACAGTCATACCACTGTGACGGCAGTCACATCACATAGGTCTGTTTTTTTTGACAACTGTCCACTAACACAAAACAGGAGTTAGTTGGTGGTGGTTTGGTACCACAAAAAAATGGCCCTTTGCGGTAAAAGTGCACTTTTTCTGTACGCTGAGTGACAAAACCCACCAGACTCTCTAATGACAAGCTGAAATATGGCTGGTGAGATAAAGGTTGGTATTTATTGCTCTAAATCATTTCCGATGTCTTAACCATGAATGACAGTAAAAACCTACTGACAAAAATTACTCTAGTGTCAATTGTTATCATTAAAAAATAAAAGTGTGGAAAATGTTATAATTCAAGCAAGAGTAACTGTTCACTCTACTGTCTCTCCATGTTGTTCATCACTCTCCTTCTCTTTGGCCTCTGAACATATTCCTCAGACTCCCTTGCAGGAGCCTAATCCTTGCCCAAGGGCAGCTTGGTGACCATAGCAACAAACTGGCACCAGGTACTCTGGAAGCTACCATGATTTAGTAAGTGTGCAATCCCATAAAAATTCTTGCGTGATAAATCTATTTTTGTAAATTACAATAATATTGAATGAGCTCATCTATCTATCTATCTATCTATCTATCTATCTATCTATCTATCTATCTATCTATCTATCTATCTATCTATCTATCTGTCTGTCTATCTATCTTATTTTCTCTCTCGCTCTACTCATACCATGTCTAGACACACGGCACATTAATAGCTCTCCATATGGAACACATATTTGCATATCAATCCAACCCCCATCCTAATCTGTGCCTCCTTTTCTTTGTCACTAATATATTATCATGAAGCCCTAATAACAAACCTGCCCAATAGTGTAAATACCAAATCTGTGGACTAAAGTGAAAACAGCATAACATTTTCCCACATCATAACCAATGATGTGGTCTGTAACGATCCAGCAGTACTGATAAAATATAAAAATATAAATAAATCACAGCCACTGACCACATATTTTACACTCTTGTATTCTTTATCCTGACACAGATCTGTGCCAAATTTCTCTCTTTTCCAGCCAGCTGAAAACTGGAGCATGGAGCATTATTTTGAGCGATAGTAAGCTAGCAGCTAATACTGCTAATGCTCCAGAAACCCTTACAATGGCACCACCTGGGTTTGCACATGCTGTCAGGGTCCTTTGTGAGTGTGTAATGACAGGGTGTGGTCTATGCAATACACAGATGACAGTAGCTGTCTGAAGACAGGGCAAGAGCATTTATTATTTATACAGGACAGCTTATTTTAGCCAGTAGTGACCTGGTACACGTATTTCATTACAATTTACAGATTGCACTAGTGTAAGCATTTCGTATTGTTTGTGCTCATCTTGTGGTACAATGGACGATGCAACCCCTATGTCTCACGTACATGCACAAACCCACATGTGTGTGATACCACAGCATTTCCCATTAAAATGTGCACCGCGAAAAAGGAGAAATGTGTTCTTCTGAATGGTGCTCCGTCACCAGGGAAACGGGGAGATGGGTGCAGTGGAGTGAGCGCTGATGCAGTTGCTATAGCAACTGCGCTCCATTGCTCTCATAACTATGTGCTTCTCTCTCTGTGTCTCTTTCTTTCTTTCTGTCTCTCTCTCTCTGTCACAGAGAGAGATGTGCCTGCCAGACGGAGTAATGAGGTGCTGATGATGTGAGGGGGAAGGGAAGGATCAGGCAGCATGGAGGACAGTTAAGGGAAACACTGGGATAGGAAATGAGTGTTGCCCTGACAGGCTAGCATGCTAATGCTACCTCTAGTGTAGCTAACGACAGAGTCTTCTGTTAAGCCATCGTAACCTTAGACACTACAGCCTTCAACTGAAAAGCTAATCATAAAAATTGCGTATTACAGCTAATCCTGAGCAATTAAAAATACCCCACATGAAAGACATATCCTGGCGCTGATGTTAATGAGGTGCTAAAGGACAAGCAAAGGGTGAAGCAGTTATAAAAAACGAGCCCTAAAGGCAAAGCTTTAAAGACTTATGCAAAATTATTCAAATATAATGGTTTATGACTAGCATCTTGTGAAAATGTACTAAACTCTCTGCATTTAGTTTGCTGTTGCTCATTTATTTGCTTTACACACACACACACACACACACACACACAAATAACACATTCTTCTTCAGCAGCCCCGCTGGATAACTATCAATAACAGTCAATATTGCAGCTCTGTTCCTGTTGGAATCTTAAAGAAAAGACTGCTCTCATGTCATACTCCTGATCTACCAGTTGTTGCTGTTAGAAGTGTACAAATAGGAATTATGGAATATAAACCATTTTTATTGATTAAAATGACAACATAATCTTTTTTACTTATAAATGAGGGGATGTGTGGAGTTTGTATTTTGTAGCCATATGGCAATGGCATACAACAAAAGAACTGCAATTGGCAGCGTCTGCAATAGGAGTAAACCGTTTCACTGCCATCAGACGGGCACATTCATAATCCAAACCTAAGAAAAAAAGGCGTATGTACATAAATAGATTAGAAATACAGAAAACTGTACAAAAATCATTATGACTGAATAAATCAATTTGGAAGATTAGGAAAAGTCCACTGTATGCACTCCAGATTGCAGTTCCATTGTAGCATGCTGTTGCCATATGGCACCAATAGGGATGGGTGATACAGCAAAAATGCAATATCACAATATTCCAAGAGATTTTATCGATACATGATGTCTATGGTTTGATAAGTTCTAAATAAATTAAGCAAACGGGACTAATTCTAGCCTCTTTGTAATAAAACATGCAATAAAACATACAATATACTCTGAACCATGTATTGTGATGTAAATGCGTACTAATTTACACATTTATCTAAAGGAAGACGTGAATGTTTTATGTTGTAATTGGGCAATAAAGAAGTTAAAACACAAATAAAAGAAAGAGTTTATTGCTATATTGGAGCATAATGCAGTAAAGGGTTAAGAAGCCTTTACCAACAAGGCCATTGTTGAATCCATCATAAATTAAACAAAAACACAGGTACGGAATCTAGGTAGGCCTGGTTTTCAACACGTTTACCTTGCAGACTCAATCACTTTCAAATAACCTGAAGCACTGCTATGCATTATAGAAACAGACCAGCCGAGTTTCCTTGTCAGCAGAGGAGAAATACAAACCCTTTCAGCAGAACACCATATAAGTCAGCCCATGACTAACATAATTACACGCAACCAATTTGAATGACACAGCCTTGGCAAGAGACAGAGGGACTGTAGAGAAACACTCAGCACTACTCAGCTGCCAGGGAAGACAAGCTGCTTCAAAGAGCCATACCACATGATGCGATATGAGCTCTACAGGTCAAAGGTTTAATAACGTCAATGCTTTATATAGTGACGGAATGTAGTTAGAACACCTAAACATGAGGATGCATGTTTCTGTTGCAGCAAATAACTCAATCACCTTTCCTTTCTGTGCTGAACACATGCTTGAAACTGAAAATTTGTGTGCCTCTAAACTGAAAAGACTGTAAATAAACTCAGATTTGAACCCAACAGCATGCATCTTTTATGACTATGCATCTATTAACAGAAAACTAGCAAAACGAATACTGTATCTACTTACACACAATTGATCTGGTACAGTAATAAGATATGGTTTGGGAAGATTGATCATTAGGTGGCCTAACATCATAATGCAGCGTTTTTTTAGAAATGATCATCATATCTATCACATTATTTATTATTTAGACCCAAATGCTGCATGTTTGGACTTTGGTTTGATGGAGAGTTTGCAGGGCTGCTGATCCTGCCATCGAATACCCATTAGAACGAGGTCAGTTACATCACCTGTAATTAAATGCCCAGTTTAATCACTATTCCAACCACACATGGGGTTTGAGCTTGGTGCCCTCTATGGGACTGAAAATACTCACTTCTTTCCTATAGTTTCAGAGAAAGACTAGCACAGACATGCCTTTTCATGCACAAAAAAAGCATTGCTGGTAAACAAGTATAGCCTGAGGCCAGACTGAAGAGAACACAGTGCAGCTTTAGTGCTGTATGAATCAGCATGGCATGTACGAAGCGTTGTGTTATAAAGTATGACTAGTGTTAATGTTTGCATGAGGAGCTGGGAGATAGTCCATTTGCATCTGTATCATTAGGTTCTTCTGTGTCTCATAAAATATCTTAGGAATGAGTCTAAATCTTTTTACTCCTGAATACCTCAAATGACCTTCTCATAAGAAAAAATGTGTCTGAATTTTTAAAACAAAAATGTCAAGCTTGTACACCACTAGGTTTTTCTAAAAATGGAGCCTGCTCAAAAATAGTACCTCCCAGTTTATGTTCTGACCCACCTACTTCTGCCTTTGGGTACAAATATCACTCTGGTGTCCTTTTCTAAGTCTTAGTATTTAAACTAATGATGCACATTGGTTAGGTCCTGACCAACATTAGGCCTGCTGTTAGATGTCCTGCCTCAGTGAAATAAAACTAGAAGTCACAGGGTTCCTCTGTTTGAATTCTAGGTTAGTTATTCCCGATGGAGCTCTACATTTATCTGAATTGGGTGAAATCAAAGTCTGTGTGAGCTACAACACAGTATTGTGGAGTGCCTGATGTTCTGTGTTCTCTCAGTCTGGTGATAGAAGAGGGATCTCTTGGTGTTTGATGTGATCTCCTCTGATGCAGTCTCATCTGATCTACTTTTGTCTCGTCTAGCCCAAATGCTATCTACTCTTGCTCTGTGGTCACTGGGGTGTAAAAAGGTCTGTTCAGAAACACATTTTTCTTTATACACACTAATATAATTCTATATACAGATTTTATATGGAGGTACCAATAAGGCATTTTTATAACAGATAATTAACACATTGTTGTTTTAGAACACCCATGTTTTCTGTTTGTTTGTATTAAAATTCAAGCGGTTCAGTGTCTCAATGTTCATTCGTCAGAAATGTCTTCCCAACTCTGCAGCAGGAGTTCCCATAAGTGTGCAGCTCTTATAAGTTGCTTTGCTTTCACTCTT
>JBBPDH010000151.1:7763881-7784534 GCA_037974565.1 Clupeocharax schoutedeni
GCATTCTTTATGAATGGTTCTAGCAGTCGATTCGCTATGTTTTCCAATCTATCCAAGTCATGATGAGATCAGCTGTTTAGATCTCTCTCAGTAGCCTTAATTAGATGTGTCTTAACGCATAAACGCTAAAACATCATCCTCTCCAATACAGATTTCTCCACACGGTGAGAACGTCACTCTGTCGACGCAGTCTAGCTGCTTACATCCGGGGACTCGGCGCGGCTTCAGAACTGAGCTGGTGTGAAATGGTCCGGGCGGAGGATCCCCTCCCTTAGCACAGCAAGGGATAAAAACATACAAAACATCAAAACTAACAGGGGAATAACACTCATGAACTGAGATGGAGCCCGTGGTGGACCGCCTTGTAACCCGGCATTACAGTGATGCACTACTTTACCATTTTTAACGTTTTTGTTGCTCTTGTGTGGATACTCTACCAGCTTCGTCTCCTCGAACCAGTCAAGCCAGCTAGTTAGCTAGCCAGCTGTTTACTTTTGCAGCTAGCTGATATTAGTGTGTCAGCTGGCTTTTGTACTACTATTTACAGTAATAGGTGCAGTATTTGGCCCTCGGCGTCTTCTCATTCCACAAAGGCCATTAAGAAGCTTGGTAAGTAATGTGCAATAACAAATCAGTCTTGCTTTGTAAAAGCTAACTGATTAGCTTCTGCTGTTAGCACTATAATGCTAGCAGGGAAACAGCTGCCTACTCACCCCGGGGGTATTCTAATGAAATCTGTTAATTCTCCATATTATACTAGCTTCTAGCATTGACATCAGATTGTACTTCTTGACATTTTGGTGTTTCAAGTCCTGTGGAGAATTACAGTAAAATGACATTTAGGTTAACTGCCAACTATGTCTGACCAGCCTGTATCTAGGCAACGGCAATGTGGGCGTGGTACTTGAATGACAGACATGATCAATGTGAATGTAAATAAACTGTCATGTGTCCTGTTTACATGTTTTGCTTAGGTTTCATCAGGGTTATAATTCCTCTCTAATAATATCTCTATTGCCCAAGTTTACAGAAAGAACCAACTGTTGAGCATTTCCGTTCTGAACACGGTTCTTCTCTTGTTTTTTTTTTTGTGTATGCTGGCAACAGAGAGACACAAAAAATGGGTGCTTTTTTGGACAAGCCAAAGATGGAGAAGTTCAACGCTCATGGGGAGGGGAACAGCCTGCGCTATGGCCTCAGCAGCATGCAGGGCTGGCGGGTAGAAATGGAGGATGCACACACTGCTGTTGTTGGCCTTCCTCACGGTCTCAGCACATGGTCATTTTTTGCTGTCTATGACGGCCACGCTGGGTCTCAGGTGGCACGCTACTGTTGTGAACATCTACTGGAACACATCACCAGCAACCCAGACTTCAGAAGTGGAGGTCCGGGCGGAGGTGGTGAAGACGCAGGTGGTAGTTTTCTTGAACCCTCAGTGGAGAATGTGAAGAATGGCATTCGAACAGGCTTCCTACAGATCGACGAGCACATGCGTGCCATCTCAGAACGCAAGCATGGTGCTGACCGCAGCGGTTCCACTGCGGTTGGTATCCTGATTTCGCCCAAGCACTTTTACTTTATTAACTGTGGGGACTCCCGGGCACTGCTGAGCCGTGGGGGGAGAGTCCACTTCTGCACGCAGGACCATAAGCCCAGCAACCCTCTGGAGAAGGAGAGGATTCAGAACGCAGGTGGTGCTGTAATGATTCAACGAGTTAATGGATCCTTGGCCGTATCTCGTGCTCTTGGAGACTTTGACTACAAGTGTGTTCATGGAAAGGGGCCAACAGAGCAGCTGGTGTCTCCAGAGCCAGAGGTATATGAGATTGAAAGGGCAGAAGCAGAGGATGAGTTTGTAGTGCTGGCCTGTGATGGTATCTGGGACGTCATGACTAATGAGGAACTATGTGAATTTGTGCGCTCACGGCTGGAGGTGACTGAGGACCTCGAGAGGGTGTGTAATGAAATAGTGGACACCTGTTTGTACAAGGTAAGGTCTGCCAGATAAACTGGATTGGCTAAGGTCAATAGATTAGTCGGTGTGTGCGCATAAAGGATTTTATAAGCTTAGATATTCTCTCTAAGAAGCGACATTTGCTAGGCTACATTTGTATCCAACATTAAGTGGTTGCTATGGCATGTAATAGTTACAGTTCATGACAGTCATTCTTTTTAAATGGAAATGATCCAGTTATCCAAATGCTCATTATCAGACTACCATGCTAATCAGTTGACTTGTTGACTTTATGCATTGTGAATAATGCACATTGTCACTGTGTAACTGTTTACCCTTTCTCTCTCTCTCTCTCTCTCTCTCTCTCCCCCTATAAACAGGGTAGCCGTGACAACATGAGCGTGGTACTGGTATGTTTTCCAGGTGCACCCAAGATCAATCCAGAAGCTGTGAAGAGAGAGGCAGAGCTGGATAAGTACTTGCAGAACAGAGTAGAAGGTGGAGCATCTAAAAAGAATAATAAATAAATCATAGATCATTAATAAGCTATAGAATATACAGAAGAAAACAGAGTAAACATTCACATTCATCTCAGAGTTTGATCAATTCCTGTGCTCAGAGTTAAATAAATTGCCAAATAGATGTTGTTTTTGAAGTTCCTATCAATAGATCCCTCATTTGCAGAAAAAGACCCATTAGTATTTTAACATCCTCATACAATAGACAAGGATCTGGTTTCCTGATTCCGTCGTAGCCCAGAGATTGTTGTAAGATGATCTTAACCTTGTGATGCTTTTTGGGAAACCCAGTCCTGGTGTGCCTCATTTAACAGGGTCGATAAAACATTATAATTCAAGTAGAAATTCTTCATGGAGGCCTTTGAAAATGTATTGCCGAGAGCACTTACAATTTATATGTATAATCTTACCAAATAATTTCAGTACAATGCATTGAGAAGAATGTTACTCTTCACTGATTTAGTGCAATCATTTTAACAGGACAACAGGAAGCTGACTTTCCTTTTAGTTCCATAGTTATGAAAGCTGCTATGTTTAGAGGTATTGATTATAGAAAGCAAACCAAATTTGTAACCATCTTTTTGTTTTGTCTTGTCAAAAAAATGAAGAAATGCTTAGTGTTGAGAAATCTTTTCATGTTAGTATGTTCTCATGGCCTTATTTAGTGTTACTCATATTCACTTGTTTAAGCATGTGTTTGAGTTTGACACCAAGTTCATTTGCACTTTCCTGAAACTTAACGTCACACTTAAATGTATCGAAAACACTGAAACAGAATGTCAGAGCTTCACTGCTATAGTGCACGAGATTATCACTGAGACAGTATTGTGTGTAAGGTCTGGGATTGCAAATTGTGTGCATCTATAGCTTTGACTGCTGTGAGATGCCTTGATACTCATATTCTGCATGGTTCTGCTTTGTACCTGTAACGAGGAATGCCGTTGCCTTAGCCCCAACTTTCAGAGCTGTTTGATGGGTTTTAATGCCCAGACCACCAGTAATGCTTTAGAGAGAATATTGAATGCCATTGCAACATACACCATAGGCATGTAACAATAGCATGAAACTTTTCTATGTATGCCTGCATGTAACGCAGAGATTTTTACCTAACAACACTAATCAGGAATAGAGAAAGTTCTTAATCTGACAGGATTAATCTGTTTCTTAGTCTGACGATTTCATAAGCTGTAGGCATTTAAAAGATTGACAATGTTTTTCCAGTGCTACTGGAGTTGTTTACTAGTTATTGCCTCAAACAAACATTTCAACAACTCTGATTTGTTCATTAATGTAGCTGTAAAGAGAAAGTACACTAGAAAATTCTTGCCGTACCCTCACTAATAATGCAACAGTTCATATAACTCTTTATATGTGAACTTTAACCAACATAAATGTAGAGAGGTCTCTTTTCTGTTCATAGGAACATTGCAAAGTTTGCATTTTTATCAGCTTAAGTAATGCTTGCACTGATTTGAGGATATTTTTGGGGGCAAATTGTGCCTGGAAAATTAAAACTTTAAAACTATTTAAACTTAGAATAGAATGGTTCACTGTAGATGCTCAGGTTTGTTGTTAGCTAAATATCAGTTAAATGTAACCGAACCTTTACTCAAGACAATAAAAGATTTTTCTAAATCCAACCTACTCAACCTTAATCCTAACCTGAAATTCAAATCTAGTCCTAAAATCTAAATCTAAAGCAGTAACTGTTGAGATTTACTAGATAGTTTAACAATTAATGTATCTAGGTAATCTGTAGCTGACCATCAAAATGAAGTGCGACCTTAATATAATAATTATTATTATTATTTTATTTTTTGTGCATGTCTCTTTGTATATGTGCCTCTTAAGTTCATTGGAACGGCATTGAAATTTAAAAGAAAGACAAAGCAGTGTGCCTGTGCTCAGAGTGTAATAGAATGTTGCTCATTCTTACTGGTTGTGTCATCCACCATTAGTGAGCTATTATAACATGAACCACATGTTCTTAGTACTGTTTTGATTGTTTTATTTTCAATTTTCATTTCTTTAACAAGGCCACATGTGCAGTGGTCGCCTTTATCTACCAGACATTATTCATTAGCTTAGTAAAGCTAATCTGAATGCTCAGTCATTGTACTTGTTTGTGTGTGTGCAAATGTTCTTGAAAATCGATCGTAAAAGCTGTAGCATGTAACATAAAGTGCAAATGACATCGTTTTACCTGCCAGTGGCAGAGAGATTTGTTTACAAGCACATTTTATCCCTACAAAATAGTTACGTGCATAAAGAAGCAGCGTCAAACTGAAAGGCCTTTAACATTGTCACCTTGTCCGTATTATGATCACTCTAGGGCAATAGCTTATTTTGAAAAAGTGTTAAATAGGAAACAAACCTTAACCTACATGTTGTGAATCTTATGACAGCTGTAAGGTCTGTCAAGATTCCGTATTTGTTGAGTGTATGTGTAATCAGAATTGTGAATAAGAGGTGTGTGTGATGAAAGTTGCTTAGTTGCTTCTGAATGTGAGATTTTCCCATAATTAGGTTCCAATTACAGCCCCTACAGTATTGTTAGAGTACCAATGATAGCTAAATACTGTATTGTAGATTTCAGTTAAAATTTTAACTCCTCATGTCATGAAGATATACATTATATACAAGGGTAGTCCAAAATGAATCCAGCAATAGTTTAAGAAAGAAGTAATCCTTTTCCTGTAATCCTATTCCTTTAAGTAGGGCCGTCAAATAAGAATTCAGCTGTTTGTAAGACTGATTTGAAGACAGCCCCACTATTAACGGGTTTATATTATTGAGAGCTTTTGGAAAAAAGTGATTCAGTATGTGAATGTTTGTATTGACTCCCCAGACCACTTATTGCTAACTAAGTTATTATTATCAGTTTTCAAATCATGTCATGAAAACAAAAATGTTTACATATTCCTGCCCGCTGAACAGGTTTTTCACGTAAGTCATAAGAACAGTTTAAGCCCAGACTACTGTTTAAATAAGCCATAATACAGGGCAAACTTTGAGAACAGAGCTCGTTTACATGTCAGTCCTGAAGATACAATAACATGAACATGTTTGTGCACAAACCCACATAAATGTTGATCTCAGAGGGGAAAAATAAATCATTTAACAAATGCAGTATATATGCCCTTAAAACACTCAGAACATGTTAAGAATAAATTAAATCTTGATTACAAAAGTAGAAACAGGTAACATTTTCTAGGAAGGGAATGTATGTTTTTGTAGTTCATTTACCAGTTTTTGGCTTTTTGTCATGTTTTTGTTTGTTTCTTATTGACTCATGGTTGCTGTTACTGTATCGCAAGAATATTTGGGCATTAAAATAAAAGGTAGTGAATGGATATGTTTGCATGTGTAAAGTAGTAGCTGAGCATTACAAGTTCCCATTGCACTTACGCTCAGATGAAATTTATCAACAGGCAAGGCCATTTCTACACAGATCAGTGTTTTATAAGGGTTTGATAAATTCCACTTGATGTTTTCGTGCTTTTTTGATACTGACATTTACAATCGCATTTGATAGTAATTGATAAAAGAGGCCCAGTATGTTTCAAGTTTTGCTGTGAGTGTGTGTTTGTTACTGTGAATGTGACCGTTCCTTGAATTTACAAGGTCTGTCAGATTTTACAGCAGGCAGTATTCATCCTGTTACATCGCCCGTAAGCTTCTTTTGAAATGGATGACTATGATTAGTAGCATTAACTGTTTAAAAAATACCCCAGAACATATCATATGAGGGAATTTTAGAGATCTAAAAATGTGACTGAACTCTAAAAATAAAAAAGGAACTAGACCAAAAGGAGCAGCATTTTCCTGTGAAGTGTTGGTCCCCATGTGTCTCTCAGGTTGTAACTGGTGAGCAACAGAAGACACTCATATTTGTTTGAGTTATTTATTATTACACATTTATTTACCTCTTCTAAACTAAACCTTCATGCATTCCATTTTATTTAGCCAAATAAGCACTTCTAATGCAATGAAAGACATTTACATGTCCCTGTATTTATTGTTCTCTGTAAATTATGTAACAGTGTCACAAATCTAGTTCATGTAAATTTGACCGGAGGTCTTGTAATTTGATGACACTCTTCAGTCTTGAGTCAATCTGCAGTTATTTCTCACTCTGCATTAATTGTTAATCATATATCAGTATCCTTCCTGATCACTTTTGTGTAAGAGTGGTGACAAGGGTTACGTCTGTGATCGGTCCTTTCTTAACCCGTCAGGCTGTTTGTGTGTCTGTATTAGTTGAATTACCTCTCAGTAGGCAACTGTTTTATAGTGTTCATTTTGAACGATTACAGAACTGTTTCATAGAAAATTATTTCAACATCAAGGGGATGTGCGCCCTGTGCTTTATTTGTTTGGTTTTTATTTTTGTATATTAGCACCCAAGTCTTGGTAATGTAGAGACAATTTGTGATGTTGTTACTCTTAGATGTTAATGATGATTCAAATAAAAATTATTTACTGAATCCTTGAGACTGTGAGCTGTTTTATTTAGAAACAAAAATGCTTCTTGCATTGTTGCATCAAGCATTAGCTTGTTATTATGAAATAAAGGGTTCTCAACATTGTTTTGATGCATTAGTACTGTAGTAGGTTTTCTAAGGGGTTCTGTTATCAAACCTGAAGGCCACTCAAACAAAAGAGAGAGCCTCTGTTCTTGTCAAAGTCAAGCACTTTTGCTGTGAAAGCAAATAAAAAAACACAAAAATGGCAATGAAAAAAAAATTGAGAAGCGTTTATTCATGGCACTATAAAGACAAGTTGAGAGGAGTATGAGTCATAAAAGGCAACCTTTGATAGACCGCATGATTAGAATAAAGTAGTGAGTCACCCAGTAATCTCAGCTTTGTACTGGCTGTTCATGTCATTTTGTGCAGTCCCACGTTTTTGCTTTATGATATGGGTATTTACATTCAGGTCAATGTGTTTTGGGTTATTGTGAAGTTTTCTAATTGATCACGCTTTTCCCAAACGAGCCTGACTTACCCATAAGTCCTTGTGATTCCTCAGAGCTCATTAAGAAGCAGGGTGTGGAGAGCGTTCCAGACTTAGCCCATGTGATGTGTGTATTAGCCACGGAGAGCATCCCCAACCTCCCACCTGGGGGAGAGCTGGCTAGCAAGTGAGTGCTTCATTTCACACACACACACAAATCATGCAATTTTTATTTTTTGTGCATGTAGTCCATATCTTATACATGTATTTACCCCTTTGCTCGTCTGCACTTTAATATGCTTCTCTTTTAGTTTTTTTTTTTATGAGATCAGTTAAACAGCTAATACTTGGTCTAAATCTAATTAGTAGATTTTACTGGGTTACCTAGTAATAATGTGGAAAAACAACACTCAAACAGTTCTCTTTGCAAACTTAACATTTCCTTTAGTATGTTATAGATTAGAGGGGTTATAGAAGTGTAGCTTCTTCAAAAGTATTGACAAATAACGTTTAAGGACAACTTGACTAAAATAAAATAAAAAAAATCACGTCCTTCACTTGTGCTTTTCCTCTTCTTTCCTTTTCTTCACTCTCTCTTCCACTCTCCTCATTACCTACTGGACTGAATAATTCATGTCAAGCTGATGCATTTTTAAACTCTTTCTAGATGGAAGAGGTGTCATCTAGATTCATGCATCGTCAAAAATAGACAAATGACCCCCAAGTTCACTGTTTTGTTGTACACTTCCTATAACATTGTGATGTAACAGTCACTAATTGTGGACCTGATAAACAAAGAGATTGATTTAAATAAAATCTTTGTTATTATATATGATTTGAATAGAATCTTGGTTATTGTATAGTCATGCTTTTCTACTTCTGATGCATTTGTCTGGTCTCACCTTGTCTTGCATTATCCACAGTCACTTATTTCTTAATAAGGCATGTGTTGCTCGGGTGCAAAGCAACAAAATGCGCTTTTCTTGAATGACACGCTAGAAACCTTTACACTTTGTAATATGGAGTGTACTATTATCTCTTTTAATGCTGGCACAGGAAAGGGGGAGAGCTCAACATACAAAAATGGTTGAATTGCTTTTGAATTGGTGCATTTTTAAGAGACATTGACTAATATTTGTAGTTCTTTTGAAAATACTTTATAAATCTCTACATTTTCAAAATAACTGGTCATGGGTCAGAACTTTGTAAAATAGAAGTTATATGGCTGTACTGTAACTCGGCCTTTCCTGTCATGTCCCTCAGACGCAGTGTTGTGGAGGAAATGTACAATAAACTCAACCCCTACCAAAGTGACAGCACAGTGAGTATTCCCAAGACAAATACATCATCGGTTTTAGTGATGGTCAAACAAGCAGTCTTCTAAACCCCCCCCCCCCCCACGATTTAATTCTGGTTTATAATAATTGTTAATCAACATCTAAAAGGGGCCTGATACTGTTTATATTGATTCAAGATGTAATTACCTCACATTTTGTCATTCTAATCTTTCTCATTAACTATCAGCTCTTTTATCAGAGTAGCCCGATCTATATTTGCTGAGTTGAATCACATGACTCACAAATACACGACACAGTATACTCCGAAAAATGTGCCTAGTACACAAACACTGCCCAATAACCAGTAAAAATGAATTGTATTACCAGTACACTAATCTCGAACCCAGCAGACTTTGTGTAGTACTCTCACAAACTTTGTACTACAATAACAGCACTATACCTAGTAAATAATATAGTCAATAAATTATGCCCAGTACATTACCAGTGCACTATACCTAGTAAACAATGCATATAACACTACCAGTGCACCCAGTAAACTGTGCCTAGTATACCAGTGCTGTACTAAGCCTGTGTTTTGTCAAGCCCTAAAATATGTGTGTCTGCCGCTGGGCATAGATGACCAATGACCTTCTTTTCAGAATTTCAGTTGGAAGTACACTCAAATGTCCTAATATATTTATGCAAATGCTTGCAGACATAATAAGCACAATGATTTTAATTATAATGCAATCAATGTAGCCTGAAATGGTATGAAACACACAGTCACAGTTCTTACTGTTCTCCTACATGTTTTTGTAGTGTGGAGCCAGCAATTGGGCCAATGTATGTGGATCCTCCAGGCTTTAAACGGGACACTCGTAACATTTTCCCTCCTTGCGCGCCTTTCATGTCATTTGAAAAGAGTTCCACATTGACTCATGATAAAACACCAAGCACTTCAAGTTTTAATCTCAGATGTTCGAACAGTCAATCAAGACCGACTGCTACCTCTTACAACACACCCCACACACCGCCTTAAACACTGTCTGCTGCAACGACAATAAAGTAACCAAAAGGCTGAGAAAGAAGATAATCGAAGATGAAGAGTACCTGTAAAAAAAGTCAACTTTAGCGGTCACTGTGTCTTTTCTTTTTCTCTTTCACCATACATGTGGAATCTGTTGTTCATTTTCTATCACTGATACCAGATATATCTACTTCTTCGTTGTTTATTTTGTGATAAAGGTGATGAAAAAGTTTTTTGTTTTCTGTTCTCCTTGAGAATTATGTGTTATGATAATATAATGCCTCTCAGTTTTTTGGAAACCCTGAAACCAGTCCTTTTGTATGGTGTGGGACAGTCTTTATGATTTTCTCTTAAAGTAATGCAATTTTTTGAAAGGATACTATAGCCATGAACATTTATATACTGGATCAACATTCAGACACTGTACTGTCAGCTCTTCTTTCTGTTTGACATAGATTGTTTAGTCTCTGTTTATGAGTTTGCCAGAGGGCAGGTCCTTGAACTCGAGCAAATGTTTAAGCATGTACTGAAAGCAATTTTGTATAGCTCCTATTAATGATGTGCAAGAATATGCACCGTTGTCCTCCTATGATCTTGTATATGAATATGAATGAAACACTGGTGTATAGTAATTGCACCCACACTTTGCATGCTGTAATTATGTGTGTTTGAATGTGACTCTATGAAAGAGTACGTGTCTGAGAGCCAGGAAAATGACATTTGCCATTTGAAAGTTATTCTATAGACTATTTTCTGTTTTACATATCTTGATAATTACTCATGTGGGTGTAAAGTGAAGTGATGAAATAGGACTTCAGACAGAGGAGGGCTAATCAGTGGTGCCAGATTGCAACTATAATACCAAGCAAAACAGTTTACTTAGTCTTACGTCCATGTGGTGTATACCAGGCAAGACCGCTGCCACTTTTGTCTGTACTCATGTGAAATGTTTACCTATCTAATGTGTTTTTTTTAAGTATTTTTATTAAAATTTCTCGATTGCTTTTCTTTTTAAAATGAGCAATTAGCATCTCTCTTAAACCAGCCGTAAACAACAACACTGCCAGCTGCATTCGCTGGTCTACTTGTTCCTGGCTCTTATCCGCAGCTGATATAGATGTTGCGGATGAGAATTGGTCAGATGGAAGAGACACTGGGGTCACACTGAGTCTGTTTACTTACCCTTTGCTTTGAACATCAAAGTGAAGGACTTCGAACCACAGCGGATAAAATAGACACAGCTTCCCTTTGAGTGTGTGGCACGGATGCACAGCATTAATTGACCTTGACTGTGTTTTTTGCTCAATGCCTTGTATGTAAATTGCATGCCTCAATGCAAATTACTAAGTAAGAAACAGCAACAAATAGATTAGATTTCTTCATTCTATATAGCCATTAGATCAGTCAGCACTTGCAAGCATGAGGACACTTTACATTTTATTTCTAAACCTAGCATTCGATTGCAATAATTTTACATTTCAAATAAGGTGTAATGCAAAAGGTGGGGTAGACATCTTTTTTGCCCTCCTCTGTGTCCTCTGTCTTCCTGTTCCTCAGTATACTGGAGCTGTATGACATATCTACTAAATCTGTTCTGAGTTTTGTGATGAAAATGAATGTTGAAGTTTTTTGGACTGTTTTTCCAAACCAAGGTTAAACCTAAGCCTACAATACTTGTCAATTTTGATAGTGAAACACTGTGTTTTCAGCTTAGTCCAAGTCTGTGTTTGAAACAGCATATTGTGTACTGTATAATGCATACTACACAAGTATATAGCATGATGCTCCTGTTATCAGTATGCAGTTTTGTAAACGGTATGCTGCAGCTGATCTCATGTATTGCATTGTGCTATACCACACTGGTGTGACTAGAATCTATCAACATCAGAGGCTGAGACTCTGACCAGCCTCATGTTCGTAGCCCTCCAGTCTCACACTTAGCCTTGCCTTACATTATGGGATTCAGTGTACCACAAAGATAGCTCTAAATGCACAATGGAATATTTTGCCAGTGTAGTATGTCACTCGGGTATCTTTGGTTTATCAATTAAATAAAATCTTTATGCATATCTCCTACTACTTAATCCATAAAGGAGCAGCATGCAGTAAGCTGTTTCAAACACTAGACTTAGTCTATGTCAATGAAACTTTCAGTATAATTAAGAGTATGGTCTTTATTCTAATATATTCTCTTTCCATGTGAGGCCTGGTTAACATTTAGCGTTTCTAGTGAAGGCAGTTCCATAATGTTTCTTACTAAGCAACAGGGCCAGGCTTAAGAAGAAATATTAGATAAGAATTAGCTTTCAAAAGCTTAAAAGAGCATTCCATGGAAAATCCATGTTATAAAATGTGTTATTGTACCATGAAATGAGTTTGGCGGGGGATTTGTTCAGCATTCTAAAGCTGGACAAAACCACCCAGTAGTCTATAAGAACTCACTGAATGATGAATCTTGTATTAGTGAAAATGATCCTTACTGTAGACACTTGCTCATCAACGTTTCTTCTGAAATGGTGCTTGACTATTTTTGTGGTAATTATTTTGTATGAGAATTATACAAGGTGTCTGAGCAAATGAACACTTTTGCTCCTTCAAGTAGCTGAATTCTGTATTTAAAAGGAGTGTGAGGGTACTTTTGAATATATGGTTCATGAATAATATGAAAGACATGTCTTTTTAATTTGATAAAACCTATTAGCATAGGCACTATTTCTTCACTATATTTTCAAAATGTCTAGCATACTTTTACAGTATTAATCATACATGGAACTATGTGGACTTCCCTTTAATCGCTAGTAAGTGTAATAATCACTGAAGTAATAATTACTGAAAGCATCAACTTGGTATAAAACATCATTTTATGATATTGCAGTGTTTTCTGACAAGTTTTAATTTGGTCGGGGAGAAAAATGAAGCAAATCTTTGACTCCCAATTAA
Source organism: Clupeocharax schoutedeni (assembly GCA_037974565.1). NCBI lineage: Eukaryota > Metazoa > Chordata > Actinopteri > Characiformes > Alestidae > Clupeocharax > Clupeocharax schoutedeni. The sequence continues at coordinate 7,776,554 of JBBPDH010000151.1, forward strand.
AATTTGTGTCAATTCAGTTCTACCATTTTGCTTTAATTAAGAGAATATGTAACTACTTTTTAAAAAGGTAACATTATGAAGGGTTTTTTTTTCCCAAGAACCTCTCAACACATTCAAACACTTTCTGTTGGTAGTAAGTTGGTGCAAGCCTGAATTTCTGACCTACTAATCTTTTCATCTCCTTGTCTTTTTATTGCATCTGTACTTTCACAACCAAATAAATTGATTGCAGATTTTTTCCTTGTCCTCAGCTGATTTAAGGAAACAGAAAGGTCACACCCGTCAGAATGAATAGTTTCCAAGGTCCTAACAGTCTGAATAAGTGGTTCCACATCACCCTAAACATATTCCTAAAAAATTGAAATTGTACTGGTCCTTGAATGTCATGGGTTTCTTTTTAACTTGCAGCTTTGCTTGCAAAGGGGGCATATACAATTTATACTGTAGGGCTCCAATGGTCTGAACTCAGCTTTACGTCATTAATGTGTTTGTAATCGATGATGGTGGTCGACTTTGTCCCCTAACTGCAGTTCACATAGGCAGTCATAACACGATATTGATGACCAGACAGGTTAAATGACCATAAACAATGAGTGTCGGTTTGATTAGTCTGCCTTTTCATAAAGTCTGACCTCGTTTGTTTCCAAGCACTAGCATTTGCTGTCATTTATTATCTCCGGCAGAAGCGACTGAAGCATTATAGTGAAATGTTTCTTGTTTTTTTTTTTTTTTTTAAAGGATAACCATTAGTACATGTTTGACTCTCATTTAAGGCACTCTGTGGAGATGACCTTGTAGTATTCCTAATTTGTTTTGGAGAATATGTAAATGGGTCTGCAATTGCATGCATTGTGCTTTGCTATGATGTGAGGGCTCCATTGTTTTGAGTATCACTAATGAGGCTGCAGGATCATCGGGAGTCTGAACCCAGCAGGTCAGCTGACCTGGCTCTGCCTGTCTAATTACAGCATTAGCGGCCTCACTGATCGCCCATGCATGATACTGAGTGCTATCTGGAGCACTGAGCTGCTGCTGCAGCCATATGGTGGCTTAGTGCCGGGCGGCTGCATCAACGTGGCCCTGCCCTAGAGCACCCCTGCATGGGAGAGAGAGTGAAAGAGAGAACGAGAGAGATGGATGCTAGTGCTAGCTGGGTGTTCCCAGGCACACATGTCACCACAAAAACAAACAGGCGCAAACACATCTGGTGAGCAGGGTGGGTATGACCAGCCTCTGAGGTTTGATCCTTCGATTTTGTTACATCATCCGAAGGGCCTGGAGTATGCCACAGTCTTCTTGAAGTGCAGAAATCAAATCTGCAGTCTGAAGGGTGAATGGTAACTGGAAATAGGTACACAAACTGTCAAAAACTTTGTAGGCATCTGCTTGTCTGACATTTCTTCTAAAATCAATGGAAAAAATATCCCCTTTTGCTGCACTCTTCTGGAAGGCCTCTTGGAATATTGCTGCAAGGATTTGATTGCATGCAGCCCCAAGATCATTCGTAAGGTCAGGTACTGATGTCAGATAATTAATTCTGCATTACAAAATGCCACTCTGAATATATTTGGTAGTAATACACAAAGGGACATGTAGGCCTAGAGCACTCTTTCAGGGCTCAAATGCGCCCCCAGTATTTAGCTACATGCCTTTTTAATAGCTTGGTAAATTTAATTTGATTAGTGAACTAATCTCTAATCTCTCCCTAGTGACATTGCTTTCACACACACTCCATCCCCCTCTGAAGAGTGACTGCAGCGTTTCAGTGTTTTGGCTTCAGTTCCTAAGTCCCGGAGGGGTGTAATCCATGCCTTTCTCTGCTCTCCACGACTGCGCCTCAGGCTTTCAGCATCACAGCTGCCTGCCATGGCTAGAGGGCGCCAAAGATTTTCTCATCCCGCTGCAGTAGCTCTCTCTCTCTCTCTCTATTTCTCTCTCCCTCCCACCCCCCACCCTCTCCAACTTTGCTTCATTGTGTTGCTGTGTTGTCCTCAGGATAGCCTTCAGGAAAGCCTTCTATTATTGATTGACTGCCATTCAAAACCCCTCCTGTTCACTGTTTTTACAAAATAATTTTTTTCAGACTTTGAATTTTCTCCCTAGCTGTTATTTCTCAACAAAGGTGGAGAAGAAAATTCTCTGTGAAATGAATCCTTTGGCTTCTAGAGCTAAGGAGCTCCAATGCTTTTAGACCTTAAAAAATGATTGAATTGGATGTGGTAATTACACAGAAACAGGATGAGCAACAACCTCTCTTGGGTTCTCTCTTCATGACCGAACACATAGAAGAAAAAAATGCTCTGTTTGTTCACCACTCTCTTCTTTTTTTCCTTGAAACTTGTAATATCAGGTTGGCGAAAAGCCAGCAAATTAGATTAGTTCAGTCCACCGTTTTCATTACAACAAAATACTGTTTGAGAGTGTGGGCGAGAGACTCTAATGTGCTGTAATCGATGTTTACTTGGATGCTGTGACTGGAAGTGTTTGCTGGCTGGCTACAAAGGCACAGTCCACTGTCTAGAGGCATTCTCAGGGGGAGGGGTTTGTCCATTGACTTGATCACAAGAAGAGCTAAAGAATGTCTTGGATCAGACATTACGCTTTCATTGCAGACATGTTTCTTCCAGTCACACACATGCACTTCAGTGGTTTATCCCTGTTGCGATTTAATTAAGTAATATTACTTTTTGTATTCCAAGATACACCAATGCTGAATGACACTAGTGTTTTTTATGGACAAGATATGTTTGTTGATTACTTTAGACAAGAATGTAATTTCTCTTCTGCTGAAATGTACTTCATATGCATCTGGTAAAGAGTAGTATAAAAAAAACCTCTTCATACATCCAGTACCTGTTCAGATAGAAAGGGATGCAATAATCTTCTCTCTTCGAGATTCTTTTGGCCTGAAATCAAAGGACAATTCTTAAAAGTCAGTGGTTTGTGCAATCCAGGTGCTCAACCTGCATAATTAAATAGAATAAATAATATATGGAACAAAGTGTGGATAAAATGGAACTGAGTAGAGAGCAAGTAAGTATTATCAGTTCCCATTCATTTAGTTGTGCAGAAGTACAATTATTTTAAAATTAACTAAAAAAGTATTAAATCCATATTTGCTTGAAAATATGTAAATGCAACTCGCTGCTATGCACTTCTGGTATTTAAAGTCAAATCAATGCTACCATACAGTGTTAAAGGGAACTTAAGCCTTGAACAGTACTTTGAATCGCTGTGAGTCACTCAAAAAAGAAAAAAAAATCCATCAGTGCACATCTAAACTGCATGAAGGACGCGCTATAAATTTTTTTCTCACTGGGTTATAGCTAACAAAAAAATCAATTTATACAATTCAAGACAACTCCACAACATTGCAATGGTTGTGCTGTAGTGAGGGCTTTGCCTGATGCTGCCGAATTAGTATATCACACCTTTTGCCTTTCGGCACTTTGCATCATATATGCATTCTTGGTACATTTCTCTTTACTCTCTCAAATGGATCTAGACCAATTACTTGCGCAAACAAACAAGTGTGCTATCGTAGCACTTTTACCCAGAACTCTGAGCTAAGTACAGAGATGATGTGATCTCTCCCAGTCTGCCCACCCCCACCCCATGCTCCTCTGTGCTCTGTAAAACCAACTGCATCAGCAGAGCTCAGGCCTAGCTGGGGCTGCCTGTGTTATCTAGCTCATGTCATCATGCTCTGTTTGTCTCGTTGAGGCCATTAAGTGTGACTAACGTGGCCGCGCAGCAGTTAGCCTGCTCCGCCCTGGGGCGCTGGGATCTGATGTCAGCCCTCTCTCTCCTGCAGTTTACTTCCAGTCTCGGGATGCATCAAATCATTTTTTAATGGGGGACGGGGAAAAACAGCACTCTGTGCAGCTCTGCATTCTTTCTTAGGCCTGTATGCATGTGTTATAGTTTGCATATCTCCATTGTCTATTAATTCATTTTGTGCCAGCTCTCCGCCTCAAAGGCAGATGCTTGCAAGGTCAAAGCCAACACTTCTTCCTTGCAGTGAAAATGTTGAGCCTGCTGCCAAATATGACCTTTACGTCAGGTGCTAACGGGTTGAGTGTGTGTGTGTGTGTGTGTTTTTTTTCTTATCTTTGACCCTTATGTCAAAGAGAGCCATCTTTTGTCACTTATCCACTACTGTGACAATGACTTAACCAGTCAGGCTTTGCATATCTGTCTCACTTCCTCTCTCACTCCCACCCCCTTTTTCTTCTAGAGACTTTGTTTTTTCTTGACTGCATGACACAGCTCTGTGCCCATGGCTTTACCCAGCCTCTGAAAATGGCCCCGTTCAGATCCCATAACAATTGACCTCGTTTTGGCTCAGTCGAAACACAGGCCGTCTCAGTTGCAGTCTTTCTTCTCCCATTCACTTTGGCTGTCATTTCTACCACTCATGTGCTGTAGCCTTAATATTTGACTCTAGGCTCATAGCAGCTATTGGTGCGGATAATGGATCTCTCTTGATTTGGCTGGATGAGGCGCCACACATTGTTTCATGTGTCTTAATTTCTCTTCCTTGGCTTCTTCAGCCAGCTGAATTTGCCCAGATATTCTGGCCTTCAAGCGATGGTGAGAAGTGACTTTGACCAGTGTTTTGCGCATCAGTAGGAGGATGATTCAGTGGAGGAGATCTGAGTTTTCCTAAAGGCCATCTCCCCGACTCTCTTGCTCTCTGACAGTGACGAACAGCACCGCAAAGGCAACTGTGACTCCAGTGCAGGATCTCACTGCAGTTCTTGCTGGGTAAGGAGGTTCCTCTCTCTCTCTCTCTCTCTCTCTCTCTCTCTCTCTCTGTCTCTCTCCCTCTCTGCTCTCCCTTTAAGAGCGTGAGACTCAAGCGGCTTGCGTAATGCACAGCAAAAACTGCGACACAGGCAGCTGACGAGGCCAGTTAGCACATGCTCTGCTGAGCCACAGCTGTGGTCCATCTGGAGCTGGCCGCATTGCAGGGGTTGGCGTTGTCTGCGTTACCCCTATGTGACTGCTTGGCCCAGCTGAGACTGGCGGCCTGTTTTGGGGTTAGAGGGCATCTGCTGAAGCTCACTGAAGTGCTCCAAATAAGCAGTATGGTCTGAAGTGGACTGCAGGTCTTTGTGTGTTGGAGCACAGAGCACAGAATGGAGTGAGTGGACATCCGAGTCGTGATCTGAGCTGTTTGTTGAACTCCTTAAACCCGAAGGTCCCATATATGAAACTTCAGTTCCTCACTCTGTATAATTGACATAGTTTAATGGGGGAAAGTGAGCCAAAGAAATGCCACTTGCCTATATTAAGAGATTGTTTTTTCTGATACATTGATGACTGTTTAGAGAGCTGATGCTTTTTATATACCTGCTGAACTTTAAAATGGACTATTTTTAACTGTAAAGCTTTGCTATGCTTGGCTATCAGTCATAAACTAAACATTCTGCACAGGAAAAATACACAGCAAAGAACAAGACGTGACTCGACGTAAGTGTGCTTTTTCAGGATTCATTTGTTATCTCATTGGATCAGATATTTTCCCCCTATCATTGTTTTAAATACACATTTATCTCTCATACAGCCATCAGCAATACTTTTAATAATCTTCCTGATATTATGGAGGCTTCACTTGTGCTGTAAAAACAGATCTGACCTGTTGAGTCATGGACTCAACAAGACCTATGAAGGTGTGCTGTGGTATCCGGCACCAATTTCGGACCATTCCGGAACAATTCCGGAACAATTCCAGGAACAATTTTGCAGTGTGGCAAGGCACATTACCCTGCTGAAAGAGGCCACTGCCATTAAGGAATACCTTTGTCACAAAGGAGTGTTTTTGTTTGCAACAATGTCTAAACAGTAACATCCAAATTAATGGCGGGAGCCAAAATGATCTTACAAGAATATTTCTCTGCTTTTGCCTTGTTCCCATAGTAAATCCTGGTACAATCTCTTCCCAAGGTGAGTGACACAGCGCACTGTGAGTTCTCACATGGACAAGCCTTCGCTCAGAACACACATCTCTTAGCCTGGGTCACCCATGACCTTGTCACCAGTTTATCAACTGTCCTTCTTTGAACAAGTTTTGATAGGAGCTAACCACTGTATACAATGATCACCGGCCCATTTGGACAGGCCCTTACCCAATTTTCTAGTCACAATTTAGCCCTTGTCAGTGTGTCACTCAGTACTTTAGACTTGACTGTTAATTTGCTCTTTAATAAATCCCACGTCTAGACAGGTGCCATTGCAATGTGATCATCTGTTGGAGGTTTAAGGCAGTGGCAGGTGTATATTCTTAATGTGAATCTTCTTCTTTCCCTTTAGGTTTTTCCCTTCAGGGGTCACCACAGTGAGTCATCTGTCTCCATTTTGTCCTGTCTTCTGCATCCTCTACCCTCACGCCAACTACCTTCTTGTTCTCTTTAACCGCATCCATAAACCTCCTCTTTGGCCTTCTTCTCAGCCCCCTGCCTGGTGGTTCTAACTTCAGCATCCTTCTACCTCTGTAACCACTGTCTCTCCTCTGGACATGTCCAAACCATCTCAGTCTGGCCGCTCTGACTTCATTTCCAAATCATCTAACATGAGCTGTCCGTTCCTCTGATGTACTCATTCCTGATCCTATCCATCCTCGTCACTCTCAAAGAACCTCAATATCATGAGTTCTGCAACCTCCAGTTCTGCCTACTGTCCTTTCCTTATTGGCACTATCACCAAACCAAAAACATCGCTGGTCTGACTACCATCTTGTACACCTTTCCTTTAATTCTTTCTGAAATCCTTCTATCACACCTGACTCTTTTCTTTACCCATTCCAACTTGCCTGCACATTCCTCTCTCTCGGTTGCTTTGTACCGTAGACGCTACCTTCTTTACTTTCTGTCTTGCAGCAACAAATCTTCATTCCTCTACCTGCGCCTTGCTCTAACTGCCAATCACGAAGTCCTCTGCAAACATCATAGTCCATGGAGACTCCTGTCTAACATCATCTGTCAGCCTGTCTATCACCAAAGCAAGCAAGTCGATCCTTGATGCAGTGCCACCTCCACCTTGAACTCCTCTGTCACTCCTATAGCACACGTTACTGCTGTCTCACAGCTCTCATATCTGCACCACTCTAACATACTTCTCTGCCACTCCAGACCTCCTCATGCAATACCACAGCTCCTCTCTCGGCATCCTGTCATATCCTTTCTCTAAATCTACAAAGACACAATGCAGCTCCCGCTGACCTTCTTTGTACCTCTCCATCAACATCCTTAAAGCAAAAATAGCAGCTGTAGGACTCTTTCTTGGCAAGAAACTGTACTGCTGCTCACAAATACTCCCTTCTGACCTAAGCCTAGCTTCCACCACTAATTTCCTGAACTTTACGTCTCCCTTCTTAAAAATTGGCACCAGAACACTTTTCCTCCATTCTTCAGGCATCTTCTCACTGTTCAAACTAGTCAAAACTCTAGTGCCACCTCTCCTAGACACTTCCATACCTCCACAGGTATGTCATCAGGGCAAGCTGCCCTTCCCCTTTTCATCCTCTTCAACGCCTTCTTCACTAACTTACTAAAATCAGACTTACTAATTTCAGCTACTTCCTGCTCCACAGCAGTCACCTCTTCTACTGTAATTCTCTCTCATTTTTCTCTTTCATCTGCTCTTCAAAGTAATCTTTCCATCTTCCCATCACACAGTTGGCACCTGTCAGTACATTTTCATCCCTATCCTTAATCACCCTAACCTGCGGCACATCCATTCCATATCTATCTCTCTGCCTCACCAACCTGTACAAATCATTATCTGCCTCCTTACTGTCCAACCTAGCATACAAGTCATCATATGCCCTTTGTTTGGCCTTCGCCACCTCTATCTTCATCATACGCTACATCTCCCTGCTTGGTAGCGGTGGGGTTTTTGACGTTAACGCTGTTAACACGAACATTCCATGCCATTAACGGCATTAAAAAAAATTAATCGGTGCCCACCTCTAATATAT
>JBBPDH010000151.1:7802687-7813389 GCA_037974565.1 Clupeocharax schoutedeni
AGCGGTTCAGGATACATTTCGCTGTGTGTTGTACTTGTATGACTGCATGTGACAAATAAAGTATCTTGAATCTTGAAATGGTCATTCTGTCAGGACAAAGCAGAGATAAATAAACATTTAGAGTATGAGTAGTATGCATTTTGAATTGTGCTTTCAACTTACATTGTCTATTTGTTAATCAACAGGCGTCAATGCAAGTTTGAGGAAAGTAACCTCACTCAATGCAGACTCTCTCTCGCTGTCTCTCTGTCTCTCCTCAAGCTTATACTATGTCAATTGGTTTGACATTTGCCACCTGAGGCATCTCTCAGTATACAATACAACAATTCAAATAGCAGAAAACATCTGGAGAAAAAACAATTTTGGGGGTTACTGGTCTCTGTTTTCTTTGCTACATGGGCCAAGGACATCTGTGCAAATACATGTGCAAAAGGCTTCAGGGGGAATAGGATAAATTAGGATATTCTTAGGCAGTCAGGTTGATGAAGTCATGATTCCCACAATGAGGTGCCAAGAAATGGACTCCCTCAGAGATGCAGCAGCAAAAGTGTCAACAATCTAGAAAAAGTGCAGTGGCAGAGGTATACCGTTATATTGCAATGAGGACTTTCTAGTGTCAAATTATTGAAGACTGCTTTTATAGTTTTAAATCCAACTTGTTTTTATTACTTTGTATTTAACTCATAACGTGATTCTTCAGATATATCCAAAGGAAATTTAAAAAATTTAAAAAACAACTTCTGGACTGATAAGCTTAGTTTGGTGTTTTTGATTGGTCATGAAACAGCACAACAAAGGTACCAGAACACACCTGATACTGCTGACAAAAAAGATGTGGAATGAAAGTGATGTCCCCAACTGTTGTAAATTATCCCTTTGCTCCAGGGTGATGACAGTCCCGATGTGTTACAGCATTGCATGTGAAGAAAAGAGACTCAACCAATCCATGTTCCTTCCACATAAGCAGCTGCATGGATAAGTGTGTTTACCTGCACTGCAGCCGGGTCTATTGGGATGATTTACATTTGTTCATAATAAGCCTATTAGCTGCTGGAGGCTCAGGAGCCTGTGTCTTGTATTACACTAGACATGTTATGTAGTCTTTGTCTGCAGAGTGCCCAGATCAGACCTTCTCCCACCATATCACCTTCTCACTTTTTGAACTTTCCCACTGAACTGAGAGTGCACTCTCGCTGTTAGGCTGTGTGTGTGTATGGCTGTGTCTGTGTGGGTGGCCGTATGTGCAGATAGTCTAATGGTTACTGTGGATTTCTGCAAACAACTGAATAACAGAGCTGTTTGTCAGCAGGGGCAGCACATATAGGGGCACTTTTAAACCTGTATTTTGAACTTGCAAAAATACATTGATACATGAACATAAGCATAAACTGTATATTTGGGATGAACATACAGTCATTTATGTTCATCCCAAACATACAGTCGTTCATGTATCAGACACCTTTTTGCAAGGTCAAAGTACAGGTTTAAAAGAGTGCTTTGTTATTCAGGTGTTTGCAGACTGTATGTTGGGAAGAACAGCAACCATGATACACAAACATAACATGTGGGACTGGGCTGTGGATAAGAGGTGTTCTCTGTTACTGCAAATCTGTAGATTACAGGGCATCACCAGGCCGGATGTAAGGGTTTTATGTAGCTAAATGACAGCATCCAGAGTGCCAGACTTATCCCCACCATCATCCTCACTGTACAGATGACCCTGGGATTTTTGTCACTATAAATGCCCATTTACGGCTTATCCAGTGCACTTCTAGACCATCGGAAATGTTGTTAATATGACTGCTGGCATGATACCTTAATTACAAGTTAATCCATCAGTAGTAACAGCTCTATGGCCACAAAGAACTCACAGGCAATGTCTGAGTCCAAGCCCAAAATCTACAGCTAAAAGTGAAATGTCTGTTAAATCGGCTCTATTGCAGCAAATTCAGCCTTTCGGATTTTAATGATGAGTGATACAACCTGCTTTTGAATCTTTTAATCCTGAATTCAACCAAAAATACCCTATTATGATATTATGGAATGGCTAGCAATGGCAGGAGTGGTGCCTAATGACCTTTTTTTTATAGCAGGGGTTCATGATTTTATTTTAGAGTTCATAAGTTACTACTTCAATATTATTGAAATTTTATTAATATTAACTATAATAATGTTATAGTTTATTATAAATAAATAAAAAACTCCTTGGCTGATCTTATGTGAATATCATCACCAATAAATCAATGGTGAGCATTAACCATACTGTACATATAAATAACTGATAACAATTTATGTCCAAGGCATCATTAGTTTATATTATTTACAGGCATCATCCATTCTCTGAATCATTACCTAAAACTGTAGTATTTAAAATGGAATATTAAGCTGTTTATTACAAACACGTGTTCTTCAATATATTTTCTTAACAGAAAAAATTACAGCTATGCATAAGTAGAAACTCTTTCAAAACAGTTCCTAATATTCATTTCTTAGTGTGGACACACCAGTTGTAAGGGTGGACACAGCTGGCTCCTGTCACTGCCTGCTTTCTGTCTTTCTGTTTTTCTATAGCTACTCTCACTGTTGTGTTCTTCTGTCATTTCTTTTTCCTCCTCACCTGTTCCCTCTCCTGCTGCCTCTTTTCTGAAGAAGGTTGCTACACCAGTAGCATTACACTTTTTTTTTTCTCTCTCTCATCAATTACTAGTAAACAATTATGAGCATGTCATTACACAAAACAGCCACATATACAAGCTAACATTAGCCTCGTTCTTAATGTGATCTAATGTTAGCAAATGTTAATTTCTATAAAAGTTCCTGTTAGTCAAGTTAATGTTACATTGTCTCTAGCTAGCTAGTTTCAGTCGCATGCAACTTACTGCAAATAACCTTAACGTTACTAACGTTAGCTTGCTACATGTTTTATAATAAACATGTGCAGAGAAATCTTAGCAGCTCCATCTTAATGAAGAAACAACACGCTTTTTATTTTTGTCGAATGAATACTCACTTGTTGCGTTCTGTTCCCTCGGCGCTACTTTCTCGCGTGTTTTAAACCCGCGCGGAAAATCAAAATGCCAGTAAAATCAAGGCAATTAATGCACGTGTACGTGTCCTGTAATGCAGTTGCCGAAGCCTCAATTCTCAATTGTTCTGCCTTAAATGTATGTGACATTTTAGTGATTTGCTGTTGCAAAGTAATTAGAAAAACTTGTCAGTTGGGGTGGCCAATAATTTTAGCATGGTGGCTACCTACCCTCTTGGCTATCTCTTGAGGGCGCCCTTCTTACATTGTAGATTAGTGTAATGGTGATTCACGCTCATGCAGTCTCTATTGGCTGCTCTGCCTATCTGGGACAGCTAATGGCCCCTCACCCACTACCCCGTCGTCTGAACCCCCCCCCCACCACCACCACCACCACCACAATCACCACACCGTACACACACACACACACACACACACACACAGACACACACGTTCATCAGGCCACCCTGGGGTGTGCTGTGGCCCCGCACCGTGGGAATCTGTGATACACAGCAAATATCGTTTTCAGTCCACTAAAAGGAAAAATGAACGGGAGGAAAAAGAATACAGTCTTACAATATTTTTTTATTTTGACAATGCAGCACAATATTGTGTATATTGTGTAGTTATTTCCACGAAATTACATTGACAGATTTTGAAAAATCAAAACAACACCTAGATAAAAATTAAACATAAAACAGAATTGAAATAGAGTGATAATATAGAATTTTCTGTCTCTGAGTGATACAAATACACAATGTTTAGCCGGTAGCCACACAAATCACCCGTTAATACATTTTAAGTTATAGTGCAATAGTCGTTTGGTTAATAAAATGTATTAACCAATTTGTAACTTTACATAGTCGCCAAACGTGTTGATTCACGCATGACCTGTAATTAACAGATGTTTGTATTTCGTTCAAATGTATGGCATCCTAGAATATTTTGATAGTGTTCTTCAGTACTTCAGTTCATTACAGTTACTAATTATGCCTGTTTGTGATTATTTTCTACTCTTAAATGCCTTTGCTAACTTTTCTGTGAATTTAAATTAACACAGTTTTTTAATTGCTGTTTCAGTTCCATCTTAATATGTGTTGTAGGGAGAGACTTCCTACGTGCTGTTTTCCCTGATGTAATGGAAACCATCAATGCGGCCACAAAGGACGCAACACTGTCACTTTCAGAAGAATTAAAACAATTTCAAAGCTTATTCATAATGACAACGAAATAATAATCTGTGTTGAGATTTTTTCCCTTTTTCTTGGATTTATTTAATTTGGATTTTGGTGTTATGATTAACAAACGGTCTAGATTTGGGCCCCCAGCCATTAAAAAAGCAAAGGCCCACATGAAACAAAGGACAAATATATAAAAGGAGCTGGTTTTCCGATAGATTATCTTTGGCTGAAATCAAGCTAGGTTGGACGATAGCTCAATCATTTGTTAGAGGCTACCCTGGCGCCTTTATTCCCCTTTCCTTGGTAGTGACATAATGGTTATTTCAAATGAACAAGGCACCATGTGAATTATTAACAGGCATTTAAATGTTTGAAACCTGGAGCATGTTCGGTACTTGATACAACGTCTTATTTAACGGCCCTCAGACTAGGTTTATTTTGGAAGCTAGTGCACGTAAAATCCTTTATTTAGCGTGATAGATTTTAACCCAGTTCCCTTTCGATATAGCACAGCACCTTTCCAGGCTCCCTCCTCAGTTTTTTTTTTTTCAAGAAAATAGATTCAGATGTTAATGTGGTCCAACTCGTCCATTTCTTGTGCTATAGCCATGCACAAAATGTATAATATTAACAGTCGCGAGAGTAATGAATAAATCCATTTAAATGATATTTTAGAAATTGCATAAGGCTATGAACTCCACTATTTTTGAATTTTTTGTAGACATCTGTCTGCTAAGTTATCATCAACACTAACACCACCAATATAACACTACTACTACTACTACTACTACTACTACTACTACTACAACAGCAACAAAAACTACTACTACTACTACTACTATTAATAATAATAATAATAATAATAATAATAATAATAATAATAATAGTAGTAGTAGTAGTAGTAGTAGTAGTAGTAGTAGTAGTAGTAGTAGAAGTAGTAGTAGTAGTGGTAGTAATCATTTTACCATAATAAATCAAATATTTTGCTAGGTTATGAAATTCTTGTTACTGGAAACACCCTAGTATGTATAGCCCAGTAGTGCTGGCACATTATCACTGGCTGACCGTCTAGCCTAACTATAATTTGACTTGAAGTCTTACAGTTTACATAAGCAAATTCCACATTTTAGAACTGTCCATACTTGGTCGAAAAGCGCAGTGGGTATGTGTGCAGTTTCAAATTTCATAACCCAATGGAATTGACTGGACGTTTTCACCTAATAAAAGTGACTGGATATTTTCACCTTGTAATAAGCCAGATAGTGGCCCAAAATCTGCCCCATCGGCAGTTCATGTGGCACCATTGTTGTGTACGATAAAGAGCAGCTTTCCGTACAGACGCTTGGTTCCATATCCGGAGTCACGGCTCATGCATCATGCAAAAAAGGCCCGAAGGGCTTTCTTCAACTGAACTGTGTGGATCTGTGAAAATAATATCAGGGGCTTTCCGTCAGAACGAACTTTTCCACTGTAGCCAGGCGTGAAATGATTTGACCCGACACTTCAAACCATCTGCGCTATCAATCCGTCGTCTTATTTACCGCCTCAGCTCGGGCACTGAGCGAACTGCTCCTCTTACTGCAGCTGCCGCGATCGAGCTCTTTTACCATAACGCGCACATTATTTTATTATTTTATTATTATTATTACAATCAGTTTATTCTAATAAAGCTAAGTTTTGGTAGAAATATTTTAACGATGCGTGTGGTATCAGGCCTGGGTGGCTGTATCTTTACAGAATATACACGCTATAAACGACCTCTTTCAGTGGCGTAACGCAGTATGGCAGAGGTTATGGAGAGGTGTGCTGAATATGTTTCAGTGGCTGCTTTGATCGGGGCTTCGTACCCGATTGCAGCCACACTGAGGCAGAATAGCTGATTCTGTAGCTGAGCAAACCGATATTGCATTATTACAGCTCCTGGGTGCTGCACCGCATCATCAGCTCGTTTGCGTTTTTAATGCATAACGGTCGCCACTTGGGTCGTCATAATTTTATATCGGAGTGGCCGTTTATGCCCCGGTTATACCTCGCACTGGACAAGAAGAACTGAAGTACCCTCATCCGTCGTAATTTCTCAGCCTTTCCCCAGTCGACGTGTTTCAGACGGCGCTCGCGTCGTGTACGCGCTTGAGTGCGCGGATCGGTTTTTGAATGGCAAAAGGGCAATCGCCGTGTCGTCTCACATGCGAGCCGCGCCGCGTTATGAAAAAGAACGCATGTGACAGCCCGGCTCCGCTCCTGATACACGCGCTACTGCGCAGGCCAAACAGCACTACTCCCGCCGAAAACAAACCTCAAGCTTACGAAATGACCGCCGCGCGCTTTCAGGTGGATGTTCTGGATGCTCAGTGAACTAAGAAGAAGCGAAAAAATATGAGTAAGGAGGAGGGAGGAAAAAACGAAAATAGGAAATGTTTTCATTCGTAAAATACACCCTGTTCAGATCTGGGAGGTGCTGAAATCTATTTGAGCTCGGTTCCGCGTGATTGGCACACTTGACAGTGATTGACAGGAGTCCATGGAGACTACGCAACCAATCTGCCAGCTCCAATAGAAAATCAGACGAGGACAGGACGTCTTTTTTTCACCCCCTCCTCCAAAATATCTCCGTTCCTGTACTATTTTCTCGTTCACTCGAGCTCTCTGTATCGCCTGCCGAGGCTGCTGCTGTCAGCCAGAGAGGCATCCTCTCTTCCTCAGTACCGTCTTCGAGCTCCGGGAGAGGGAGAGAAAAAAGAGAAAGCGATAGAGAGCGATAAAGAGAGAGAGAGGGGGAGAGAGAGGGAGAGAGAAGAGAGCGAGAGACAGCGTGGACGGCGAGGACCGTGAGGAGGGGGTGAAGCACACAGAAGCCTTCATGTTTCAGCTGCCAATCCTGAATTTCAGTCCCCAGCAGGTAGCGGGGGTCTGCGAGACGCTGGAGGAGAGCGGGGACATCGAGCGCCTCGGCCGCTTCCTCTGGTCGCTGCCCGTCGCGCCTGCCGCCTGCGAGGTGCTCAACCGAAACGAGTCAGTGCTCCGAGCTCGCGCCATCGTGGCCTTTCACACCGGGAACTTCCGCGAGCTCTACCACATCCTGGAGAACCACAAGTTCACCAAAGAGTCCCACTCCAAGCTGCAGGCGCTTTGGCTGGAGTCACACTATCAGGAGGCCGAGAAGCTCCGGGGCCGCCCGCTGGGGCCAGTGGACAAATACAGGGTGCGCAAGAAGTTTCCGCTACCCAAAACTATTTGGGACGGAGAACAAAAGACGCACTGCTTCAAAGAAAGGACCAGGCATTTGCTTCGTGAATGGTACCTGCAGGACCCTTATCCGAACCCGAGCAAAAAGAGGGAGCTCGCGCAAGCCACGGGACTTACTCCCACCCAAGTGGGCAACTGGTTTAAAAATCGAAGACAAAGGGATAGGGCAGCAGCGGCTAAAAACAGGTGCGTGCTTCAGTTCCCAATGAGCAGGCCTTTTGTGTACACACTGCGGTCGTATTTCCCCAGCCACCACATATATAGGTTACACAAACAAACAAACAAACACAAACTGAAAAAAATAATTAATTCGTTTAAAAATCGGTCACTTTTGAGGTTAGCTATAGCTGTTTTGGTGTTCGCTATAATGACATGGTATTTCAAATTTTATTATTAAGTTTAATTTTTAATCAGCGTTAATAGATTGCATTCTGCCAAATGTTATTATGCAAAGCGACTATTATGTTAGCCACAGATTTTGACATACACTGTTACGGACTGGGGGTGCGGATTATTTACAAAAGAGTACAGAACAAAACAAGACATTAAGGAATTTCCGTTTTTAATAGCACTGATGCTATAATAGTATGCTATACATCTCAGTCAGTACTGTTACTGATAGTTATAGCATATTATTCTTGAGCCCTTTGATTTAAGCATAGCTACATTCTGCTCATCGCGTAAAGGCCTGTGCTTCACTTTAATGGAGTATCAAACCACACGTTATGAAACACCAGGAGTGCCATAAAAACGTTATAATTTTGTTAAGATTTGGTTGAGCTACTAATCTGTTTGTGTCTTTGACCGATTACACTGGGATTAGGGTAATTCTAGCAGGAGGTTAAGCGTTTGTTATGCTCGCTACCGTCATGTTACGTGAAGGTTAAGTAGGGTTTTTCTCCTGGATCCTCTAAAACTAATCAAAGCGCCCAAGCTTTCACTCAACACTCAGCTTTGCCTATATCAACAACTTGGTTGGGTTATAGTTGGTTATACCGATTACGATTTATTTCAAAATGTTTAAATAATTAAAAATGCTAACAATAGCAAGACACTCTTGTCTGCTGTGGGCCTGTAAGTGAAGGAAGATGTTTAAATGTCATTCTTCTGCATTCTTCTACATGATGAGTGAAATAGCTCACAAACAAACAAAATAGAAAATGGGGAATGAAACACATTGGCTGGCTACTGCAGAAATTCCTGTGATGTTGATATGGTGTCCTTCCGGGGCATTGAGCTCGTGACGAAGACTCAGAGCACCGTGTAACGCACACACACGCTACATATAGATGCTTATGCTCTCGTGATCACGTTTGCATGATGCCCGTCGAACCAAAGGGCTTGTGATTCAACATTTTGGTGAAATAGACGGGGCCACCCAGGTGTACTGACACAGATCTTGTTACCCCTCCTTCCCCACCACCACCCCAAAGGTTACAACAACAGGTGCTGTCCAGCGGCTCGGTTCCTGGCGAGGAGGGTGCAGTGGACCGTCTGGGCAGCGCGTCGAGCCCAGAAGCCAGCCTGTCGAGCAAAGCCGCTGCTTCGGCCATCTCCATTACATCGAGTGACAGCGAATGTGACATCTAACGTCGCCCTCCCCCGTCCCCTAAGCGAGCGGGAAAGACGAGGAGAATACGAACACCTTACGAAGGAAGCCGAGAAAGACAATCAAACAAGACAAACAAGCACATCAGTGCCTGCCTTAACGTATCAAAGGCCGTGTTCTTTTCTTTCTTTTTTTCTTCTTTTGTAATTATTTGATGGTTGTCAGACCAGCCGGGGATCTATGGAAGCTCTATCTTAAAAAATGTATTTATCTTTTTTTCATAACTCAGTATTAAATACGCGAGGAGATGACACTTTTGGGTGGGGTGGGGGATATGGAAATAGATAGAGAAGGAGAGATCCTGTGCGTGTCAAAAGTACTTTTGTATGAGAAGCAAAAACCGGATGCCTCAAGGAAACGGGAACAAAACGCCCATTTTTGGCTTGCTATAAAAAGGGACTCCATGTTGAATCGACATTTTACCATTTTACCACGTTTTTCTAAGATGTTTACGTATTAAACAAAAATCGTTGCTCTTATAGAACCATTTTGATTTGCTTGCTCATTTCGGATCCGGTCATCTTTTTTGGTGTATATGGATGGACTTTTAGAGTGCGCCGAGTAGTGGACGTATGTTTTAATGAATTAAGGAATTTAAGTTAATAAAATGTTTGACGATCAAAGACGTATTCTCCTTGGTACTCTAAGTTGAGTATTATTATTATTATTATTATTATTATTATTATTATTATTATTATTATTATTATGATTACATCTGCTTTTGCTATTGATAAAACCTAATCCCAAACGCAGAAATGAGAAAATGTGCTCCTGTCTTGGGGGAAGTGTTTGTTTTTTTTATTTTTTGAGCACTTGAGGTGTCACTTGAGCTGTTTACATCATATTTACATAATGTTTAAAGACACCAAGTCATTTCAGTTACCTTTATTTATTAGTATACTTGAGCTAGACCAAGTTCAAGTACACGCTTTAGCAAAGAAGCAGAAAGAAAGCAGCTCAAATGGCTCATGTCTAACAAAAATGCCTCGATGACGCACGGGCGGCTGAAACGCTGGAACTTTTGCCATTTCGACGTTTGAAAGGTGGATGGCGTTAATGAATGAATATGGGCCGTGGCGGCATGTTTTAACGTGATCGCTTCCTGCGTGTCCGCTCGCGTTAACTGCGCCGTTATTGGCTTTGCGCTCCCTAATGCTCTCTGACAGGAGAAGGTCAACGAAAGGGCGGAGCGCCTTGGTTTCAAAACGAGCAGGCTGTATACAACCCCCCAGAAATCCCATCATTTTGACACTTAAATGGAGCAGCAATCTGGGTATGAGATTTTTTCAATTATATGTATTTTTGCTTGACATTTGAATCCATTAACTGCTCCTAAATTATTTGTCAAATTTGTCCAAAATCATAGCAGTTAATTAAATTCTGTACACCATGTGTGATATTCACAAATAGTATTTAGAGATAAATAATACATTATGAACCCACTCACATTCTCATATGGGACAGTATTTATTTATCTACTGTTGGGGTCATGATTTTTTTTCTCTGAATGTGGGTTTCCAAACTGATAGTAAACTACACTGTGCATCCGGGTTATTTTGTTCTCCAGTTGCATTTTTTCGTTTGTGCTAAACAGTCGCATTTAGCAAGTGAAATGTCTACAGGTTCCGGTATAAAAACCAG
>JBBPDH010000151.1:7813666-7825921 GCA_037974565.1 Clupeocharax schoutedeni
TGTGTGTGTGTGTGTGTGTGTGTGTGTGTGTTGTGTATTCGGGGCTCAAAATAGCACATCCCGTCCTCTTTATGGACTTTACAGACTTCTTTTATGTCACTTTAGTTACTGGAATGGAGGGCAAGCTGGACGCTTAAGATATTTTAACAATGTGAGTGAGTGGTCAAACTAATTGTCAGTGCGAGGGAAAAATGGAGGAGCAGTCGAAGTAGGAGAAGGGAGAGAGAAGCTCATTGAATTTGCGCGCGGACAAAAGCGGAGAGGTTAGCTGAAAAGAGTGTTTCTGGCAGTCAATAAGGTTGTCAAACTGTTCAGCGCTAATCAGCGGTAATGACGGGCTCTCGAGCCCGAAGAGAACAAAAGCAAAGCCCCTCAAAGTTCTGCGGGGGATTAGGAGGAGGGAGCCCAATATTCCTTTTAAATATACTTTACCTGGCCTACTGTCACCATTTAAAACACCATTACTACTCGCACTTTTTCTGTTGGACTAAATACAGTGCTTTGAATTTACACGATAAAAAGGTCAAGTGTTTGAATCTAAAAACATTTAACATACACACAACCCCCCCCCCACACACACACACAAAAACAAAAACAAAGAAAAAAAAGCGCGTGCATTAATGTGGCATTTTTCCTGCAAATCCTTGACATACTTTTAATAAAGAAATTTATTTCGGTGTACTACTACTGCTACGTATAATTATCTGAGTACTACTACCACCAATAATATGAATAATACCCATAATAATATGCATGTACATATGAATAATAAAACTAATAATCATCGAAAAAGCTAATCTAAAATTGCACAGGGGCCTGTTGTTTACGAAAGTAAATTATTTTGGTTAGCCTACAGGACGTTCAACATTTTGTTTCAGACACTACAACAACAGTCCGTATTAGAAGCACTGACATAGTGTAAATGATGTCCCCTCTGATCTTTCTATCTATTAGAAGGCCCGTTTCCTATCAAAATATTCTTATAGTCACATTTCTTCACTACAGGGGTTCAACTGGTCATAAATGCTCTTGAACTGCAAACATAACTGCAGTGCAAACTAAATTTCGAATTTTATTCGCTCTGGAGGAATATCGAATTTGGCCTTTGACAGTTGTCGCGAGGCTACAGTGTCAGTGCGCCCTGTTTTGCTGTACGGGCTATACTCCGAGCTTTGTTGGAGCCGAAATGAAAGCCGGGACAGGAAAAGCTATTAAGGGTCTGGCAATTTGGCACGAGTCTCGGGGTAAAACTGATCTAACATCCACACAAATCTTTTTCGCTTTATATAAAATGGGACCCAAATCATTCTGTCTTTGAGAAGGTTGATGAACGGGAGCCCTGGTTTGTATGGTGACATACAGGAAACAAGATGTGTATGAATTGGAATATTTTAAATGTGCTCGTGTTGCACTGAAAATGTAGCCTGCGCCAAAACGGGCCTCCAATGATTGAATTCAAACACAGTAATTTCTTTGTGGCGAGCCTGGTAGTGTCAGCCTGGCATTGTTGAATTGTATCTGTCAGCTATACAGTCCAAACAATTTAGCCAACCGCAAAGTTGTTCAGATCGTTGTTTTTGCTTTTTCGATTAGCCTTATGTTTGACTGTCCCTGGCAACAGGAGAGCTCGAAGAAATCAGAAAATTATAAGTTTTGCTGGACTGATTGCTAATTGTTAACGTTTATGTTGCATTTACATTGTAACGTAACGCTATTTGCACCCACAAATTCCCATTCATTTCACAATTCCAACGATAATCTTGCAAAAATTGAGTTAATAAACGAATGATACATTAATGTAGCCTGCTTTTAGAATTGGAGCACAACACATTTGGGTCGTGTTTTAATAGAGCGGTGCTGGAGCGAACAAAATGTCCAACAACCTCAACAAGAGGTGGGATTTATCGAAACCCCTTCGCGTTTCTGACATATACTAAACCCCTTCCTCAAGTTCCTGTGTTTCAATAGTCTCGTTAATATGACATACTTACCCTCTGATAGTCGTCTTCAGAATACAGACATTAAGCTCCTTTGCACTGACATGATATTCGTTGTACTATATAGTCAGTAACGTATGTAAAGTGACCATTTGTCTTACGTGAACATAGCGCTGCACACAATGTGAAAAGCACGAAATTGTCCTCTGAATTTAACTCAAGTGAAGAAGCGGGCAGTCAGGAACACTGGTGGAGCAGTTTGTGGGGACGGTATTTTGCTAAAGGGTGCCACTGGCAGTCCTGGGGTTTGAACCAAGTCTTTCTGATTGCAGGGGTACATCCCTAACCACCAGGCCACTCTGGTCAGAAATCATTCATGACCGCGTAAACAGTTGCAGTAGGCTACTACAATATAACTACAGGATCCACTGCCCATACACTTTTTGTCAAAAATATAACATGCTGACGTTGGCACATTTACCACATCTTGAGATTCCAAATTGATACAGCGACGTCTTCGTTGATATTTATTGATTTCAAACTCTGACGAAATCCAGTTCTGAATATTGCAGGAATCAGGTCAATAAGACAAATGTGGACAGTGGCGGACTGGGAAAAACAGTCATGGACTTTCTCCCAAATAGGGCCACCAGCTGGACATGTACAAACAGCCACTAGCACATCTCTACGTCTCGGCTGTCATCAGGGGCGGCGACGACGACGAAACGAATGAGCTCAACCTCAGATGCGTGCTGGACAATGGACTCCATTAAAACAACATATCTGTCAATAAAAATGACAAACAATTCATGAAAGACACATAAAACAGCAACGACGGGCACTATCCTGTGGAAGGGCGCATTGGCAGATGCCACAAGCATTGCCCGGGTTTATTTGACGCAAAACTGGCAAAATATTCACTTTTGGGGCTTTAGGGGAGTTGAGATCAATGTACAGGCGGTTGGACTTGCTGGGGTCTCTCAGTGAGGACAAGACATAGTAATACATTAAAGTCAAATGATATATAACCAGTCAATATACATTACATACATACAGCCAATTTCGGTTCATCACAACATTTTTAAACGTGGAAATGACTGACCGAATTAAGTAATAAAAATGCTTTTTAATCGTGGTCACTAGCCCTGGTCTTGCAGATCTACCTTCTTGAGCGGTCTAGTTCAGCCCACAATTTGCAAAATCTGGTTAATTAAGTTCCTCAGTCATTCACGATTGGCTGGAGTATTATGTCAGCATATTTGATGGAGGTGGGTGTTAAACATGGCATGGAAAGTGGATTTCCAGGAGGAGGGGTGGTGAGAACTGCTTTTTAACATAACCCATCACGTCTTTGCACTGTCGTTTTCCCCTTTAGAAATGGTTTTGGTTACAACCGATCAAAGTCCTTTAAATAAACAAAAGTCAATCTCGATTTCTTTCCATGCATTTTTGCACGAGAAGCTAAAACCTACATGCGTATAAATATAAATTTAGAGTGAGTGAGTGGGTGACTTTAGCAAAGCAGTTGGAGGCTATTTTATTGAAAAATAATATAATGTATATCAATATTAATATTAAAAAATGAGTATTATACTAGTTGTCTGGGTACATTCTTTCGTCGTTTTCATTGCACAACGTACTGGGAAAACAGTTGCTCTGCAGGGTAAACTCGCATTTAATGAATGAGGACTGAAGCCTTTTGTATGAATTTGTAATGGAAATCTGTCCACCTCGTCATCTTAAACGTGTATTGCTTTACTTTAAGATTGCATTTCTTTAATAAAAGGTTTTACTCGTAATAGAATGTTAATAACAATTTCATGCATATCTGTTTTGTCATATTAAGAAACACTGGGCAAATGAAAACTAATGCGGATATGTAATCTGGCACAGGGAAACGAATAGCTTTGTTGGACAATTGCGCCCTCTGATGGTGAAACTGGAACATAACGTAATATTACATTCTGCGGCTGTAGAGGGATATTAAACACATTACAAAACCTAAACAATAAATAACATCATTGTTATGAAACAACAGTAAAATAACAGTGAAATGTAATTTTAGATACCTACAAAATGATCTTAATATCAATGTTTTTTACAATTTTACAACGACCCACCTGTTTACAGAACGACATGTGACTTTTGTAGTATAAGGGTTAGGGCGTTCGCCCTGCGATCTGGAAGTCGTGGGTCCGTCTTATGCTGTACTGTGAATTCAAAATAGGCTTCAACAAAGGGCCTTGTAGAGGTGTGTTGTTCGTACTCTTCTTTCTATAATAGAATGTTCTTTGTGTGTGCGATTCAGAGGCCTACTTGTAAGATTTGTCGCCAGGTTTAAAAGCTCCGCAAATCTATGTGCGTTGACGCGCGACCGTGTATGAAAACTGGTTGAATCCACGTCTTGTTTTGTATGTGCGATGTTGCTGTGTATACACAATTTCTGTAGATAACGCAAAAGCCCGTTTTTCTCAGACATGAAGCGAGTGTGCTTAACGCACAACTAACCGAGCAGAGAAAATAGCATTAAGATGATCAGAGTGGTTGCATTGGAAAATGTTACCGTACAATAGCCTACACATTCTCATTAAAGTTGCAGTATGTCTGGTGGACGGTGTTTGACCTACACTGTAATAAATGTGGTTAGCTGCCTGCAGTGGAGCTGACTGGAGTGATTTACATCCCACGTATATTGCACAGCCTGCACTCCACAACCACAACCCGTTCCTTCAAGTTTCATGATTGTTGTTCTGGCTCTGCTTCTTATGCACTGTTCTATTTAATGTTGAAACACAATTATAAATGAAATTGGTTTCAACTACGCCAGTTTTTAAAAAGAGACCAGTCATGTAGACAGCACAACAATTATAAGCACGTCATAGCCAATTTAGCTGCTTTAAAAAATAAAATATTAAGCACTAAATTCATGCATTACACCAGGAAATGTCCAAAAACTGAGAAGGCTTGCTTACTATGGAGGAAACATTTGCTCATGAATAAAATATGTACACAATTTATGCTTCTTGTTAGCTGTTTTAGGCAAAAATGCTATACACTTTCTATGGACAAGTTGTAGGCATTTAAATTGTGCAAATTCTAATTGCACTTTGTAATGTAATCTCTTTTAATTCATGGAGAACCAAGGATGTAATAAATTAAATATTAACATTTTATCAACTGAACTGTACCTTCTCTGTAGGCCATAGACAGTAAATCTGTTCTGCAGTTATTGGGTCTGTTTAGAAGGGCCTTCTGTAGGTGATCTCCATAGAGACTCTCTTTCTCTTTCTCCAGGTTGACCAGAGGAGGATCCCCTTTTGAATCTTGGTTCTTCCCAAGGTTCAGTCCTCCATCTCTGGAGAGTTTACCTTGCCTCTGTAGCCCCAGACTTGCTCATTAAGGGCTCATGGTTTTTGTAATGTTGCTTTGCGACAACATTGGTTGTAAAAATCCTATATAAATAAAATGGAATTGAATTGAAATCATTATCTTAAGATTAGTATATGTGTTAAATACACAAACGAGCCACAGCCTTAAAACCACTGATAGGTGGAGTGAATGACCTTGATTTTCTTGTTACAATGGCAGCAGAACAGGTGGGATATATAAGGCAGAAAGTGAACAGTCAAACAGAGATGACTAGATTACTGGGTCAGAGCACTTCCAAAACACTAGCTCTTGTGGGATGTTCCTGGTATGTATTGACCAAAGCCCAAGGAAGAACAACCAGTGAACTGATGACAAGGGTATGGGGGCTCAGTGCCCACTGATAAGTGAGGGGAATGAAAGAAAAGACAAATTGGTTCAATCTTACAAAAGAATCTGTAGCACAAATGACAAAAATACCTTGAAAATGTGATGCTGACTATTACAGAAAAGTGTCAGAACACACAATGCATCATGTATATGCAATGGATATGCATAACCACAAGGGTACCCATGTTGATCCCTGTTCACTGACAAAAGTACCTGCAGTAGGCTCATGAGCATTAGAATTAGACCAATATAAGTCCAATTGGTCTAAGACCTATGAACAAAATAAGAAAGGTGTCTGATCTGATGATTCATGTTGTCTTTTGCATTATGTGGATAGGTGCATTGCTTACCCAAGGAAGATTGGCACCATGATGCAGAAGATTATTTTGACACATACTACCTAACTAAACATAGTTGGAGACCAAGTACAACCCTTCATGGTAACGATATTTCCTAATGGCAATGGCTTCTTTCGGCAGATAACGCTCCTGCCACACTGCAAAAAATTTTCAGAAATGGTGTGATAGAATTTCCTGAAAGCATTTCAGTTTGGTCAGTCATTGATGTAAAGATCTGCTGCTAACAGCTTTGTGCCAGATAGCACATCCTCAGAAGCTTTGTGGACTCCTTGGCTCACTGGGTAAAAACTGTTTTGGTGACCCAAGAGGAACCTACAATATATCAGGCAAATGGTTTTGATGTTATGGCTGATTTGTGTATATTTATTTTAGATTTCTATATTTCTGAAATTGTGCAGGCCTGATTATCACATCAGATTTAAACCAAGGTTACAGCAAAGTCATTCAAAGCATTCAAAAAAGCATTAAGAATTTTGCTGCCTAAAACCTGTCCATTATAATGTCAGGGTAGTAAAGACAAGACAATAGAAATTTCCATAAAATTGAGGTAGCCAGGAGGCAACAGAATAGCTAATGTCAACTCTACAGAGATTATCAGGTTAAAGGTGCAATTTATTCCAATAAGTAATAAGTAGCTGTTATAGTCACACATGGGCACCAAACCACAGCACACAGTATGAACAATGTGAAATTGTTCTCTGCTCTTAACCCATTTACCCAACAACAACAATGGTACGCATACAAACTACTGAGTACCATTATGAGTTTCTGCAATGAAACTTTGGCAAAATGGACTAGACTGCATTATTTTTTTTTACTTTGAATTCAGCTCCATTCATTCCTAACATATTACCCTGTCCATATCATTGTTTTCTCCCATTGAGGTCTGACATGTTTTCAAAGTGTTCCTTTAATTTTGTTTGAGCAGTATAGATATTTCATGAAAAATTAAGTGGATACTTAATTTTAAAGGTTATTTTCAAAGGAATCAACTATGTTCATCTTAGTAACAAGCTGTGAAACTCATATTGCACACTTCATCTTGAGGGCTGTGTGTGTGTACGTCGAAGGAACATGGACTCTAAGTCTAGGGTTTAAAGATAGTGAATATATGCGGCTTCATTCAGCGGCTATCGGAAAACTGACTGCAAAAAGACTGATCCTAACGATTACTTTTTGGTTATTTTAACTGTGCTTCTAAATAAACAATGATAATGAAGGATGCAATAATAATACACACTGTTCAAGATCTAGCTCATTCATCAGCGCATAATATCAACGTTTATTATAAGCAGACCCAATTAGTTACCAAGACCATCTCAACGTCATTATATAACCATCTGACAGGGGGCAGCAAATACCAGATATTTCATCAAAGTTGTTACAATACATATTTTAACCAGCAGATGGAAGAGTTGTCTCAATTTTCTTCAGAACCTGATGAAGGATCCATGACCCGGCGTTCACGCCCCTTGCCATTTTAGTTGGTACAGTATTTTTTAAACACTGTGATACTACTACTGTGACACGACCCTCTCCTTGCTAAATGCAAAATAAATATAGAAGTAACTAAATAAAAGTTTTGGTAACACTTTCTCTGAATGCTTATACATAAGACTGTATGGATGCATTCATAACATATGCAATCATAAGGTATTATAAAGATCACTACAATTTTATGTAAATGCATTACATTTTAAATGCAATTTTGATATTTTTGATATGAAATGTTAACATAAAGCATAACATGTTACACTGTCAGTGCCAAAGAAGTTTCAGTTTGTATAGTACAACAGGATTAACAAATTCTTTTAATCGTACTTAGTTGGAATAGGACAATGGATTATTATTATCAACGTATTGGAGCATGTCTTCTGGTAAAGTGATAAAAATGATATATTTGACACTTTGGATATCAGTTATTATTTGCTGACAGTTACACAACCCCTTATTATAATTAATTAATTTTGTTTTTTTAAATGAGACTTGTTTTAGACAGAAAAAAGTTTAAAAATAAAGCAAACCCACAGTATTTGCTTTTTTTTTTACTGTGTATTACATCACACTATAGGATTTGTGATTTTATCAATAAAATCTTTTTCAAAATCCCGTACAAAACCATTCCTATGTAGAACACAAGGTAGTTTTGTTTAAGAACTAGCTAGTGGTCTAATGGGTTCCTCCAAAAAAATAATTAGTATTATCATAAAGATAATAGTTGTATAGACAAAGGCCATCAGCAATGTAATATCTATGTAAAAACATTAATTATGAGATATTATGTTAATTAATGTATCATGTTAATTCATAGTGCATAGTAAAAGCTATGTTCATAATGCCTTATGGATGTTATGAATGTTTTTATAGACTCATACAGACATGGCAGACATCCCATTTTCCCACATGAGTGGCCATGTGGCCATGTTATTTAATTCACATAGATCACGCTTGGTGCCCTATCTCATTTTTTGGAAGGCACACAAATGCACATGCATACAAAATCTATATGAGTCTGTCTAATGAAAAAAGGTAATGTGACCCAGGTTTTTTGGGTAGATGACCTAGGACACAGTACCCTGAACAGATAACATCCTGGGACTGGGAGTCCAGGTGGCCTCTGGCTATGGGCCACCTGGTTGGTATGGCAGCACATGAATGATGCAGTGACCAAATCCTGGAGACAGAGCTGACCTCATTACCTTATAGGCACATGATCCACCACTGCTTGTGTTCAGTTCCTGCTGCCTGTTTGATTGTGGAGCAATTAAAACTCAGAATCAGGGTGTTAAATGAGCAAAGACGTGCAAAATAAGTAGTGTGTGCCTACCTGATATACCTGACACATAGTAATAATACAAATCTGTTAAATGCAACGTAAGTAACACAGCATTTAGAGAATTATTCAAATAATGTAATGTTATTTAATATTTTGTTTAATTAAATGTCAATTTTGACACTGTGCCATGCAATAGAAAAATAGAAATTGTTAAAAATAATTTGGTTTATTTAAACAGCGATGGTACAATTAAGGGGATGACCATCTAATTTAATGACCATACATATATACAAATACATGTAATGCAAAAATTACACACCGATAGTCATGTCAGCCCAAGACAGGTGAAGGGAATAACACTGATTTCAGGAAAGCAGGAAAATGGTCAAACATAAATATCTTAGCAACTTTGACAAGAACCAAACAAATTCAAATTTGTGGGTGCCCAAAACTCACTGATGCACACAAAGGGTAGTTCATGTGTTCTAATTCCACAGAGCCAAGGTTGCTACAAAGGTTAATGATAACTAAGATAGAAAAGTGTCACAACACACAATGCAGCCTGCTGCATATGGGGCTGTGTAGCCGCAGACTGGTCATAGTGCCCATGCTGACCCCTGCCAAAGGACCTACAATGGCTTCATAAGAATCAGAACCATGGAACAATGAAGGAGGGTGGCTTGCTTTGATTTTGTTTTTGATATTTTGTCTTATATCATAAGATTCATGTTTGTGCATTACTTAACTGGGAAGCACTACGCCTATGCACTATGTGAAGAAAGTCAATGGAGGCAGTGTGATGCTCTGGGAATTTCAAAATGTGTCTATCTGGGAGAAAATAAACAACAGCCTATAACGTGTGTCTTTGGCTGTACCAGTAAATCATGAACATGTCTGAGGAGGGATGCTGACTTGAAGTATTGCAGCAGGGGTCTTATAAATAACTCTGGTCTCTGGTTACTGCAGCTGTCACCGTGGATAATTCTTGCTCCTTACGTCTGCATGAGCGTACTTGGTAAAAACCTAGCAAGGCTAGGCTAACTCTTACCAGTCAAGACATTCATCCCAGGCCAGACAAAACATCTAAAAAATTTTAAGGAAGTACCATCTAGTTCCAGGCTTGACAATTATATGAACAATTTCAACAGTATAGCTAAGAATCATATTCATCTACATCGTGTACTGAGGTAGAGTTTACTATGAGATTAATTAAGTGAGATTAATAATAAAGTTTTTGAGTGTAGGTCTACATGTAAAAATAAACAGCATAGTGTTCATAAACGCATGCTCAGTATATACTTACGATCTGTTTCATCATTATCATCATCATCATCATCATCATCATCATCATCATCATTATTGTTATCATTATTATTTGTTGTTGTTTTAAAGCCTGTGTATTTTCTCATTAATCTCATTAACTGTGAGATTAATTAATTTGTTTTGTTCTGAATACTTTTTTTTTTTTTCAAATAAAGGTTGAATTTTTCAAAATTTTTTCAGTGTGAGATGAAGCTATGTCACCAAAAGGTGCATTTATTCTAACCCTGTTTACTAATATTTACAAGGGGTGACAATAATTGTGGAGGGCACTATATGTATCTCAAATAGTATCTCTGCACACTGTAAATGACTCCATCATTTGCAAAGGATCATGTGGAACTTGCTTCACATTTGAATCGTTTCCTGCTTCCCTAAATTGAAGCTTAGTCTGCAATGTGACCCGGATCCTGGTCAGGGTGTGATAAACCCCTGTTCGTCCTGGTAATTCTGGTGGTGGTCTGGCATATGGAGGCTGAGCTGCTGAATCTCTGCACAGGTCTCTGTGATCCTCAGCCTACCAATGGACGTTGCCGGCTCTTTAGATGACCAGTAGGTGCTAACGAAGCTAAAGCAGCTAAAGCAGCCTTTTCCGCGAGGGATCTGAATGTAGTGAGCAGTCGGAAGCTCAAAGGTTTGTGACTATCTTTTGAAATCCCATAGGAATGGCTCCCATAAGCACACCTGCCAATGATTCAATTAACATGAAAATTCCCAACAAAACTAGCACAGTGCTGCCTATGATTAGCCTGCTATGCTGTGATTCGCTTACAGATAAAGGATGTATTCATTTATTTTCCAAAGGTGTGTGGACTTGTTGCAACCAAGAAAACACAAAGGACTTTAAAGGTTGGCTTTTATAAACTCATCCTATGATTTTGGACTGTCACTCACACATTCTCTCCCTCACTTTAGCCAGATGTGCTTCACTGAAGCATGAACACTGCTGTCAAGTCCTGAGTGACGGCACAAAACAACAAAGTGTGGCAATGAGGGCAGGTGTGTATGTGGTTGGAAGAAAGAGTCTATATGTTGACCCATGTGCGCAATTTGGTTTTGCTTTTACATACATTTTCTACTTGAGGTGATTAACTTTATTGACCTTATGTGAAGCTTCTGTCTTCCTTCTTTCCCTCTTTTTCTCTTTTTCAATAATCACTTTTCCTTTCATGATTTGCAGTCTGCAAGGTAAAAAGATTCTACGCTTGTTTTGTAAGCCGCTTTTGTTTCAGTGTAGGCGTGGGGATAGTGGGCCAGGGTGGGGGTTGGGAGGGGTGCTGTTGGCGCAGCAGGATCGTGTTTCAAACTTTCATTTCCTGAAATGTTTGAGGGAACATCCAGGGTTTTATCAGTACCCGTTACATTGAAATGGTGGAGGTGGAGGGAAGGGAGGACTCAAGTTACCTGGACCATCACTCAGCTATCAATGGACAAACAGTGCTCTCATAGCTGAGACCTGAGAGCTGCTATTTGGCCCTAACAAATAAAGTTAAATTTTCCAACACACTTACATGCAAATTACTGTTTAGCCTTCCAGCCTTGTACATTACAAAAACGCATTTTACAACCGATTGAGGAAACATCCCTGAAAATCAGCTGATATGTTTTGAGCCAAATGGTACTAGCACTGTTCTTGCCGTGCACCTCGTTTGCAAGGGCTTTCATGCTAGTTTTTGAGTGTAGGTTTACATGTAAATATTTACAACACTGTGTTCATAAACTTGAAAATTTTAAAATTTCATATTATATCCGAAAATTTAAAATTTCATATTATAAAATTGAGAAATGAGGTATAGACCTCTAAACTAAAAGTGTTTAAAGTGTGCATAATTCTATTTACTGTATAGGAGTTAATCAGAATTATAAAGTTAATGAAGCTTCTTAAGGTCAATCAAATGTTTTCTTTTGCGTACTTAAGGGCCTCTTTAAACACCATGATATTTTAATAGTAAAGTAATAATTAGGTCATAAAATTATTTTTGTTAATTCTTATAAGATTAACTACCTTACTTATTTACAGCACATTTAAGCAGTTCTGTGTGTGTGTGTGTGTGTGTGTGTGTGTGTGTGTGTGTGTGTGTGTGTGTGTGTGTGTGTGTGTGTGTGT
>JBBPDH010000151.1:7838761-7856426 GCA_037974565.1 Clupeocharax schoutedeni
TAGATAGATAGATAGATAGATAGATAGATAGATAGATAGATAGATAGATAGATAGATAAATTGATTGATTGATTGATATCACCCACAGAGAAACGGGTCTACAAAATGATTTCCTGGAGATTTAAGACTGTTTCAGTCCTACCGTCAATTCGTCATTGACTTTGATAAAAGGTTTAGATGCACAGTTTAACAAAGCGAATAGCCCACACGACTGTAGGATAATTTGTTTTCTTTTGCCACATGGAAAAAAGTATTTCTCCCCTCTCGCCCTTTCTTCCTCTCCCACTTTCTGTACAGTGAAATCTAAAACCAGTGCATTAGTAAATGAGTTCTGTGTTCGGCGAGCTCTTTGCTGCCCAGACGCTGTTTTAAGGAATAGATCGCATTTCTTTATCTGCGCCGAAATCTGCAACATGACACCAGGGCGACGCAAAGCTCACAATCACTCACCCGGAATGGAGCACCTCTTTATAATTTAATTTGAGACGCAGCGTCCATTTTCAGTACAACCAGAGAGACTACGAGGGGCTCGAGACCCGCCCCGCTGTACCATCGCTGTCCCGCACTGAAATTTGGACTTTCCTATCCATTTAGATGAGCTCTGCGTCAGTTAGATAAAACAGAGTTAATTGGTTTTAGAGGCAAATTCAGGCACCTGAGAAAACATTTTTCCTTTTTTGTGCCCAGTGTCTCTAAGTTCAGCAAGAAGAACTTCTGAAAGAAATAATTCAATATTCACTGCCTCATGATATGCCTTCATGACCACGAGCTTCAGCGAAGAGAAGTTAATTTGTCGGAGCTAAACGTCAGTGTCAAACCTCAAAGGTTTAGAAAATATACAGTGAACACATTCTATCCCAGTCAAACAAATTCTTTGACTTTTTAGTAAAACAGTTTAACACAATGTATTACTAATTAAAAACATATTAGACATTATTCATAATTAGTTTATTTGAAGATAGTTATATCTGCTGCTCTGATAGAAATACTCAAATCAAAAGCACGTGTTTTGCTATAGTTTGACCAGTTCGAGGCCCGTGTTGTTTGCCATGTGCGTTGTGGAACCGTAGGCTTTATTGGTTCTTACGACATACAGGCTCACGCGTCATCTCGCTCGAGGATACCTCTGCAGTTCCAAGGCTTGCGGGTGTGATTGACGGCTCTGCTTGTCGTAATGTCTCCACCGCCCCTCCTTAAAGGCCCTGCCCGCTCTCAGACCTTGATCATTTCAAGATGTGCTCTTTTATGGCCCCAAGGCGAGGCCCGGCGACCACAACGCCACATATCGACGGTCGACACACTATAAAGCTCTTTCTGGGCAAAAACACACAACAGCTCGCATTAAAGTCACGGATGCAAGTCTGTTCATAGTTTCAGTGGCTGTGTGTTCTTATATGTTGTGTTCAAGCAATGTGTGTCTGCTGCGTTTTTGTGAACCCCCAGTGGACGTTTGTTTAAGAGGTAAGTGTCTAACATAACCGGCTCCTGCACAGGCAGAATGGTGTCAGAGCAGTGAGGCTCCAGTCACCCTCATTAGCTCAGCTACCCAAACACAAACAACAATTCACCTAACTTCATTAAGCGCTATCTGAGAAGACTCAATCGACCTGAAATGTCCTGTCCTGCTAAATAGGCCTTTGTTTAAAATTATTTTGTTGTATGCGGTATTTTTTCCTCCTGTATTATTTCATTCAAATAAAATTATTAGAATGATTAGTGTGCCTTCTTTGAAATAAATTCGATGATGACTGTACAGACGATACTTATTGGTATTAAACGGTGAGTAATTGGGCTGCAATAATTCATTAGGTCAATTAACTAGTTAGTTACACAAATTCGATTATTTTCGAGTATGTAATGTTTGTATGTAAACGTATATAAATAATAATGGTTGTAGTATATATATACATATAGTATATGGGGGTATAGGTGGTATAGTATAATATATATGTGATTTGATTTGAAATATTTTTTCTATATTTCTTAATTTCACCTTTAGGTCGATTGGTTACATTTGGTATTTTGTTAATCCTACCCAGATACCCGATATTAAGTACTTTTAAGATTTTTTTAAAATGCAAAACAGAAATTACGATGATTAGTAGCAATGCACGGTGGCATAGATTAGTCATCAGTAGGATACTGTCCTCCTTTTTACAGGATGTTTCTGAAGCGTAAACGGGAAAATAGAATGTTAAAAGTTAATTTGCACTGCACCACATCCGTGTACCTCTGTCGAAAATAAATTATTTTGGAATACACGTTAAAATAAATAAATTATCTAAATAAATAGTTAAATACCTATTATCATGTGTTCTAGTTGCATTTCAAATTGTGTTCGAGCAGCTCAGTTTTTGTAATTATTTTTGCCAATTGCTTGTTTGTTAGCTTTATTTATTTCTTTTATACAACTACAGTCTCTTACTATTTTTATTTCTAAGATTCATAAGCATACTTGCTATTTTAAGAATTTTATTACACAGCAGACATGATTATCCTGTGCTCATATTAAGTCCCTATTTGACTATTTAAACTAATGGAACTAATTTGACTAAATACGATCTTAAATAAAAATGGAGATGACCACTGATTATTCCTTACACAGATCGCTTGTAAAAATATTAATCGAATCCTTTATTAACCTTTACAGCAAAAGCAAAATGTATCTAAAGTGTGGGAATTCTTTTTTACTTCTCACTTATGAATCATTATCATCAGATAATGAATAGGATTTTTTTCTCTCGTTATATCATAAAGCAAATCTTATGATTTAAAATATTTAAGATATCTGTCCAGAAATTGTTTTAGCTATAAGGTGGCCGCACCGCAAAATATGTTTGAGTCAGGTCAGTGGATTTTCCCATCGCTCAACATTTATGTTATACTGACCTCTGCTGGCCTGGAGGACCACATGTTTGTGTTGGCCTGCAATGTTTTTGCAAATATTGTACTTCATCCTTCAATAAGAGCCGTGCCTACTTCTGTTTATCTTTTTGATGCATGTCAGAACATCAACTCTCATCTTAAACAAGAAGATTCTCTCATCTTATAAAAGAAGAAGTGTGAGTGTTGTCTGTGAGAAAGGCAGACAAAGAGGGCGGGTGAGAGAGAGGGGAGAGAGAGAGAGAGAGAGAGAGAGAGAGTGAGAGAGAGAGAGAGAGAGAGACTGTGTACGTGTCTGTAAAAGTCTATCTGGTGTCCATTACCTATCCTACTTTCTTAGGCACAGCACTTTCTCATTGATTTGCTGACAGACAGATTTTCAAGGGCACTTAATGATTTATTCAAATGAGCAAAAAAAAACTTTTTTAGGGGCCTGCAATTGTGTTGTTCACAGCAATTATACTTTTTCTCTCACTGACAGACACGATTATGGTAGGCAGAAAGTGAACATGTATCTCATCTTTTCTTTCCTATGTGTGTGTGTGTGAAGTGGTGGGCCTGTGAGTCATACAAACCCAGTTGGCCTCTGACCTCACATTAGCACAGTGTGTAGGGCTGGGGCACGCTGGGCTCTGGCTCAGGTTACCCGCGCCTCACAGGCTGCGGCGGCGCACTAAATGTCACACTTTGAAAGCGCTTGCAAAAGTCAGGGGTCAGCTTCTTTAATAAGCCCACTTCTGCAGGGTTCCCTCTTTTTTACAGCTTGCCACAGCCAGCATTTATGTGCCTGCCACCAAGTTTGAAAAAATATGCAAGGACAAGCTGTAGGCAGTGTCCCTGGCGCCATCTGACTTTTTGATATTGTGCATTTTAAGCCTGCGGGTAAAGTTTTGATATTAACATTTCGTTGTTTTCACCTTACTTCCCTCATATTTATAGTGAAACTGAAGACAGGGCTGATGCGAAGGTGTGTTCTCCTCCTCTGTGCTGTACTTATGTCCTAGGAGATGATAAGCTCTCAAAAGGTTTCACAAAAAGCTACCCCATTCACTGCACACGGAGACGCTCTGACGTCCATATCCTAACAATACAACAATGCAACAAGATACCTTCGCCTCACACACACCGGCTGACACACAGGCAGCCCAAGGGAAATAGGGGACACGAAACACACATGTCCCTTTGCTTGTGGCCACTGGTTCTTAGCTCGAAAGCCCCAAACAAAAGTGCTTTCTTACTCTTCAATATTCCAGGAGGTGCCATTCGATACCTAGCAATCAGCTAATCTGCTGCCCTAGGCGACAGGGTCACCTTTGCACAGGTAACAATAGATTCTTTACCTGTGAATTCCCCCCCACCCCTTTGTGTGCCGGAGACAGTCCTACCTGGGCGCCATTCAATTAGCTTACACTCATTTGGCCTGGTGTCTCAAGAAGGAAATGTTCCCACGACAGGGCACCAACTAAAGCCTATTCCTTACCAAAGCTAATTCTTATCCCATCTGCACCTACAAACTTTTGACAACCCACTTCCGTCCTTCTCAGCATTCGTTATAGAATGCTGTCCTACATGTAGTTGCAGGTGGCACACCAAAGAACTGATACTGTAAAGCTGTTCCAGCCTGAAAATATGTGAGATTTTCTATCAACCTACAAGCCATCTTTCACACTCTTTCTCTTTTTACAAAGTGGTGAATAACAATCAACAACCAGGAGTCTGTTCCTGTTCAGTCATGTACATGAGCATTGGGTAAAGCCAATAAGGATATGCAACTTTTCTGTATCCACTCTTCTTTTTTGGATGACCTTCTCTTTTGGCCGTGGCAGGTTCCATATGACACTTTAAGAGAGACCTGTGGTATGCAGCTGCCAGGCATTGGCAAATGATCACAGAGGACACCCATAGTGAGAACATGAGCTTGATCTCCATCATGCTGCATATGCATACATTCATGCATTAGTAATGTCTGAGGATCACAGCCAGCTGTCCTGGAGGCCCAAGTTGTAGCCTAATCTTGTTAAATAGAGACAGTCTTGGATTTCCTAAGTACTGATGTCACGCTATTGGTTCAAAACACAGAGCCAACTTACCTACTGCTCCCAACAATGTATGATTCATCCCAGGCGATGTCATTTTCTTGGGTTATTCAACTGTCAAGCTCAGGACTCCAATGTGAAACACTGGTATCAGTGACATAGAAAACCCATTCACCATTCATTATGCATTTATAAATATAAAGATTTAATAGGGGTGAATGGTTTAGAAAAATAAGTTTGTTTCAGTTCTAAACCCACGGGTTAGGCCCTGTAATCATTTACAGCATGTGCAGAATTCCTGTCTGCTAGCTAGGCCTGTAACTCATACATTAAGCGTTATATTCATTGCAGGATCGCTAAATGCACTGTAATGTTTTTGTTTTTTGTTCATGGGCAAAGCAAGAGTGAAAAAAAAGCATAAAACGAAAGCATATTTGTAATACACTTATTTTCCTTGCATCTGAGACCATTTCCTTGTTGCATTTGTTTAAGGAAGGCACATGAAACCAGTCGCTGAATGCCCGAGAATACACCTCAAGGAGAACACGAAGTTGTCAAGTATGTTTAAATCGGAAAAGTCGTTGCAGAAACTGAAGTTTAAAAAGCAAAACATAACAAAATATTGTTCACATTACTATCTCACTCTCCAAAAAATTAAATATAAAAGACCAAACAACAGCAATAACAACAAAAAAATTAAACATCTGTGCTTTGATAAAATATTGAAGAGGAAAACAAAAGAATTCGTATAAAGTTGCAAAGATTGTGCAATGACATTTGCAAGACTCATCAAACTCATCGGTCGTTTTTTACGCAGTTCTTCACAAGTCTCTTTCTCTTTTTTATTCTTTTGTACTCTCTCATTCTCTATCTCTTTGTCTCTTTCTCTCTCTTACTAAAGTCTCCCTTACTGTAAGAGAGAAATGACAGTGCTGAGACATAATCTTCATAAGGTCAGTGCATTAATGAGTACATTCTGCAGCCGTACCGAGTGCAAGTCGGAATATATTGGGCTACATGTTTGGGGTCGAAAAAGGCACTGCGCATTTAGTTCACCGACTTGTGTACATTATCTGGGAAACAACAAAGTATTTAGTTTTGAGACTGTGTGCATAAGAGACCTCAGTAGTCCACAGTGGGCGAAAAAAACCTCCAAAAACTCTTTTGATAATGTGCTCACAGGGGTCAGAGGTCACTGTCTGCATCCATCTGCACAGTCTGCAACTTGGCTAGTTCTTTGCCTTCCATGTCCAGATCTCCACAAACCTGCCCCTCTCCAGGCACTGCAGGGGCTTCTAGGTTGTTGGACAGGGGCAGCTGAGCATCTTGGGTCGTGTAGTCTGAAGGCAGAGTGCTCCTGCCCTCCTGGAGCCCACAGCCAGCATGAGTCAGAGCCGTGTGACCTTCTGTGCTGGACAGGACAGAGGTGACAGCGACTGTGGCAGAAGGAGCAAGGGGGCCAGTGTTGTCAGGTGAGGGGCCGAGGTTGGAGGACAGAAACAGAGAGGCTGTGTAGCCCAGATTGCCAGTTTGATCCAAGGGCATGCCAGAGGTGTATGTGTAGCCCACCCCAATGTCCAATGGTTCTTGCTTAACCACCTGGTTGAGTGTATAGAGCAGGGGCTGGCTCGAATGTTGGGATGAGTCACTGACTACGCCATCCAGTGGAGTAGAACCTGTTGGGGTAAAGAAAAAGGATGGAGACAAGGTCAGTGAACTGAGCAAACCATTCCACCCTGTCTCGTCAGGGTGACCACAAGGCTAACTTCACATACACATACACACTGGCTTGGTTTCTTTTAAACCCTTTTTAATGCTTTCTCAATTTACTCTACTGGGCTTCTTAAGGAACTGGCAGGAGGAGCCTGTCTCAAAGCTCATAACTGTAGGCCCCAGAGAAGATTACTGGAGACAATGTGAAAAGGAGAAAAAGGCCACAATTCTGTCTTTTGTTAGAACTTATACAGCTGCATTTCTTTTAACTCTCCCCCTATCGATTCTTTTCCTCAGGTCCTCACTCTTTTCTACTCTCTTTATTTCTCTCTAGTTTTCCCTTACCTCTGCATAGCAAGTACTTTTTCCTTGTGAAATATAAAATGAAACACCTTTTTTTATTTTCTGTTTGTGGTTGCACTCTCTGTGATTTCCTTGTAACTCTAGTATGTGGCTCTTGGCACATAACTCCCAGAGCGACAGGTTCTGGCACTTGGCCAGACCCTTTTCTTCCATTAAGCTTGCTGAATGTCTGATAAATAATCATGCTCCCCCAACCCCCTTCCTCTTGCCATCTCACACTCACTTACTGGAGGTAGAACCACATTTTTCAGTAAGCTTCCCGTATAACTCCAGTCAATACTTATTAAAAAATGTACGGTATATGACATGAACAGGGACAAATGTTGTTACTCTCAAACTTTCCAAGCATAAATAAATGCAATGAAAAAAATTTATATTTGTAAAAATTGGTCAAAGCGTTATATGCCTGTGTCTTCTGCTTCTGCATTTGTCTTTACCTAGCAGACAAATATAATTTGTATTTCTGCAAAATTGGACATCAAACCAAATATGTTTTATGAATACATATTTTATAGGATTGCCATTAAAATTTTAGACAGAGGGCAAGAAAAGTTTTGGCTAAACAATTTTAATATTGTCCTTTTTTTTTTGATGAACAATTTGGGCTCAACTGTTTTTCCTCCTAGATCGAAAGTTCAGCCAGGGGTGGGTTTGTTTTTATGTGGCTCGTAAACTGCATATTAAAGGATGAAAAAGATGAGGGGTTGTATGGAGAGAGCAGCAGCACCCAGCCAGCCTTGCTGTTATTGATGTGGCTATAAAATATTCATGGAAAGAACCATTAGTGCGTGGTTAGGGCCACAGAGAGGAGGTGGGGATAATGTCACTGAGGCCTGTTATTTGGTACAATCCTGAAGTCACTGCAAGCTTGACCTGCCCACCCCCACTTCTTATCCACAATGCATTTTATCCTCTACTCTTAAAAAACCCTTGAACCTTTGCCCTTTGTATAGAACAAAGCATTGTGGCTGGCTTTGGAACGTCAACATCATGAAATATTTTGTAGTAACATACTCCAAAGCAGTGATGCAATTAGCTAGAGTATGGTGTGCAGTCAATGCCAACTTCTGTGCAGACACAAGGGAGAGACGAAAGCAAAGAGGCCTAATGCCTGAATGGATCTTTTGGTCATGTACTTCCAGATGCAGCATATCGTGTGGCACAACAGATGCTGCACAATTCTAATTGTGCAACCCCTCATCTTCTGGGGGGCCTTGTTAATCTAGAAACACCAATGTTGAGTCTAAGTATATATCTATGTGTTAAATAAGTCAGGCATTTGAAAATGATACTAAAATCCATGTCAACAGCATTTAGTAAATACAATCATATTGTGTTACTGATTATGCTTTGCTTTATCTTATACATGAAAATGCTGTTCTCCTACCATGAGAGGGTGCTGTAGATGACGGCGGTAGCAATAAAGGAGGGAGACCAAGGTTGTTCTCTACCCCAGAAAGGTTGCCCATGCTATAGCTGCTAAGGTGAGGAACTCCAGAGGTAGAAGATGATGAAGAAGGGGTGGTAGCAAAGGTCACTACTGAAGGTGCTGCTCCGTCCTCTGAATGGGAAACCAGAGGTTGCAAGCCATCTAGCTTTCCTACTGTTGTTTCCTGAGCCTCCATCGAGTAAGAAGCATAGGACACAGAGGAGCCACCCAGAAGCCTTTCTTGTGCATGGGAGACCCTTTGAGGATCAAAGGTCAAGAAGTGGCCACCTGTGGCTCCAAGTCCATTCAGGACACTGTTGTTGCTGTGCGACTGAACATAGGCTCCACCATTGAGATAGTGCGAGTTGGCACTTGCCAAGTCACCATTAAAGACCATTCCAGCTGAGAGCGGAGACATTTTGACATCTCCGATCTGCTGGATGACAGTGGCGGTACCATCAGAGTATACTACAGCAGGGCTAGACCCATGGGTGGTTGAGCCAGCAGAGCCACTGGAGAGGGGACGAGGAGACAGGTCCTCCTGTCCCTTACTTGACTCGTCCTCTGTGCTGTGATTTCCATCTGATTCGCTGCAAGACACAGGAGAAAGCTTTTATAAAACTTAGCTTTAAACTTGCACATTGTGAAGAAAATGTGTTTGTGTTGATGTCCTTAGGCTGTAAATACTACCATAAGCAAAACTGTCAGGCTGGTAGGTTTGTTTAAATCTACTGAACAACACAGTTATAATTATTATGTGCTGTCATGATGGTTCCAACACTTGGCATCCATATGGATAATATTTCTCCACTTTGCATTATGACACATGCATACAATGTCCACATTATTACAGTATACTTCACAGAGATTCCAGTGTTACTGTTTATTCATGCCCAGCATGATGCCTATGAAATTTGAACAACTTACAATTTGTCTAATAAGTTCATTTTAATTCTTCACTTTTTGTACTGTCTGAAGCATTAGACAAATGCTTTGATTATTTAATTACCATGCTTTTTTAAATATGCAAGTGTTCATTTCTGTCAATTCTCAACCATACATTTAAGTCTGAGTATAAAAGAATGTAAGCTGATAAGTGAAATGAACTATAAGTGGGATAAAGCACATGGAGGCCCATGTGAAACTGTAGGGCAATACTAATTGTAGTGTGCTTCCTTCTAATAGACCCATGCTCTCTGCTGATAGAGGCTTATATTGCCCTAAATAATTGATGCACATCCCTCCTAACTATCTCTGTCTTGCTTACTGTGGAATCTTCCTTTATGGGAACAGTGGAAATCCATAAAGTCTAGCATTTTTTTAATTTACAAAATAAACATGGTGCCTCCAATTTGAGAGTTGTTTGCTTTACTTTATATGAAAAAAATCAAGAAAATAAATCGCAACAAACATTTGTGTCTTTGGTTCAGCTTCTAAAAGTGACTCCTTGCCTTCAGGGTCAGCCAACAGATGAAGAGCCGAGAGCCACTGCGAGTCTCCTTACTGACTGGGACAGCTGGGGGTGGCCGTTTGGAGCGACCGAGGCGGCCAAACCATACAAAGGGTCTTATTGACACGAGAACTTCTCTCATCTAACGAGGGCACGCACGGGTTGGACATTGCAGACCAGAAATATGTCTTGTCTGAGTGATCGCAGGCGTATTTATACCATATTAAGATCTCTGCAACTTCTTGGCGCTGACGCAGATGGAAAAAAAACGTTTGACCTCCCGTATTTACAAGACTTTTGATGTATTATTTATGATAAAAGCAACTTATGGCTTTGCCATTTGTGGGTGGGTGTGGTGAGAAAGGAGTTATTTTGGTTGCATGAGAGTGTCAGTAAATCATGGGAACCAGGTGCACGCGGGGGGTGAGTGTGTAGCTCCTCCACCAATACACACTCACTCTCTCTCTCTCTCTCTCTCTCTCTCTCTCCCTCTTACACACACACACACACACACACACACACACACCAGTTTCTTATCTGCCCCTAAATGCCCCACGCTGTGAAGAGTGCTTTGTCCACGTCAGGAGATAGAGGGGCTAGATCTTCTCTGCTGATTATGAGGGTGTGGACAATGGTTCTAAAACCAACACGCAAACATAAACAATAGGCAGGCAAAGCAAAGCTTAGTTTGTTTACCGAGTAGCATTAAAAATAACGCCCGTTCCGAGTCTTCTCTGGAGCGTCTAGAGTTCCCTGCAGTATTCGCCCTTGAGCGCACGCTGCGCCATTCTAAAAAACGACACCTCATTTAAACGGGCAAAAGCTTCGAGTTTCAAAACACTGTCGAAACGTGGTCCCCCTTCAACAACACCTCTAACGCTCTTCGAGCCTGTCCTTTATAATCTGAGATCTCTTAACGAGATAACTATTTCAAACAGTCAAGAAAAGGTAAAACTGACTTGGCATATTTTTCTTCACACTGTGAGCAGCAAGTTGAAAAAGAGTGGAATTCTTTCACACACACTTACTCACCGCAGTCTTACAGCGCTGGTATGCTTATTCAGCACAGTCCTACACGTAGTTTTTAATGGCTTAGAGTTATTCATAAAGTAAGTTGCCCCAGTGACTGAACCACTTACGCTATAATAGTCATGCACCCACTGAACTAGCTCTGCGTACACTTCGTTGTTTCGTTTGACTGCGTGCTGTGTCTGTATACTTAACTTGACTGTAATAGAGTAATGTGTGCACTTCACGAACTGAACTACAGTACAGTTCAGCGTAGGTTACTGTACTGCACTGCCTTTACTATACAGTATATTTCAGCTTTTTGAGCCATTCGCACTTCTAGACTCTCTTTACCTTTTGGACTGCGCCTCAGACGGGTTCCTGTCCCTCTGCCTCCTGTTTTTGAACCAGTTGCTGACTTGGGTCAGGGAGAGTCCTGTGATTTTGGCCAGGTTCCTCTTCTCGGCTGGAGAAGGGTAGCGGTTCCTCTTGTACATGTCCTTAAGCGCGTTGCGCGATTTCTCCTTGAAGCAGTAGACTGTCTCCTCGCCGTCCCAGATGGTCCTGGGCAGTGGGTACTTCCTGCGCAGTCGGTACTTGTCTACGGCGCCCAGGGGCCTGCCGCGCGCCTTCTCCGCCTCGCTGTAGCGCGCCTTGTACCACATGTCCTGCAGAGAGGAGTGGTTGGCCGGGCTGAAGCTATGGCTCTCCAGGATGCAGTAAAGCTCCTGGTAGCGCGCCTGGTGGAAGGCCACTATGGCCTGCGCCTTCAGGATGCTCTCGTTGCCCCGGAGCAGCTCGCTCTGCGGCAAGGACCACAGGAAGCGCGCCAGCCTCTCCACGTCGCCCCCCTGCAGCAGCGCCTCGCACACGCACGCCACCTGCTCGGGCGAGAAGGCGAGCGGAGAAGCCACGCAAGACGAGGGCGCGCTTTCGCTCGCCGCGAGCGGCGCCAGCTCGTCCAGCGTCGTCCTCGGGCTCTCCCTCTTGATCTCGTCTACACTAATGAGTTCACTGGTGGAGGAAGAAGCCATTTCTTGTTTTCTGTTTGTTTTTCTTTCCCCCTTTCTCTTTAAGGTAGGTAGGTCGGTCGGTCGGTCACACCTCCGGGCTCTGGCGATCAAGTTTCACCCCGCCATTCCGAGCGCAAGCGGGTTCATCGTTCCGGCCCCGTGGCGCGCACTGGCCCGAGCGCTCGCTTCTCCACGTTCGGCGCGAGTTTGACTCCGCAGCCGCACGCGGGAAGAGGGTCCGACTTACTACGCGCCCGCGGATTGGCCGCCTCGGGCCAAACGCGGAGGGGGGAGGAAGGAGAGAGGGAGGGAGGGTGTTTGGGGTGGTGAGGAGGGGAGGAGGAGCGTGTGAGGTCCCAACACAAATGTTTGCCCTGGGAATGTCCGTCAGGCGTGCAGACGAGGCGCGGGTACCTGCGCAAGGTGAGCAAAGAGGCTTCTCGAGGTACGCATGCAGGGCAAGAGAGGTCTGTGCTGTTTGCACGCACGTCCTGCCACAATTAAATATGAATGTCATCTTCTCTGTCCTGGACACATGGTTCTGCAAACAGCCTAACTGGTGCAGAACCTCTTTATTATGTGGACATTCCAAAGGTTCCTTTATAAGAATAATCCAGAATCTTCTACAATCTATTTAGTCCAAAAATCTTTTGCGGTATTTTTTTAAGAGTGTTGCATCTTTTTAACAGCTAAAGCCCAAATTTCGACACTATGTGATGCACTGAAGTAGCCCCAAAAATTAGTAAACTGAATCTGCACAGTACAGTATTTCTCCACAATGGACCCAAACAAAAATGTTTCTTGAGCCCATTCCATTGTGTATCTGTCCATTTGTCCAACAAGCACACATCTGTCTTTTTTCACTGCAGTCTTTTTTTTCTTTCGTCTGTCATCCTGTTTACTGGAAACGAAGGGGCTGTATGGGAGCCAGCGACCGCAACAGCTGACGGGGCCCCTAGAAACCTCTAGCAAAAGCACAGGACAGTTTGACATGACCACCTCCTAAAATTAAACCCCGCATGCGGTGAATACCTGGCATCAGCTTTGTGCACAACAAGGGATTCACATGCTTTTGGTATGGGTGAGGCTTAATGCTGGTCAGTGCTCACCAACATATAGGGTACATGCCAAGGTGTGGGGGAAAACATGTATGAAAGTTCTACCTGACTACCTGCCCATCAGGGCAGACCTATACCTATCCTTGAGGCTATACTGTAGTTATTGCCATAGGATCATGCGGTTGTTGAAAGAGCCATGTGTCCATCTGACTACAGTGGCCAAACATTAATTTTTGTGTCGTATAAAAGGAGTTGTGGGTTGCTGCTGAGAGCATCTCTGAAGGAATAACAAGTACCTCATTCCTCTCAGTTTATTCAGTGTCTTATCTTGTGCTCAGGCCAGTCTAGTGAGTAATGTCTATGGTCAGTGTTGCAAATGTGCATTAGCACAATAATGATCTTTTGGCTCATAAAGATGTTTTATTATCGTAATTTCCTTTCATGCTTATGTTATCTTGCTTAAGCTGTGATGACACAATCGGAGCAGTTCCAAATAATCTGTCACTGTCATAAGAGGTTTTTGACCGGCACGCACTTGCATGACACAGTTATGGAATCATTTAGAAAAACAGTCACCGCATTCAGTGCTTTCCATGTCTGCTGAACTTTTTAATGCTCTCCCTGAATGGAGAATAATTAAATTTCATGTTGAATAT
This sequence comes from Clupeocharax schoutedeni, assembly GCA_037974565.1. NCBI lineage: Eukaryota > Metazoa > Chordata > Actinopteri > Characiformes > Alestidae > Clupeocharax > Clupeocharax schoutedeni. The sequence continues at coordinate 7,852,371 of JBBPDH010000151.1, forward strand.
TGTGATTTTGTGGTGTGTTTCTTGTGTTAAAGTGTGTGTGTGTTACATAAAGTTGGCGAGTTGATGGTATGTGATTGTGTGTGCTTGGCACTGACAACCCCTGCAACTTCAGTTCTTTACTGTGCCCAGAGCTGTCTGAGGATCAACAGATGAGCCAAAACAGATGTTGCAAATCCATCACAAACTGGTTTTATGGGGGTATTGAAGGCAGAGAGAGCCAGAAACAGAAAAAGACAGGTCAACCTGCCATTTTTTAAAATGAGGATCATGTTAATGACCATGTGAATGACATGTGTGACTGTGAAGAAACCCTTTAAAGGTGTAAAGAGTATACTTTTAACTTCTAAGTTTTTTCACACTCACATATCTCTTTTTAGAAACATAGCTATTTAGGTACCTTAAGTTATTATTCTGTGGAATCCTTTAAAAAATACTTTGTGGCACCTTTTTTTTGAGAGTGTGAAGTTTTCTCTGGAATAGTTCTCATTTAAGCTGATCTAGGAATGTAGACTGTATAAACGAATTTTGTGACTGACAATTAATCATTCAGCTTTTTGCATGTAGCCCATTTTTCATGTTTTTGTTATTTCCCCTCTCATTGGTCAAGACCACTGCCATTGCATTCAGTTGGTCTTTGTACAGGAGTTTATATGCCTTTATATAGGGGTTTATGTACAGTTGTTGCCAAGTCATTCAAATGCATGGTCACGTTAGGCACTGAATTTCTCTCTTTTCCTGCTACATGGACATAAATGTTGAAGAGTGTCTGTTTTATTGCTGTCGGCATCTCCACATGTCTACCACCATGGCCATGAATAGGCTCTTTGTGGCCCAGCCAGCACAGAGCAGCGATCATCTCCAACCCCAGCACAACCTCCACCCCTCACTCCATATGTTCTCTATCCATCTGAACCTGGGGCCTGAGGGCCACCATCAAACACCTGCCCCAGTTCACCCACAATGAAGGCCTTTCTTTATGAGGGAATGGGTGAGCTAACATGGATGATGATTGTTAGTCTTATGAATGAGAGAGAAGAGCAACAGGAAAAATCACGTAAATAAATGTAGTGACAAATTCATAACTCAGGTCTTTGAAGGTGATGTTTTCTCTGTGTCTGTTTTCTTTTTCAGTTTCCCCTTTGGCTGGTTCTACCAGTCTTTGCTTGGGGATTTTTTCTTTCATTTTTTTTTAGGGCAGTATCGGAGCATTATCTAAACAATCAATGTGCTCTGAACACCTCTGTAAAATGTCGTTGATTTCAGTGTGACGCCGAGTTTCAGACGGAATGTAAGCAAAACAAGCTGGTGCAAGAGATTTGCTTACCACTCTTCTCATAATCATTGTCCTGTCTCATGCTTTCACTTGAAACAGTTGGAAACTCTTGCTCAGGGTTGGTACATGTGGGATTGCCTTGCTGTGTTCATAAGATCTTTGTGCGATGATGATTCTGAATAGAGGTTATAGTATGTACAGGTTATTATATGTATAGTATGTTTTAGTATGTAAAAAATAGGATAAGCTCATATACAAATGTTAGCCTCAAGAATACAAGCAAATAATTGTATTTTCACTCTCTTTAAGGCACATTAAAGGGAGATAATTGGTTCATTCTCCCCTTCAACCGTTCACTTTGTTTTGTTGTCAAAGTCATAGAGGGCTAAACTGTTAAGACTCCGACTGTTGTGTCTTCTGTTGACTATGAACACACTGTCCATGCAACTTGCTTAGTCACAAAATAGCAGTCCTACCGCTTTGCTAGGAGAAAATTTCCCTGACAGATTCCTGTCAGCTTAATACTATGACTGTGGATGAGGAGCCTGTATGGCAGGCATATGTGTTTAATCTAGCCGTCACTCACTGCTAGAGGGAGAATCTGACTTTAGCCCTCTCTCCGCATGATTGACAGTTGGAATGACTGCATTGCCTTAAAGAATGAGCTTTTGTTTTTGAGTGCAGAAGATTACTCCTCTGTTTGGTGGGACTAATCATTATCTCCCATTGTGCCTTCTGAGGTGTCTGTCAAAAACACCTCCCCTTTTTGTTGGCTTGTTGAAATTCGTCATTGTGAATTGTTTTTCCATTTCCAAACAACATCAACAGTTTACAACAAATGGTTCACTCAGTGGAAAAAATGTTTAAAAGAGTCACTTTCCAAATTGTAACATTTGAGTGGTTTTAGGTGTAAAAATTAATTATTTTGTATCACTGTAAACCGTATTCTGCTCATTCTGTTCATATTTGGCATATACTTCGTATTTGGAAATATTCTATTCCTTTCTCTCTGGGTCGACCTGAGGAGGACGGGTTCCCATTTGAGTCTTGGTTCCTCCCGAGGTTTATCATTGCCATTTTGTGCTCATGACAAATAAATCTGAATATCTGAATATAGACATATTTCCATATATAATTTTTGCACCATTGTTTAAGTTTTTCAAAAAGGTAATGGAAAAAGCATTTGTGGTTTATTACCTTTATTTAACACTGGAAATATGAGGGGAGAATTATTTGACTGTAAAATTAGTAATAAAAAAGTAAAACCCTTTTGAAAACCAATTTTTGGTGCTTATAGAGGGTAATTAAGGCATGTTATATTTGACTTTTTTTCAGGTAATGGCTATACAAATCTAAATGCCCATATATATTGTTAGAAAGTTTATAACAAGTTGGAAAAAATGCATGTCATTTTGTCCTCCATGAACATTGAGGAAGATGGTTGGAGAGAGTGAAAAGGTTCTCTAAGAATCATCACTGTAGAATTAGAGGCATTTTGGAATCACTGAATCTCCAAATAATTAGTCTTCTTCTCCATTTCAAATTATTTTAAAGGCATATCTGAAGAAAGCTTTCTTTCATGTACTTAAAAATGCACATGGGTTTCTGTAAACACAGCTGGAGCATTGACTCGCACCAGGCTCTAAATTTTAAAATACAATTATACAGAAACAGACTTCTCTGCTAAGTATGGTGGAGATCTGTGATTTTCTAAGATTCATGATATGATGTGATTCAAGATACGAATGATTACAAATTTACACGCATCAGTGCATAAAACCTGACATCCAGATATCCAGTTTCTGTGTTTTTGAGTAACTTGTGTTTTGCTTTTCTTGGTATTTCTGTTTTTGTCAGTAATGGCTTCAACACATCCTTTCAGACCCACAGCACTGAGTTGTCTTATCACAGTGGAAGGATAGACAGAAATACCTGTGGATTTTTTACCTGTGGAGGTGTTCTTGTCAATTTTACTTGGTTTTCTCTCAAAGATGAAAGTTTTTATTTATTTTGCATTTTTTTGGATTTCCAGTTCTGAAAATGTTTTGTTTGGTCTTTTACTTAGCTCTTGCTTTTACAAATATGAAATCTTCTATCTAATTTCCTTGGAAATCTCTCCTTTAGTCATTTTAGAGGCACCTAAAAAAATAAGCTGAGGTGTGTGTGGGCAGTTGCTGGTGTGATTGTTAGTGTCTCTTCCAAGGGCAGCTTAATGGACTTTTAGAAACAGCTTTTGTTGGGCGGGTGCAGATTTTTGCTTCTTAAGATAATGGAAAAGTTCAAGTGGAAATGTTATGAAATATATAAAGTGGATAAAATAAGATACTTATGTTTAGGTTTAGGTTTTTAGGGTTTTGTCATTTTTGTTGGTAACACTTGTTTATATGGCTACATGTTGTATGCATTAGACATGATAATTGGCATAAACATATATAAACCATGACAAATATCTGCTTCAACAAGTGTCAGTTGTCACAATACTTTCTGAGGTGGAACCAATTAAAGCAACCTTGATGAAAGGCGATTGTTGAAGGAATAGGCCTTCATAACTGTTAATGTATGTTTAATAGTGATGCACCGAAAGGATTTTTTTTTGACCGAAACCGAAAACCAAAAATTGGTAAACACTTGGGCGAAAACCGAAACCGAAAACCGAAAGGGGGAAAAACGTATTAAATTATTAAAAGAATATGTTACAAAACTATTAACATGTTTATTTAGCATTCAAACAATGCACAATGTAATATATAATTTGAAATAAAATATTTTACTTGGCCCCACTC
>JBBPDH010000151.1:7856526-7869087 GCA_037974565.1 Clupeocharax schoutedeni
TTCGGCCGATACCGAAAATGCATTTTTGCGATTTTCGGCCGAAAATTTTCGGTGGCCGAATTTTCGGTGCATCCCTAATGTTTAATGTATGATTTTTGTCATTAAAGTGAACCTATGTAGGTGTCATGTAGCCTTCTGAAAGCTTTCGTTCAGAAAATGTTACTTTTCTGTTTAATGTATTCCCTGCCTTTTATGGCTCTAAAAATAAACAAGTGTGCTTACTTGTGATTGCAAATTAAAGAAAAGCTTGTCTCTGACATTTCCACAGTGATTATATATAATTATATAAAATATATTAATTTAAGTTTTGGGCTGCTTTATTTTTACAAAATAATCTTTTAAAATCTTACAGAGAGTATTTCTTAATTTTATTTAATGTTTTTTAAGTTCATTTTATTCTTAACTTCCACACACAATATTGTGTCAGTATATTATACATGTCATGCATGTGTGTCTTGGTGAGTATCAACTCCATGAATGTGTTACATTGTGAAATAAAACCATGGAATTTTTTATCTCTCATGGGGACAGCACCCTTCTCTCCTAGGTCACCTTTGGCTTGATGACAATGCTGTGTTTTGTAGTGCCAACAAACCTTCCATTCCCAGGCCCCTCAGTCCTAGGTGTGTCTCGGCCATGTGTACTGTCAACATCAGGAGATGGTCCGCCTCCCACACTCCCACAGTAAAGATTCAGTCTACTAAGCCTCACTCTTGCCGTCTACACACACTGCGTCACATGACTGACATAGTGACACATTAGAGAAACATCTACAGTCATCAGATAATTTTAATAACATGCTGATATTGAGTTTTGTAGATAGATCTGATGATATTATTTGTGCAGGTGTGTTATTGAAGAAACTCAGCAGTTCTTAATTTTGTATAATACTGGCAATGCAAAGACCAAATGATCTTCTTGCACATCATCAGAAATAATATTTTGTGCTCTCCTCAAATAGAGTTCGTACCCTAAGAGTTTGCTTTTGAGTATTTCTTTCTCACAGAAGTTCAGACCTTAAACTTAATATTCATATAAAGATCTCTAAAATATGTTATAATATGTTATAATATAAAATATGTTATAGTACTGATCTAATTATTAATAGAAATGATAACCTTAAGAATGAGAGCGTAATATCCAGGATTAGGATCAACGGTAAAATTTGGTCTAAAAAGAAGTTTTGATTAGTCATCACCTCTAAAGTGTTACACGTTCTCAATAACAATGATTAGTCGATTATAATGAAAATAAAATGTAAAAATAGCTTTCTAAAAAAGGAGATAACTTTGTAAACCTTAATAAAAATAGTCATAGGTAAGTTGCTAGATTCTCTGTTTAACTGAATTGATTTGCACAAGGAATGATGCATTTATATAACTTAAATATTAAACTATAGTGAATGAACTAGGAAAAGGATTCTCAATTTTCCTTAAAAAACGGATTCACCTGCAAAAACGTAATATAAAACTTCTGAGGGTACTGTCATAATAGTTCAAAATAAGGACGTCTTGCATGCCTAACTGATACTGAATCAAAAGCTTATGTCAGTGAATACACATGCACATGCATGCTCTCACACACATTCATGCCTATATGCACACTCACATTCTGGATAAAGAGTCCTTTGTGGTTCTTGTTGTCTCTTGTAATTACTTTGAAACAAGCCTTAGTTTTGCTTGGTGAGGGGTCTTTAGCTTGAGAGCAGGGAGCTTTGTCTTGTGCTGTGTTTGCAAGTCTAATGCTGTGCTGACAGCCAGGGTTTAAAGAGATAGATGAATGACGGAAAGATAGAGAGAAGGATAAAGAAGACAGACAAAGGGACAGAGCCACAGATCCTACATCAACACCTAGCCCTCATTTGTCTTTTTTAAAGAGCTCCCTCTCTCTACTGGCACATGCTGACTGGAAATGGCGTAGAAAGAATTTGTTGACTTTCTGATAGGTGCACACAGTAGTTTGCCTTTTGCCTCCCTTAATATGGGAACCCTTACCTTATCTCATCAGGTGTGTGGATAGGGGCTGCTGAGGCTTTAGTGGTGAGAAGTCTGCACTGTCAGGGCTTTCGCAGTGCACGCACTGTTCCCTGCCACCGTGTTCAAAACTACCAGCCTGCCACTTTCCTTCACAGGTGTATGTGTTTTGATGTTCCACTTGCACATTTCACTGAGATTGTATCTGCAGAATAAAAGCATTGGGCTTTTCAGAACAGAGAACTTTACACAGAATTGGAAAGAGTTCCTTGTCTTTTTTGTGGTTTATTGTATAACACGAACACATTCAACATTTCAGTGCTGTAATATAGTAAGATCTCAAAACAATATGGTGTTTTATGGGAAGAAATGGCATGCCTGTAGAACATCAAATTAAGAAGCAAATGAGATGGCAGTTCAGCAGTAATACATAACAGCTAGCATAAAGGTTATTTAGGAATCGTCAAGGCCAAGAGAGCATATTGTTATCTGATTTATGAGTTGTGTTTACTTAGTTTTAATCAGTTTAATCAGTTGCTTGTTGCATTGTGTACAAAGGGTCACAATGAAAACAGCTTAGAAAAAAATACATGTTGCATTAACAAACATTAAAAATTAAGAATGCTTTTTTCTTTCCCCTGTGTATATCCATCTCTCCCGTTCTCTCCCGTTGTTTCTCCGTCTCCTATTAGGGTGTGTCTCTATAAAATTTAGCAGCAAGTTTATGGTTAACACAGTTGTAGCTGTCTTTACAGAGTTGCAAAGTAAAGGTCCCTTATAGCTTCTTGGATTCCATGAAAATTCTTTAAATGGCATATAGAACCTTTTCATTATGTTTTATGTGACATTATGAGAAGGAACATTTCTTCACCCTTGCACATTTACAAAAAACTGTCCTTTAAAAAAATAACAATTTAAAAGGTTCTTTAGCCAGAAATCACTCTTAAGAGCTCTTATTATTATTAAGTAAGAGTGTACTTGAGTGTAATGGGAAAGGCCATATTATTGCCTTAAACCAAATAATAGAAGGCTCTGTCAACGAATATATTTGGGGGTGTAGACATCCATACTTTGTAGCTTTGTAGCTCCAGGGGAAAACTACTGAACACAATTTGGGACCTCAAGGATACACCCTGCCTGTGTTCAGAGTAGAACATTGTGTCAATTCTATTTTTCAGTCAACAATTAAACCATATAAGCTTCATTCAACAGTGGAAAATAAAAAACCCATTTATTTATTATTTCATGTAGTTGGCTAACAAGGCATTTCTGTTGAAGTTTCCAGCCTTGTGCCTAACCGCACACAAGACAGGTACTTCAGGTTAGTTGTCAGTCAAGTTAATGCCGCAGCTATGATGAAAGGGAAATTAACAGTTACGCGATCGCTCAAGAACTGGGATGAAAGAGGACCAAATCCAAGCATAATAAAGTGTGCTTATGTAATGTTTTTTTTTTTCCAAAATGTATTCAGCTGGCTTCACATGTACATTATTACCCTCCGTGACTGCTCATCATGTCAAGATTCACAACTTTCCTTTGTTCCTGTTTGTCTGTGCCAGATCAATATTATTTTTCTACAGGGTAAAAATAATTGTTAGAGTGTGAGAGCAATGCTTTCATGCTATTAGCCCCCCTCCTGCTGGCCACTTTCCTTTCCTCACACGGGGACTGATGGATGGGGAGCTTTTCTCACTGCTGATTTTGTCATCTCAAAGGCACGAGACGCTGGAGCTTTGTCTGTTGGGCTTTTTATAAGCCAGCTGTGGGGGGCTCGCAGGGGCCTCCGCACACTTTGACTGATTCAGTATAAATCACATTATATATTACGTTCTTGAATACAGAACTTGAACTTGAGATTCGGCCAGCCAGCATTACTCAGCGCTCTGGTGTGTAAGTCTTCTACCAGGTATGTGAGGTCAGTACACATCCACTAAGAGAGTTGTGACACTGAGTGAAATGCCTGAGGTTAAAGTTTCCACACTAAATACTCCCAAGTCATTAAAAAAAAGGCTTATATTGTAAAATATGAGCCAGCAGTGAATCACTTAAGACTGTGATTAGGATTTTAAGAGGCTGCCAAGTTTCAGCTAAGAGATCAACAGGGCTTTGATCAATTACAGATACAAATAAGAGCAGAGATCATTTCTGAAATAATTTAAAGCTAAATAACCAGGAATACTGTGCAGACGCATGGCAGAAGCTCGTGTTGTTGTGGGTCAGGAAGACTCTCAGACAAAATCAATATACAGTGAGACATAATGTGAGGGAGTGGAATTTCATTATTGCATCTACACATTTGCAGCTATAGATGGATGCATTTATAGACTGACAGCTAAGGCTTTCTCACTCCCTCCCTCTCTCTCTCTCTTTGAATGTCTGTGTGTGTGTGTGTGTGTGTGGGGGGGGGGTGTTACCGAAGACATTTGGCAGAGTATAGTATATCATAAGGAAGAAAAACTGGGGAAGGAGTCTGTGTTTTAGCCATTCAAAATGGACTAAAACCTCAAGTGCTGACAGAAAGAGTGGGAGAGAGAAAAAGAGAGAGAGGAGAAGGAGAGAAAGAGTTGTTTCTATTGGCACAGCCCACAGAAATGATTTAATCTTAGAGAGATGCAGAGTTCTCCCTGTCAATGTGGAAAACATTCCATAGACTCGTTTGCCCCTTGCGGGTTAATTGGCAGCAGAAGCAAAGCATTTTCCTTTCTTTTTCCAGGGAGCAGTCATCTCTCATCATCAAGGTGAAGGAGGAAAGCAATGAGTGGTGTTTAGTCTGCTCGCCTCCCTACCTCCCACTAGTGCCATGACGACGCAAAGCAGGAAGTCGGTCCTTCATAGAAAATCAAGAGAGTAGAGAGGGTCATGATTAATAACCAAATGTTTATTTTATGTTTATTAGTTTAGCTAAAGCCCTTGCTACACAAACAGGGAAAACTCAGTCTCTGTTTGCAGTATGGATAGATTTCACTGGAGTTATGAACATGGTCTTGTACATGCACTGTTAAAAACAAAAGTCCTTTGCAATAGAAGAAATGCCTTAAACATTTCAGTGGACGCTTCTTTAAAGCACAATCCACACACAGCCACAGACAGTTGGAGAATAAAACCCTTTGATTAATGCTGTTGGTTGACTTTAATCATACACTTGAAAAGCTAGTAATCACATGACATATTAACATTGTTTTTCCTTCAATAATAACTTATGCTGTACAGAAGTATTATGACTGAGAAACCTGATGGTATTTTTAAATGTTAAATGCAATTGCAATTCATTGGTATTACTTAAGTTATCTGTCTGAGATTTTGTCACCACTTTTTGGGAACAAGGTCTATTTTTAAGCATTATGAGTTCTGTCCATCATTCTGGATCTTAAATGTCTTAATTATTTGCCACTTTTTGCAAATTACTTGTAAAGCAGTAATGTCATTATACATGTTTTACCTTTACTTGCAGTAAACAGTAAATAGTCTTATTATTTAAAAAGTAATTCCAGATATTTAAATGGTAGTCGAAGTGTAGTTCAAATGATTTTCTATACTTTTATCTTTTACTTTTATTAAGCACAACTAAACAAAATCACTAAAATGTTGTCTGTGATAAGCAAATGCATGCTACATATTCAGCATAAAGAGTTTAGTTTAGAAAAATGCAAATCCATCACTGATTTGTTCTTTTAAAAAACCAAAGGTGGTTCCTATACTTAACTCCAAAGAACCCTTTTGACATCTAAAAAAGGGTGTATGCTTGCTGTGTGTGTATAACATGATGGTATGTACATGTTTTTTTCCTTTTCTGTATGTTATTCTTGCCCTCTTCGACCAGCATTAGCCCACTCCATCACCTTTGTCCTGGGGGCACCGCCATCGCAATGGAAATGATCATGTAAACAGTGGATCAGGAGTATTTGCCAGGATAGTGGGGGAGGAGAAGGGAGCATGGTGGGAGGGAGGGACAACCAGAGAAAGAGGGCAGTGGGGGTTACCATTCCTTTACAGGCCTCAGTTTATTTCGATCCAAGGTCAGAGGCATTTGCCACTCAATGAGTGTGGATGGGATCTGTGAAGACGAGTGATTTGCTACATGTCATACAAGCCCACAGTAGTTGAGAGCAAATTGGATGGGTGGTATGACAGCAAATGATGGGTGGTCTGGTCCCTCAACTTGGTTCTTTGAGAATAAAAGTTCCTTGCATTTCATACGGACTGATTATTTAAGTGTCTTCTTCTGTTCCATAACCATTTTGTCCATAACTTTAGTATCTAAGTTTTATTTGCCTGCTGTTCTTGATCTTGTTTAGGTTTTTTTTCCAGAGCTCTAATATTCTTATCACACTTTTACTTCAGTTTCCTCCTGGCATTTCCCCAACATCACCACCAACCCCCCTCCACAAAATCCATTGCAGATGGAAGCAGCCAGATCAGGTTTCTGTCCGAACCTGTGGAGGGCCAAGAGCTGCTGTTTTTCATTACATGAGCCTCAGGAGATGTGGTCACTCTCCAGCAGAAGGAGCAGTTAGGTCACCAGGTAGCCTTCCCGCTCCAAACACCTATTTCTAAGACTAGAAAAATGATTGACATTCCACTTGGTAACAAACCAAGCAACAAGAAAATACCAGTTGCCATTTGTTTTGTGTCAAAAATGTATAATGGACAGACCAACAGAAATGGTCCTAAATTACACTGGCTAACACTGAAAGCTGAGAATGTTTTTTTCCTTCTCCTGTGAAGTTACTTTTTTGGAGATGCAAGGTTTTGTTCCAACCGCAACAATTTAAGCCAGAAGTGCTGACAAATTGGCAAAAAAGTATATAATCAGTTCTTGCCCACAGCATAGTTCTTTGGCAACATTACAACATTACTAGCTGGTGGGTTAATTATTCTTCTGAATCCCAGGAGAATTCAGGCATTGTATAAAAATGCTTTGTTGTTATTATATTATAGAACAATGAGATGGGTTTTTTTTTACACGGCCTCAGGCGAAAGGGGGTCTCAGGGCTTATGATATGTCTTAGATGGCTGATATGTCTGCTGATCTTGGCCTCATAATGATATGTGGAACCAGGTCATTACTTTTCTAATCATGTAAATTACTGCAATTAGTCAGGTCGCTCCTTAGGCACAATAGATGCCACAACACCCAGTGTTTCTAACTAGGGTTTTCTCACACTTTATCTGAACTGCGCCCAGCAAAGCTCATTTTCACCATTGTGTGCGAGGCAACCCTAGAGCCATACCTGAGGATTCTCCGCCCTCACATCATCTCCCCAGACCCTTCTCATTGCTGAAATCAGATCTGCAGAATCTCAACAAATCTGAGTCCTTCAGCACCGAGGAGCAGTAGAGGAAATAACCCCACCAAAACTTCCTGTTGCTGACAGACAAATGAGCTTAACCTCCATCAGCAGGCGAAGCTGTGCAGAGCTCCCGTACGGCATCTAACAACGAGGCTGGGAAACGTGTAGGTCCTGCTGCTGTGGAGATCTTTAGATTGTTGTCTGTGGAGTTCTTTTGATTTGACTGTGAGAGTTAATTGGCTAATTTAAGCTCAACTAAGAAATGTGTTCATTTGATTAGAACATTTTAAAGAGTGTTAGCAAAACGAATGCAATAGAATCAGGAACAACTGAGATTTTCTACATGTACTATTGATTCCAAATGGTTTATTGAAAGGCCTGTGTTAGTATAAATGGGGTGTTGTTCTTGTGTTGGAACTAAGCTACATGTGGTCGACTGGGTGTGAGAGCTTAACTTTTTTGATATTTCTTTTATCCAGAAAGATGGATGGAGCTGTATATGGTGTTATGAATGCTATGGATGCTATGAATAAAGTTCTGCCTTAATTTTGGCAGAAAAATGATCAAAACAGAGATTTTACAGTTTTAATAACAAATAACACCTTCTGGTGTCTAGCTTATTTCAATCTACAATGTTTATGTTATTACTTAGTAAACTAACAGCAATACCAAAAGTGGTTGCAAACTTTTCAATGATTTGTCTCACCTTTACTTTGTCTCACCTTTTAATGTTGCCATACTATTGGTATATAATGATAAAATCATCAGCAAACAACTTTTCAGCTATGTTTCATTAGCTAGTGCATTGCTAGCTAGCTATGCTTACTTAGTTAGCTAAGTAATAGATGAAACCAATACATTTCAGAGGGTTAAATTCTTTGCAGTGTAATAATAATAATAATAATAATAATAATGTCAGCTTCTTTGGCCAAATATGAACTTTATATAATGAGAATGAATTTTGTTTTAATAACATATTGGTTTTTTTTCCCCCAATTGGTAGCTCTGAAAGAATGAATGTGTGCTGCAAGGATACACGGATAGTTCAGTTGGGCAGCATGGTTACTAATTCATGACCATATTCCCATCTTTTAATGTTCTCGCATTTAAGTGTCCAGAGTTTATATAACTCCATGTTGGCTCTCACAAACACACAGAGTCCTGTAAGTAGAGCCCTGCATGGAATGTTGGGGGGTGTTTTAGGGAGGAGGGAGGAGAGAGGAGGGGAGGGGTGATTAGTGGGGGCAGCTGAGATCTGTCCTCCAGCTGTAATGACAGATTACCCAGCAGGTGTGCCACTCATCCTTCACGCCATAGTCAGCCCCCAGCCCAATCCTGTCCAGCCAAAGCCTTACCCCCCTAACCCTTACCCCCTTCATCACCCACACACCTCAGTTATGAGGGCCAGCAGGCTCAGGGGCCTAAAATTTTGGACTGTGCTAGCCAAAGTGTCAGTGTGAAATATGGCATGTACAACTGGATCAACACGACATTTCTCAAAAGTAAAATACACACATCACAGCAAGAAGTACTTAAGAAATACAGATCTGAAAAATCATGACAAAGTAAAATGAGGTGTTATTTGAACTTGCTCTCTTATTTGAAGTTTCATTTTTTAACATCTATTAAAATTCCAAAAACGAAAACAGCAAAAAAACAAAGTTTAAATTGCTATCTAGATGTAGTTTTGGATTTAAGGTAGCCAAGCAAACAGGAAGTTATTATAAGAAAAAAAAAAAAAACATTTCCATTTCTATTAATTTATTCATCATAAAATATTCTGAAAAAAAACAGCGTTTTTTGTATTGACAGTAACACTGTTTGCACATATTCTTACTTGTTGTTTATGCACATTTATGTACATGTACAGTTGTTAGATAATTTCCTCCAGATGGACATGAAGGGTAATGGAACACGCTGACAGCAGTTGTCGTGGTGGCTGTTACTGGGACAGCCTGCTGTACAGCCAGACTTCATGGGAGTGATGCTCACTATATAGCTCACTATATAGCAAGGCTTTCTCTAAATGAGCAAGCTGTGCTTGTTGCAGACCATCTTGGCCATTTGTAGGGTCTGTGTGAATGGGAATGAGCTGCCTGCTGCTTTTACTCCACACAAACACCTTGACTAATTACTTTGGGCAATCACAAAAGGCAGGTCAGCAGGGAGAACTTGAGGCAAGTTTTTTTACTCCTTCAGCAGCCAGCCAGCTCTGGGCCTGGAACTGAGAGTGAGAGTGAGGGAAGACAAACTCCTACACTTTATGTCTGCCTGCATGTTATCATTTGTGGGTGCACACTTATGTGTCTGTGTGTATACTGGTTTGTTTTCCCACAAAAATTCCTTGACAGTGTAAATGTATGCTTTAAAAAATCATTTTATTCTCTGAAAGGAATATGCTTTTTGTTCAAGGTTAGCATTATGTTTTTTTTTAAAAAAATAACTGCATGTATGTATGCTCTCTCTCTCTCACACACACACACACACACACACAGAGACACACACACACACACACACACACAGATATTGCATGTGTGTTTGTGTGTTTGTACATACTGTAAACCTATTCTTGTGTTTGAGCGTGTATGTATGTATGTGTGTATGTGTACCTTTGGTCAATAGAAAATGGCTAACCTTGATAAATTGGATAAAGCACACAGAAATGGTCCCCATAAATACCTACGTTATTTTCTTCCGTCAGTAAAGTTACCATTTTGAAAGTGTTTTTCCAACTGCAACAATATGGAACATATGTATGACCCCAAGTCCTAACAAGTTATAAAAACGTGCGTGTGTGTGTGTCTGTGTGTGTGTCTGTGTGTGTGTCTCTGTGTGTGTATATGTCTGGATTGCCCCTCCACAATCCCCACCATATACCCATTACAGGCCCTTCAGTCTGTCACACTTTCGTTTGATGGCTCTTTACAGCAGGGCAGGTCCGGCTGCAGGGGGGAACTGAGCCTTTGATTGCCTTTATGTGGAACACATGTGGGAGAAGACCTGCGGTCGCCCTGCTGAGAGCACCTCGCTCTCTCCCAAAGCTACAAACACACTCTCCTCTCTCTCCTAAAGCCTCACACACCCTTCTAAACCCTCTCTCTCACTTTTCAACACTTATGTCTACACTCCCCCCCCCACTCACACACAGAAACAGTGGTCCTGTCCATGTCTTATTACCACATACGGTTTCCCAGCCCAACTCTCCAACTTTATTCTTGAAAACATTTGTTGTATCTTAGAGTTTGGGATGCCACTGTGCTGAGACTTAAACCATGATCATTTTCTAGCACTGGACGTTTGTTCTCACTTTTGAGATGTTGATTGACTGAGTGAGAACTGTGCATGACCTTCTTTAGACACTCCTCCACTGTCACTACACCCTGCGGTGTGGCGGGAGCATGCGAATGGCTGAAAGTGAATGCATGCAGAATTTACATAGATCAGGATCTTCATTATGACTCTAATGGATTTGAAAGTACAACTTTTCATCTGGAATTGGCCCTCTCATTATATTTCTCTGACAACTATTTGTATTAAAGCTAAAATAGTAAGTTCAGTGGAAAGGATTTTTTTTTTAAATAGCAAATGGACTTTTTGTGGCACTGTATGTAGATGCTTTGTAAATATTTGACTTATCTCTGTCAGGTTAAACCTAATGTTAACCCAAACCTAATCTTTGTCTCAACCCAAAACATACACCTAACCCTCACTCTTGCAACCCTTATCCTGCTAAGAATCTGCTAAGGTTGAGCATCTGGGACCTGTATGTGGTCATAGAGTACTATCCAATCAGAGTGAAACCCAATATATGCCATGTCATTTTAGGTCCTTTATATTGGTTAATTCATTGCAAAATATTTTCATGGGCTTTTTAAATAATGTAAAAAGTTAGCCTTTTCTTATAACAACAGCCCTTAGCAGAACAAGGAACACCGGTTCCTCAGTACCTCACTGTTTCCTTCAGAATGGCATTACAAATGATGTCATTCACGTTATCTCTTTGCGGGTCAGTCCCAAGTGTATTATGTGATCTTGTCAGTCTCTATGAGTTGCTAGCAATAATGAGCTTGACACTGTTCCGAAATTTTCTCTCTTCTAGCTCCCTCTATTGGTGGCCAAACGGTTCACTTCTTCAGCTCTCCAGCTGCCCTGTATTTATCCAATAACAAAGCCTTGTTTGAGGGCCCAGATCAAGTTGCAGCTAATGCTTTAGCAAGGACCTGCTGCTGAATGATGTTGCTATTTGAAGCGGCTTGGGTTTCAAGGTGGCTAACAAAGCAGAGCGCAGCCTGTGCAAAGGAAATGAGATGGAAGGGGAGATGGAGAAAGAAAGGAGGGAGGAGAAGAATAGGGGTGGCTAGAAAGGAGAGGGTTGGCTCGAGAAGGAGCTAGAGATTGGGGCGGGAAAGGAATAAAAGGCGAAGTGAGAGATGAAATGATTGCGCATGTGAGTGAGTGTGGGAAGGACAGGGAAAAGTGAAAAAAACCAGTGCGAACAGACTGCAGGAAATGGGACACACCTTCGGAGACGGAAAGGTGACTATAGCATCGTGTCACCTGGGTCACAGATTTTATTTGGCTGTATGGCGGCAGTGAATGGACAGTGGGCAGGCTGCTGAATAAGCACAGAAACTCATGACAGTATGATAACTAGAAAAATGGGACCATTACTTATAATAGACATAGAGCTGTTTTGTTCACACTGCCTCTGACTCTTTCTCTTACACAGGAAAATACACACTCACAACTGCACACACAGCAGCACCTTTTTACAGGACATGGGGCATAAATACATTCCATATATAACACAAAATATTTGCTTTGATAACTACAGTATTTGATTACTGTATTCACATTTTCCTACACAACAATCCATCTACCCAACTAGCCTACTGTTTATCACACACACAATGAACTGCACTACAATTCAGTCAGATATCTATTCATAACATTACAGGATAAACTATTAAATCAACACTAAATGTCATCACGGTGTGCATACCAAAATGTAATATGCATGGAATAATGCGATAAATAACAAAACTGCATGTGAAATTAAAAAATGGATGAAAAATAAAAGCAAATTAACATAAACATTCAAAAAAAGACCTAATTTTGTTCATTTTGTTGGACATTTTTGGCTTGAAAGTATATGAAAAACGTCTGAAACATGAACACGCACACACACGCACATACACACACAAATGTACACACACACATACACACACACACACACACACACACACACACACACACACACACACACACACACACACACACCTATACACACACACCTA
>JBBPDH010000151.1:7886121-7897280 GCA_037974565.1 Clupeocharax schoutedeni
CACAGCGCCCGGGGAGCAGTGCGTGGGGACGGTACCTTGCTCAGGGTACCTCAGTGGTGCCTAGCGGCCTTGGGGATTGAACCTGAACTTTCTGGTCGCAGTCCGGATGCCTTAACCACTAGGCCATCCAACTGCCCTTGAGATGAGGTGAATCAGGTGGCCCAGGGGGAACCTGGTTTGACACTACTGGTCTACAATGTGATCCCTGAAAGGCAGAGGACTCAAAAGTTAAACAGAGTAAGAGTAATCTCAGTGCTTACCTTTATAGTATACCAAATAAAGGAATATAAGAGGCTGGGCGTAGTTTCATAGAACTATAATAGATGTAGCGGCTATAGGTCTACAATGAGGCACAGTGGGTAGCACTGTTGCCTCACACCTCCACGTTCGGGGTTTAAAATCCGATTTCTGGTCTTGTGTCTGTGGAGTTTGCATGGTGTGGTGGTGGCCTAGTGTGCAGGATACTTGTCTCTTGACCAAGAGGTCACGTCGAGGTCATGGGTTCAAATCCTAATTCCTGAGCAAGTTGCTCAAGGGAGACTGTCCCCTGTAGTTAGGGAACGGAATGGATTAAAAGCGTCTGCTAAATGCCATAAATATAAATGTTCTGCAATGAGCTCAGGGCAGCTCCAACACTAGAGACTGCAGTGGCTAATCCTGCTCTATCTTGTTAAATCCTGCTCTATCATGTAAAATCCATACAAATGCTCTCTTAACTTCAGAAATGCTTGGCTTTTGTTTGTAGCTGTAGTGGACTGCTACTGTAAGGGAACTGGCAGTAGAAACCTGAGTGATCTCATCCAGAGTAATCCAGGCAGATGGATCATATTTTCACAGCATGCGGACTAGAGGGTTCAGAAGCTGTTAGCCGGCTGTGCTGACTGTAAATTTGCCACTGCAAGAACACAAAGATGTCACTGTATTTCTGACTGCTTCAGATGTTTAAGAAATAGCATGTTGCTAAAAGTTGCAGCATACTGTTTGTAACTTGGATATAAATATGTAATATTTTATATAATATCTACAATATTTCAGATCTGATTTACGGCATTTATCAGACACTTTTATCCAAAGTGACTTCCATTCCCTAACTACAGGGGACAGTCTCTCCCTGGAGCAACTTGGGGTTAAGGGTCTTGCTCAGGGACCCAGTGGTGGTGCCGAAGGTAGGATTCGAACCCATGACCTCTTGGTCCAGAGGCAAGTATCCTACCCACTGAGCTACCTCCACCCACTGATGCATTGCAGTAGCAGGTACATTTTTTCTGAGTGGGACTGCAGATGCAAAAGTAGAAGCTAAATATGTGTTAGCAATGAATTAATGCATTATTTCACACCACATAGGCAAAAATTTAGCCGCCTGCCAATTTGATTCATTTTTACGCTGTAACAGGTTTTCTATTCAGTTATTCTTTCTTTTGTCTAAGTGTTGCCTAATATGGCTGAGTAATATGACAGCATTACTCTTTAACTTGTTAACTTGTTGCACAAAAATGTAGTTTAGAAGTGATTCACTAGTGTTTTGTCTGAGCATGGTTTTGTTTGTTCTTGCCTCAGCCTAGTGTCTTATGGGCACTGCCCAACCCCCAGCCAGAAGTTTGTTCCCGTAGTTAAGCAAACCAAACTTCCTGCCTCTTTTGCTCCTGTCACATGACCTGCTCTGGCCTGCACATCTCTTTAACATTGTTCATACATGCAAGCAGGCACTAAACTAAACCCAAGCAGACCTTATGCCACAGTTCGTAGAAGGGCTTCTGCGATTTATGATCTTTCATTTCACTAGCAGCATGTCATTTGTTCCTAGACAGCCCCACTAATGACCAATTTTACTGGCCTTTAAGGTCATTTGGAATTGTTATGGCACCCTTTGAGGTTAGTTCTGGGGGGAGAGGGTAACTGTTGCAAAAGTAAGAGTGCTTTGCTTTATTTTTCTGCAAGCAGATTGTTTTTCTGGAGGGGTGTGTCAGTGTGTAAGTGTGCCCAGGAGGATATTTTGGTGTGTGTTTGACGTCACAGCAGTGCTTTGCAGCATGGAGCCATACTTACGTAAGCTGTTTACCCAAAACTATTGGACAGGAGGAGGAGAGGGAGGGAGACGAGCCCTCTGGAGTATATGGGGGCATGGCTTTATTAAAGCCAACTTGCTTTGCAATTAACATTCTGAGCACACTTTTGCTTGGGTTTCATGTTTACATAATGGAATACACTGAGGTCAAATACCCACAAAAAATGGTCTAATAATAGAAAACAGCAGTAATCATTCAAGGCCATCTGTGTCATCTTGCTCACCCATAATCTTTGATTAGGAGCAGACACACTATAATCCAGTGCTAATCTGTTTCTAATTTAATCTGTGGAAAGTTCTGACATATCCTTACTATCTTCTGGCCTGGTTTGTTTATTGTGCACTAATGATTTTATTATCCGTTCACCAGGCCTCTCTCTTACAGGGCTAAAACAGAATGCACAAAGGAACAATGCTGCTCTTGTTGCTGGCAGTCAGTGAAGGCTCACAGCGAAGAGACCAACTGACAGCCTCTCATTTAGATAATGTTTGTTGGACCCAACTATAGCATTTTGGGTGATGTGTTCCTTTAAATAGAAACAGGGTATTGATCTCTCTAGTTCACAAAGGAAATGGCCTTGAGCAAGAATTACTCTGCTGCACATTCACAGGCTGCACTATATCCAGGAGATACTGTTGGTCGTATACTATTTTGAAGGTTTAAATTACAGTTTTTACACCTCCCCTGACCCCGAATGTGGGAAAAAGGGGTAGATAATGGATGGCTGGCTGGATTTTACACCTGTCAGTGAGTTTGTCAGACAGTAACTAAAAATGCAACATCACCAGTTTGGTTTGTGGTTAAAGCCCAGGATAGGGAAAATGCCACGCAGTGTGTGGCAAAGCCAATTCTCCACCACTGTATCTGTGAGAAACTGCATGTCTTCGCTGTGCCTGTGGCTTTTCTCTCTTTTTCCATCTGTATAGCTGTCTTCCCACTACAGTCTCCTTTTTAAACTATTCCAGTCACAGACCAGTCTTGGAAATTGTGACTTTTATACACAGTTTGTGTTTAGCAATTGCTTAAAGTATGCTCTCAATTCTGGTTTGTAGTGACATCATGTAGTGGCAGCTGCTCCTGTAAATTACTCTGTTTCAGACTTACATTTGAGCCCTCATCCCCTTGGAGGACTTCCATCAATAGCTCTGCTACAGGATCAATATTGCCTGGGCCTCCTCATGACCTAGCTTCTTCAGTTTCAAAGATCTTCTTTGCAAAGCAGGCCAACGGGAAATTAATCATCTCAGTCAACAGTTTTATCATAGCTGGTATAATCTGGCATATCCCTTTACCTGTTTAGAATGAGCAAGGATTCAGTTTAAAATACGTTTAGACTGCATTTAGCACCTTAGTGAGGATTTACCCTGGATGCATTTTTGCACACGAAGACAATTTTCATTGTTTTAAATGGAAGCGATATGTTTTACATGCTGTTTTTTTGCATGAAGGGAATGACTACTTATTGTGTGTAACCTTCCAGTAAAAAAAGGTTCAGATCATTTATGTAATATATCTGTGTAATAAATGGCAATAGTTCCAGCATTCTGACATTTCAGTAAATAAAAGCTATGTTTTTGCATTTTGGCCTGCCTTGACAAAAGACTGCTGGCTTCAAATTTTGAAAGATCCATCACAATAATAAAAAGAAATGTCCTCTTGCCACTGTACCTAAAGTTGCCACTGTCCATTGTACATCTGCTCATACAGAGACCTGAAGCTGGACAACGTGCTTTTGGACAAGGACGGTCACTGTAAACTGGCAGACTTTGGCATGTGCAAGGAAGGAATCAGTAATGGGATTCAGACTGGTACTTTCTGTGGGACACCTGACTACATTGCACCTGAGGTAAACGTCTTCATAAAGACTTGTATAGCAGTGGTGATTGGCCCTGCTTCTGAAGATCCACCTTCCTGTTGACTTTCTGCTCCAATTCTTACTGACCTCATCTGATCCACCCAATTTTGCCTTTGGAAGTTCTTGATTAACTGAGGTGTGTTAAATTAAATCTACTGGACAATTTGGTGACCACCGGTGTAACTAGTGGCACTGGTGTATCTCATGCATTGTGTACATCTGGTGTGTTATGCCCAGTTCCTGTTTCCTTTCTCAGATCATCCAGGAAGAACTGTATGGTGTGTCGGTGGATTGGTGGGCTATGGGTGTGCTGCTGTATGAGATGCTGTCTGGACACGCTCCGTTTGAGGCAGAGACGGAGGATGAGTTGTTTGAAAGTATCCTCAGAGAAGAGGTGATCTATTCGTCCTGGCTCAGCAATGAGGCTGAAGACATCCTCAGAGGGGTAAGCTATTATCTCTCTCGCTCTCTCTTTCTCACTCTCTCTGTTGAACTCTCTGTGTGTATACATATAGACATATGTATATATATACAATAACCACCTGGTTTAACACGGATCAGGAGTCGCAGAATCAGTCTCACACTGATTTTTTTGTGAGAACCAAACTGATAATAACGCGGAAAACTGCAAATAATTTGTTTTGCTTTCTTAGTTGCAATATGTTGTTTTACGCATTTTAATTCTAAATGATTAAGAAAAAAATACTTTACTTTAATACTTTTTAATTTTGTAACATAAATAGTAATCCAACTTTTAATTCAGCTGAAGTTCAGCTAAATATTGTTCTGCTGCCCTCCTGTTCTCATGCTTCCGTTTCGTTCTTCTAAAAGCCTTAAGATTCCGCCCAAATACCCTGCGCCTTCTGGCAATGCACGTAAATGCAAGAGACACTCCAGGAGAGGGTTGAACTACTGGATATACTCCAGGAAGAAAAAATGTATGCGGCTATGGCACACCATTATGGCATCACGAGAGGACCTAAGGATCAGTTATTTTTGGGGTTTATCAGTTTATATTATTATTGGGGTTGCATGGGGTAGGGGGGTGGTGAGAGAGGCATGTGTAGTAGCACGCACGATGTGTGGGTGAGCTGGTTCAATGTTTAAATTTAGGTTTTAATTGTTACAGAAAAAAAACTTGAATAAAAAAAAAGCTTTGAGCTCAGTCGACATTTAAGCGGCGGGTCACTACAATACAGCTCCTCCTGAATTTACAGTAAAACCGTAAAAATGATTGGTGATTGCTTGTACATTTTATTGTATTTTTTATTTGTTTTGTTTTTTTAAGGGAAAGTAATCGAAATAATCGACCTGGAAAAATTTGATTGATTATATGTTTTGAATGTCGATTTCGATTTCTTTTCTAAATCGCCCAGCCCTAATACAGGGGTAACCTTGGTATTTACATTCACTGCAGGAGTTCAGTCAGTGTGAACTGTACAGTACAAATACAGTTTATCTTTACATTTTCCTTAAGGGTAATGTATTAAACTGTATTAAAAGGGTAATGTGTTTAAAATTAAATGGAAGTGTTTTGGGAGAATATTTAGTGGCATATTTAGGGTTTACACTATTTTTAGACATTTTAGGCATTTTCTTTTATATTTAAAATTACATATATATATATGTATGTATGTATGTAATTTTAAATACAGTATAATGTATCCAGACACCCCTTCTAATGAGTGAATCTAACTACTTGACTTTGCTTACACAAGCATTCAGTTGCATGCACACAGCTTGTTTAATCTCCATTGTAAATCACTGCTAATAGAATAGGCCACTCTAGCAGATGGACATTATCCTGTGGTCACTGTATCAAGACTATAAAGCCCCAGCTTTGAGCTGTGGAGCAGTTAAACTGCATTCTCTGTGTTGCAGTGGCATTTGTAAGCCAGAATTGCTCATCCAACATCAGTAAATTACTTTTCCACCTGCAGTCAAATCTTCAGTGCATTAGTCTGATTTCCAACATAAAGCCTTTCCAGAAGAGTATAGACTGTTACTGCAGCAAAAGGGGGACAATCTTCCCAGTAATACTCTTAATTTCAGAGCAAATCATAGATGAACAGTGGTCTACAAACATTTGAGCTTGTAATGCATTCTGGGAACAACAAGAAGTCTTGAGATTTTAACAAGTTTAGACATTTCAATCCCGGCAGTCTGTAAAATAATTGGAACTTAAAGATATGCAGCTTGTTTCCACCTTCATGTAATAATCTACAGCTAAATTTCTGACAGATAAAATATTTCCCGAGAAAGTATACTACATTTAGCCATTATTGAGGGGGTGTATTTTGAGGTGGAAGTAGATTCTGGCAATTGTTCATATTTAAATCTAAGTGTTGTTCAACTATCAAACTACCAGTAAAATTAGGACAAAGGTAAAAGCATGAGTCATTTAATTTCATTTACGTCTGAAGCATTGGCTTAGAGGAAGTACAGACTATTTGTTAATGTCACACCCAGCCTCAAATTCTCCAGTATCACAATGCCAAAACCTCATCTTCTCCTTTTTACGTCTGCAGTGTTTTCTAGTGTAATATCACACCCGAGGTCATTCGGCTCTTTGTGGATAAAACTGCGGATACACCAAGTTGTGCATTAAACCAGAAAATAGCTACATGATGAAAAGCAGCCAATTGTGTTTTTACAAAGCAGAATCTACCTGCATATGAAATCGGAACTTTTCCTGTGACATCTTATTAACTCTTGCGATTCAAAAGAATGAAGAAAGCCTACTCTGGTGTCCAACCAAAGTTTCCAAGGCACAAACATAATATAGTGTATGACTGTAATTCATTATATTATAAGGCATATTGTCTATGCCTTGGCGCTCTGTTTCAAGAAGAACTGTTGGACTGTAGTTGTTCTCCAGTCATTTACATTTACATTTACAGTCATGTTTCTGTTAAGATCTAACTGGTGTAAAATAACTGTAAAATACTGCCTTTAACTACTACAAATATATGACACCGTGACTTTGTAAATGCACACTTAAACCAGTGTAACAATATGAGTTGCATATTCTTTGCCCGTTTCATTAAGTGGGTTACAGGCAGTAATGTCAGGCAAATATGAGAAGTAGGTGTGAGAGTGTGGTGAGTCGGGGGTGAGTAACCAGCTTGTTGCAGCACATTAACCAGCTGTTTCAATTCACTGATTTGGTGGACTGGGTGGGCTCTTATATAAGTAGCCTGTCCTAAGCATGAGGGTGGAAACAGCATAGCCAGATGCTGGCTTAGAAGTTAAACTTAGCGAGCTGTAGCCGCTGCCTCAGCTTTTGTTGTGCTGAGAGAAGAGACAGTTGTCCCCTGGACTGATTACGTAAGCCCACTCAGACCCCTCAGGCTGATTCCATGTATCTGGTTGGCCTTGCAAGAGGAGGGGCGTAGCGCATGTGGCTTTAGACTTGACTTTGCAGCTCAGGCTTTGTTTTGACAGATCCATGCTGTGTCATGCTATTTTAGCCAACTGGGGAGGGATGGGGTTGAGTGGGGTTGGGATTTAACAGCTAATGGGCTTTTTGCTGGCACGCCATCATGGCTGTGCCTTGATTGTGGTGAATCAGGCTAGTTTGCTAGCTCATAGAATGGTACAGTTTTTGGAAGCCTTCTCGTGTGTTTACTTCTTTTGTTTATCGTGAACCATATGGTGACTCAATGCTCCAACATGGGTTAAAAAGCTACATTTGTTATGATGAACGCTTGCACCATGTGGCTGTGCACAGTTCTCTGGAGGGTGCATGCTCACTAAGAGACCTTATATAATGCAGTACTTCCTCTGTTTATGTTACCATGCAGTTTACATTGACTAACAAAGTACAACTGAAAAGTACCTGGACTGTAACCTCAGGCAGTAAACCATACTTAGCCACAACGAAGACTAATTAGAGCAGACGGTCTTTGTCACGTGTGCACAGAGCAACAGGGTGTGCCTCAAGAGACAGGCACACATGACGGAGAATAAAGCTTGCCGCTAAATACGCCTCACTACTGGGAACACCTATAATACCATAAACCACCTGTTAGGGAAGTTAAATGCCAGGATAGGTAGGAACTCAGTCTACAAGCCTACGAAGTAAACACTCATTTTTCCAGTATGAACAAAGGGTTAGACTCCATTTCATCGTAACCTGCACGTGAAAGAGGCTGTGTTCCCGTCTCCTATTTCATTTAGAGCTGAGAGGGAGATGAGGCTCTCAGGCTTTTTGTTCCTTGTTTGGGGCAATCAAAAATGTTTCTATGGGTCAGCAGAAAGCCTAGGAGTTTGACCCCATTTTGACCCTTGTTGTTGACACATCCCCCCACTCATAAATATTTGGACCTGTTTATCTGTCCGTGGAGAAATACAACAGATTTTTAAAGAGGATAGCAGTGGTTCTGAGAAAAAGCATACCACTGCCATTACTGACATTTACACGACTGTAAAGTATAATGCTTCCCTTTTAATTTTTTTCTAACTGTCACTCATGAATAAAAATACCAAATGGTTCTGATTCCATAGAATAACTATTTTTCATTCCATATAGTGTAGTAGAAAAGATTTAAAGTCAATCTCAGCTTTATATGTAGCACACATAGGCCAATGACTTCAGAAAGCAATGCAGACATGTCTCCCCATACTGAGTTATAGAACAGAAAAACTGGTGATTCAAATCATGGCTAAAATAAAACCCAGTGGGCAGGCCAGGATGTTTTCTGCTCTTTACAGGAAAAAAGTGTTGAAATCATTTACAGGGTAACTGATCTGGTGTTTCAGATGTGGCAGATAGGGATTACTATGTAAACCCCTAGAGAGTTCCTCTCTAGAGCATTTAATTGAAAGGTCTCTTAGAATCCAGTGGCATTTCTTCAAAGTACCATTTGGGCAACTTTATTTTTAAAGGATTCAGAAGTATACTGAGTCCTCAGACACGCATTGAGTACCATAATATGAAGCTTATACCCATTTTCTTTCTTCTGTAGTTCCTGACCAAAGACCCTTCATCTCGGCTGGGCTGTATAGAGAGGGACAGAGGGGAGAATGCCATTACTGCTCACCCATTCTTCAAAGAGCTGGACTGGGAGAAACTGAACAAACGAGAGCTTGAACCTCCCTTCAAACCACGAATTGTAAGAGAAGCCAACATGACTTTACTGCTCCAGTGACATTATAACTCCTGACTGTCAGTACTAACATTACTGTGTTGAGTTTGCAGTTATATTAGCTTACAACCACGAGGCCACTACTACTACTGCTTTAAATTCTCCATCAATCATAGGCATAACATGCTTTCAGCTGACCGGACTGAAATAGCTCACTGCTTCGTTTTTATCCCCTGACCTTTTCACGTTGTGCTCTACAGAAATCTTTGGAGGACGTGAACAATTTTGACCCCGACTTCACCGTAGAGGAGCCCACGCTCACGCCCATTGAAGAAGCCCTTATCCCCCTCAACCAAGGGGACTTCAAAGACTTCTCATACACAGCTCCGGAACACTGACACAACTAACAGACAGACTAGTGTATACTGCTAATTATTTATCATCGGAAACCTAGGGTCAGACATGAACAAATGTACATATGGTACAACTCCTTAAGCCTTACAGCACTGGCAAAATGTTTTATGAATTTTGGCAGTGTTATGCTCAAGACAAAAGCCTCCTTTTTCAGAACACTCAGGCCCACCCTTCCCAATCGCAGTCCTGGTGTACCTTGTTTGTTGCAGTGGTTCTCAGTTTCAGTCCTTGGAACTTGTGCTTTCCTGGTTTTAACCCTCCTATTCTCCTCAAACACTTTTCACCCTCATAGGGTCCATTTGACCACCGGGAAAATTTGCCACCAGAAAATGATTTACTGAAAATTGTTATCTGAGTTTTTATGTCAGACACTTAAATAAGCCCTTGATAGTGAAAGCTGACCTGTTCTCTAGCGCCACCATCAGGCCATCAAAGTAAATCATCAGACCAAAGTTAGAACACATTTATCTTGAAAATTGTTCATACAAATCTTCTCATATTTTCTGACAACATTAATGATCACAAGATTATGAACCTTAATGGGTTTTGGTGATGATATGACCTGTAGCGCCACCGTCAGGTCAAACTTTCAGTTGTAGAGTTAGTGTATCTTACAAATCTTTCATCCAAATCTTTTCCAATTTGGGAGCACATTCATGACCATAATGACTGATGTTGGTGACCCCCCCTTTCCCTCTCCTAAAAAAAACAAAGGCAACTATTATTTTTTGCGTGATAAACATGAACGAGGTCAAATTGACCCCAAGAAAAATAGGAGGGTTAACACATTCAATTCAACTAAAGGATAAACCCCCTAAATTGCAGACCTATTATTAATTTTTTTAATGGGGCTGTGAACCTCTGAACTGCAAGCCATTCAATTTGATTACAAATATTTGGGATCAATACATTTTTACCATTGTTATTAAATATAATATTAAAAAGGGTTTATAGCCTACATTTTTTTCAGTCTGACATAAGGAGCCTTGCTGTTAAAGTATTTTGCCTGCTTGCATCTTAAGTATTTATTTGAAGCTGTAAATCGCACTGAACGGAAGAGCCGAACATTTACCTTGGGGTTTATAGCTCGACTGACCAGTCTGAATTGTTTACATGCTTCAATGAAACATTCCTCTCAAGATATTTGACGCAGCTCCCTTAAGGAAAGGAGGAAGCTTTGTGCCAAAACTTGCTTAAAATGCTTCATGCAAGCAGTCTTTGGTATTCCAGGGCCAGGAAAAACAGCAGTGCAATGGACTGAGATTGATCAGTTTGGTTTCTTTATGGAACATATCTGATTCAGCATGAAAAGGATTTAATGATGTTAACGTGTGCAAGACTGTTGCTGGGAAGCATGGACCAAGAATAAAGCAAGACAGTGTGATAGTAGTTGCCAGTGGATTTACCAGATGCGCCAGTGTTTTGTGCTTATCTATGCATCAAGCCAGTCAGGCATACATAGTAATATGGACTGGGGATGAATCTCGTATTCATTTATTTGTCTTAAATCTGTTGTTTGACATTTTTTTTAAACTGACCTCCTGTTGCTTATATGTTTATAATTGTGCAAGAGAGCTTGTGTTCTTTTATGTAATTATATTTATATAATTATATTTAACTCTTTGTTAACTCTTTGGTACATGCTTCCCTTGGGTGACATCATTAGAAGACACGAGATTAGCTTTCATTGCTACGCTGACGATACCCAAATATATATCTCAACTAAACCAGACGAAA
>JBBPDH010000151.1:7932960-7945971 GCA_037974565.1 Clupeocharax schoutedeni
GTCTCGTCTCGTTCTCGTGAACCCAGTCTCGTGTCTCGTCTCGTCTCGTGGGAAAAGCATCTCGTCACACCCCTACTGTTAAAATATGTGAAGAAATATGTGGATCTTCCATTATGTATTCTAGGGTTCTGCCATGCCTCATGTGTAAAAGCTTAATTTAAATATTTATTTTAAATGTATACTAACTTAATTAAGCCTTTATCCAGTTTGCTCAAATGGTCTTGTGTTCAATACATCCTATGTTGGAGATGCAATTGATATGTGTGGCATTTGCATTGAACCCAACCTATTGGGACTGTAATGATATGCGACATGAAACCAAAATCACAACACTCAGATCCACAAACCTGTGTTGCGGTGTGAGAAGGCAGAATCGTGACACACCCCTTCTCCCAACTCCCAGAATTATCCTTCCTGTCCAGATCCAATGTTACCACATCTATTAGCTTTCACCGCTAGGGGGCTGGCCGTGGGCAGTAAACTTGAAGATGACTCGAACGGTACTGCTTGTACTGAACCATCAAAAATCATGATACAAACCAAATCGTGGGTGTGGTGTATCGTTACAACCCTACAACCTGTGACGGTATATTTTTTGCTTCACATGATTCATAGTTGTACATGGCAGGCTCAGTTTTATCAATTTCCTAGTTCCTGCAAAGGAAACTTGACACAATAACACAATTGTAATAGCCAAAATAAGCGCCGCTTCAATAAGGGCTGCTCCAGTGTCAAAGCATCTGTTAGTATCCAGTACAGCGCAGTTGAGCGACGTTTAAAACATAGTTGGAGAGAGAAAATGGTCAAGAGACCGGTCAAATATCTGAGATTTGAGAGTTTCATACGGATGCCCAAGACGGACAAAAATGTGAAAAACTAAACGCAAAGAAACAAACTTGGTGCAAAAGACAGCACTCTCATAAATCAGGCTTCCATAATAAATAACATAATAATGGCATAACATAATAACATAATGGCTAGAGCACCTGTTTCTGAGTCCAAGACTGCGTGTAGAGCAATTGTTTTAGCACAAACTTTTTTTGGCCTAAGAAAACCAATGTTTGGCTGTCTCCAAACATTGGCTTTGTAGCAACCATGCAGTCACCCTTTGCAATTTCTAGCAGAAAAGCAGTTCAAATGCATTTCTAGTTAGCATCATCACTTCTGGGCAATAGGCTCTGCATAGCCATTCCATTCTGGTACAGAAGAAACTGGAATTTGAGGGTTGGTGTCAGGAACAAATCTGATATGATGGTTAACTTGTGGGGATATGTGTTCATAGAATGACATGTCTATTTCCAAAAGAAACATAGCCATGATTTATTTTGATTAACTTATTTAGATTTGTTCACAATTTTAAAGACTGCTTTGATCATCTCTTGCTCTTGTTACCTTTTAAAAAATGTAGGGTAAAAAACAATGGATAGGTGAATCATTTGCTTGTGCATGTAATGATAAAATGTGTTCTAGAACAGCATACAACATGCATTGTTGCAGGAAAACAGATTTAGATACCAGAGTAGACCAAGTGAGGGGAACCTGGAACTTGTGTTTTGTGAAATGATTGACTGCTGCTGTTAATTTGCTGCTACTGTTTCTCCTTGTTTTTTTTAATGACTTTTTTGAGTTAAATCAGATTTACTGAACCTTTTGCATGTCCTGCTCTGTTCTTTGAGCATGAGTGTGGAAACATTGCCAGAAATCAGGCATGCGTTTAAAAACCAGTAGAAGACCATTGCAAAAATGAATGTCTCTACTGTCCGTAACATTTGTTTACGTGTGCATTATTAGTGTAACAATCTAATCCAAATTGTCGTCTGTGATCACCAGTGACTTCTCTGACTTCTTTCACATTTTAATGAGACAAATGAAAGAGAGAAAAGGGAGCCCAAAGCACTCTAACATAGAAAAAAACTGTACTTAACAATCCCATTCCCAAACAAAATAGTTACCAAAAAAATGGAAACTGAAGATTCTCAGATAACACACATTTGTAACGTGTTTATTTCTGTAACGATTTAAGATTATTTCTATAATATTTCCATATTTTCCCATTGTTTATTGCTTAATATTTCCTTTTAAGCTTTTTGCCTATAATAGTACTAATTTGCTTACGTTAGTGTACTATCCCAAAATCGCTATCTTAAACATTTACATTCAAAGTATGTAACATGTTTAGATCATGTTATCACTGTTACATTTTGTAAATGTTTGAACTTGAATCATCACTGTGAGTATTGCCTGTTGGCTCTTTCCCTTTACAATGCTCCCAGACACCGTGGCCTGCTGTCACTGTCAGTTATTTTGTTTCCTGCGAACACACTTTGTGTGTGCCTTTCCCATCAGCTGTAGTCTTTGTGGTGTGTTCAAGTTTCACTGAAGACATGAGGTGCCGACAAACTGACAGGAGGTGATCACCAGTCAGCATTGGTTGGTGCTCGTTATTTGACGTCTGCTTGGTGTATCTGGTGCCCTTACAGGCCTCTCTGTTTGCCAAAACCCAGAGGTGGAATTTAGGAATTTAAGAAAATGAAACGTGCATACATTCCAGATGTGGGGGCAGTAACGTTTATTCAGGTACAGTGAAAGCGTCTCATTGGCCCTAGTTCGGAACATAGCAAGAAAGTGAAGGAAAGTTTGGGTTCAGTAAGTGCTGCTATTATAAGCATGTTCTTGGCAAGCTCTTGTACCTGCAGTTGATCTACTGTGGTTTGTGATACATGGTGGATTCTTTCCTCTTCCTCCACTGTCTGTGAGGAATGAGCTCAAGCTTGATAACTTCCTGTCAGGCCAGACCTCTCTAATCCTGGCGGCCTGTGCATTTGTGCACTGAGCTCTTACATAAGTACTAACAGTCCAGGGGAAGACTAGTGTGGTGCTACCTCATCTGCCCTGCAGTGACTCTGCCATATAAAGTAAAGTGGCCCCTTATAGTCACGTGTGAACAAAGTGAAAATCTTTCTCTGCATTAACCCATTCACCAAGCAATGCCCTTGGTGAATGGGTCAAATGCAGAGAAATAGTTTCGCTTTATTCACATGTAACTACAAGAGGCCACTTTACTTTATACCAATTAGGGGGACCTGGGGAGCTGTGTGTGGGGACAGTACCTTGCTTCTGGTAGATCTTACTGTCTGTGCTTTCAGGGTCGACAGACTTCTCATCAGTTCAATATTCTAGTTTTGTTGGTACATGTGTGTTTGTCACTATGTGAATTTTGATCCTGGTACTGATTTGTAATGTAATATCACAAGCCAAATGACACAACGCTAAACATTTAAAAACACTCAGCATTATCTCAACACCAGATGCTATGAATACAAAAATATAATTCAAATGAGTTAATATTTCAAACCTGACCTCATTCAACTGGTTTTGATTAACAATGAGACGTGCCCTGCGTTTAAAACAAATACAGTGAGTTATACTTCACATTGTCTGTGTCCAAAAGCATAAAACACCTATGTTATGAATTATATTCGTCAACTCTGCATGTTAGATACTGAAGGCATGTCCGCCCATCAAAGTAGCAATAAAATCTATGTAGTTGTGATTGAATCTTGGCATTATTTAGTTGGTGTTCTGTCCCATAGTCTGCCTATTTGGAATCATTTTGAGCACATTTTTATGAAATAAGGAAGAATGCAGCCTGATATCTTGTTTTAAGTATTGACAGTATTAAATTAAAGTCAGTGGTGTTGTGCAGTGCTACATGTGAGCATTCCATTCATTTCTCTGACGCTATGTGAAAGTTCATCATAGACCAGCAGTAGTCAGATTGCCAAGTGCAGATAGAATTGTTCTGGGACTACCTGGGTGCTTGTGAAGTTAATGTCTACCTTTTGTAACAGTCTTCTCTGGCAGAAACCAGCAGAGCGTTTTTGACGTTTCTGACCCCTCTTATACTGGCTAGCTACAATAGTGGGCTCTTTGGTCCAGTGTGTTAACCTTGACTTTCATCACTGTCTTTGATCCAACAATGCATGCATATTTATAATGGGATACGCTCTCACATCTTTCCTCTCTCCCTCGCTTTGTCTCCCCTCTGTTACAGGGCTATGTCTTCAGCAGCCACAGCGCCCCCGTCCGTAGATAAGGTGGATGGCTTCTCCAGGAAGTCGGTCCGGAAAGCCAAGCAGAAACGAGCGCAGAGTTCGTCTCAGTTCAGATCTCAGGACAAACCCATTGAGTTGGTGCAGCTGGCACTGCTGAAAGGTAGGCATATGCCTCACACACCTGCCATCAGGACCACAATACTGTAATTAATGCTGCTAGAAATGCGAAACGTCCAAACCGTCAGAATCAGATGCCTCTGTGGTCAGCGGTTCCTTTTATCGTAACATAATAATTTTATGTAAGGGTGGGAACACCAGCAATTTGTTGACATCTTTTGATGCAGCAGATTTGTTTCTTTGACTAATAAAATCCAAGTGCAAATGAATGCTCTAAGTGTTCCCTCTATTCGTCCAGTTCAAATGATGACCGGCAAACTGTTTCTCCAGTCAGTGTAAAGAATTTCCGATTGGATGCCTCAGTAAATTGTTTTTCAGTGGTTTTGTTTTCGAATGCTTGAAAATTTCTCCCTGTTGTAAGAAAGTGCATGTGGCTGGATTGGATAGAAAGACATCAGTCACAAACCAGCTGAACATATGAAAATGTAGTTTAACTAAAAATCACCTCCTTCCGTATGGGCATGTGCACATTGTGCATGTTTTCTTAAATGATCGCCATGTGCTTCCAGCCTGGATTCTCAAAAATGTTTATCATTTCTTTGAAGTTGTAACTAATGTAATGCATTTCATTAAAATTGTGTATCTTTTATGATGGTCCTTATGATGCTGTAATAAGATGTAAGCATAGGTCTGTAAAGCATTAACAAATCTTTGTCGCTGTTGGCCAGAAACTGAGGAGGAAGCTTGTGTTTTTCTGTAGGGTTTCTCGTCTTCACTTTTTCCCCTTACACTCTCTGTTCCTTTCTCTGTAGATGTGCCTGCCCAAGAGCAGCCAGAGTTGTTTCTAAAAAAGCTGCAGCAGTGCTGCACACTCTTTGACTTCATGGATACACTGTCTGACCTCAAAATGAAGGAGTACAAGCGCTCCACTCTCAATGAGCTTGTGGACTATGTCACTGTCAGCCGGGGTTACCTGACTGAGCAGACCTATCCCGAAGTTGTCAAAATGGTTAGTGGTGTAGTGATGTTGATTGCCGCACTTGGTGCACGAATAAGTTTAAATTAAATTTTGGGAACTGATTGAGCTTTCAGGCCTACTGTATTTCCATGCCATTGCCGTAATACTCTTCTTTTTTTTTGGTGTGTATTTCAGGTTTCTTGTAACATATTCCGGACTCTTCCGCCCAGTGACAGTAATGAGTTTGACCCAGAGGAGGATGAGCCCACTCTTGAGGCCTCATGGCCACACTTACAGGTGTAGTACCTCATTAAAGGGAACTCTAGCAGTGTCTCAGCTCTTTTATGATATTTATCTAATTGGGGTCAAAGTAGCAAATACTCATTAACTCATTAATTTTTTTTCCCCCCTCAGCTCGTCTATGAGTTCTTCATTCGCTTCTTGGAGAGTCAGGAATTTCAGCCCAGCATTGCCAAAAAATACATTGACCAGAAATTTGTACTACAGGTGTGTTTATGTGGAAAGTCTGTATTTGATACTGAAACAGTGTTTTTCTTGCCAAAAGCCACACCTGGGAGCTTGCAAGATACACGTGTGTGTTTTTGTTGTCATTGTGAGCTCTAGTAAATGCACATGTCTGCTTGGTTTGCTAAATAAAGCTCTCTGGTTGAGCCACTGCTTCTGTCTCATACTCTGTCCTTTTTGTGCCCCTAGCTTCTGGAGCTGTTTGACAGTGAGGACCCCAGAGAAAGGGACTGCCTGAAAACTGTCCTGCACAGAATCTATGGCAAATTCCTCGGCCTCAGGGCGTTCATCCGCAAACAGATCAACAACATTTTTCTAGGGTAAGATAACAGAGAATTACCTGCTTTCTAGATGGGCTTGAGGCCTGATCCAATGATCTGGAGAATTACACTTCTATTATGGTCTACTCTCCATTCAATATTTGTTCTTTCTTTTTCTTTCCTCTCCTCATGCCTGCTGGGAGAAGGTTTGTGTATGAAACGGAACACTTCAATGGAGTGGCTGAGTTGCTGGAGATCTTGGGGAGGTTGGTTGTTGATGGTTCTTTTTAATTCACGGAGTGGTAAATGTAAACTCTTAAGGTTAGTTTTTAAATGTCAATTTGCATTTCTTTCCAGCATTATCAATGGTTTTGCACTCCCTCTGAAAGCTGAACACAAGCAGTTCCTGGTGAAGGTGTTACTGCCGCTGCATTCAGCGAGGAGTCTGTCCCTGTTCCATGCACAGGTATTCTGGGCCCGTCTGTGCATGCTTGTACATGCTTGTGGGGATGCTTAGATAGGACTCTTGAATTGTTTCAAAATCTGCTCTTTGTAGGCACTTACGCACTTCACCTGGAATGAGAATGCAAGTAAAGAAAGAATGAGCCTTGCAAAAGATAACACATTTTACACAGTCATGTGAAGAAACTATATTTTCCAGGTTCATTTTAGTACCCCAGTGTAAATGTACTCTCCAAGTTAAAACATGATTCTTATTCAGTTATTTTTCTTAAATACATTTTGATGTTATACTACATTTACTGTCCCAGAGGAAATGGGCATATTTATATCTTTTCATAATTGTACTAAATACAAAAAAAAAACTGCAATGTATAATTATGCACCCCAAAAGTACTGAAAGCATACACTTGAAAGCACCCCCTCTGTGTTAGTGTTTGTATTTAGAAGGGGTACAGTTATTTTTGAGAGTACAGATTATTTCTTCAGAAAAGTTTGTTCATTCTGTCAATGAGGGTAAACTCTAGAGTGAGGGGGGTGAGTCAACCTCAGAAGTAAATATGGGCATGGTTTTACTATATAGCCCCCTCAGGGTTAGTAGTAAGTAGACTAAAGAGCAAGCGGTAACACATACTGCTACTGACAAATTGTTTCTTTAGTTCTATTGTGCTTGTCAAGTCAGCACACTAACTTCAAAGCATCTCTGACTCTTGTAGTTGGCGTACTGCATCGTACAGTTCCTAGAAAAAGATCCCACGCTAACAGAACCTGTAAGTGAAGTCCTTATGACCATTGTCTTGGTAGTGATAAGTTTGTATTCTTTTTTTCATAAATGTGTGATTTGTACATTTTCAGGTCATAAGAGGATTGTTGAAGTTTTGGCCAAAAACTTGCAGTCAGAAAGAGGTATAGTATTAGTGCAGTTCCGTGATGCAAACTGTTTGTGGCTTGTTTTTGTTTTTTAGAGATCTAGCTGAACAAGATCATGAAGACCTCGATCATGCCACTATTCTGTACTAAATACTTATCTTTGACCCCCTGCCATCACCTTGATCTTTAGGTTATGTTTCTTGGGGAGCTGGAGGAGATCCTGGATGTGATTGAACCCACACAGTTTGTTAAGATTCAGGAGCCACTGTTCAAGCAGATCTCCAGATGTGTGTCCAGTCCACACTTTCAGGTCTGCACTACATACATCACGAAGTCCTATGACATGCCCAAGCCCTCTCAATGTGCACACAGTCATTGCTCTCATTCTGTCTGAAATGACAATAATAATGTTGATGTATTGAAACATCGTCCTCTTTGTCTCTCTGGCAGGTGGCAGAGCGAGCACTGTACTACTGGAACAATGAGTACATTATGAGTCTGATCGAGGAGAACTCCAACATGATCCTGCCCATCATGTTTGCCAGCCTTTACAGGATCTCTAAAGAGCACTGGAACCCGTAAGACCACCATAATCAGACCTCCTCTTGCAGTTTAGTCCAGGACAGTCCTCTTGTTTATAATCATTTGTGATAAAAGTTTTCAAAATGCTTTCTATAGTTCATGTTTGAAAACACAATGACCATACCACACAGTCACAACAGTTTAGTGTGCTTCTTCCTGTTAAAGTGATACTAAATCATCTATCTAAAGCAACCTATCAATTTTAAAAGCAGGGCTGGTCTGAATAACATTTTACAGGCTTGAATTCTTGTTCTTGCCTCACCTTTAAAGTCAATATTTGAAGCATTTCCTATAGGTCCATTTGACTAAACGGATTTGCTTCTATTCGAGTCAGTCTTTTAATATACTCCCCCGGCACTATGCATGAGCTACAGAGAAGTTTCTGTGCTGTTCTAACTTTGTAGAGGCTGCCCTTATCTGATGCAGCAGAACAGGCTGGTAATTGGCAGATTGTGCTGTTAAGTTTTAAAAATTTTGTTTATCTGTTTAATTAAAAGGTGATCATTACAGCGATTAATTGAAGGCATAATCACTTGCATAGTGCTAAAAGGATCACAGTACTTATATATTTTTCATGATTCATCAAATTTGTCCAACCTCCATGATTTACCAGCTTACCACATTTTGCAATGAGCATGTTTCTTATCGACAGATCGTTTAAAGTTCTTGCACATGAATTTTTGGAATATATCTGCTCTTTTTGCTCTTTTACTGGGCTAATGGAAAGTGCTACAGTTTATGCTCTGAGGCGGGTACATGCCTCATTTCTCTAGAAGTCGTCCCCAAACCCAACATTTTAAACAGTCAGAGCATTTTTCCCCGTACAAACAGTGCTACCCATTTTTGAAATGAGTACTTAAGTATTACTCAGGATGGTCTCTGCTCTTATTACTACTACTAGTTGATGATATTTTTTTCTGATATTCCTGAGGATTCCAAACACTGCCTGCCCAGTTTGTTAGGTACATTATAGCCTAGACTTATTTATAAATGGGTCATGAGATGGAGGCTAATCAGAGTAGAGATCATTTTCAAGCATCTGCCTTAAAGCTGTAGGAACAGCCTTCCTATGATTTGTTTTTGGTACATAAAACCCAAGCGAAATCAAGAACGTATGGAATATGAAACCATATAATACTGTGTGAAATGTTGAATGCTTTCATTCTTTTGACTATGGCATAGCTTTTTAATGTTCTGTATTCCTTTGATCCTCTCCTTTGTCATCTAGAGCTATATCTGCTTTAATCTATAATGTGCTTAAGGCATTCATGGAGATGAACAGTGCGCTGTTCGATGAACTTGCTGCCACTTATAAATCAGACCGCCAGAGGTAGGATACTTTTGCGTATTAGATTATGAAGTAAAAGAACGAATACTCTGTATGCTGAGACAAATATCTCCCTGTTTTTCTTCTTGCTTCCTCTCAGGGAAAAGAAGAAGGAGAAGGAGCGAGAAGACTTGTGGCAGAAGCTGGAAGAGCTGGAGTTGAGGAGGGGTATCCAAAACAGTGATGGAATCATTCCCACCTAACATGGATGTGGCACCATGCCTTCAACTGGCTCCAACCAATGGCCCTCTCTTCTCTGCCACAGGCACCCCACCCTCCTCCATGCTTCTTGTGCTACATAATTTACTGTACACTCCTGCGTTAGTCTGTCTCTTTTTTTTTTTTTTTCCCACAACAGCACTGTAAAAATCCCTTCTACTCAGTTTCCTATACAATGATACTACACTGAAACAATGGACAGTAAAAAAAAAAAAAAAAGGATAAAAGGAGGTGCGTGAAC
This sequence comes from Clupeocharax schoutedeni, assembly GCA_037974565.1. Lineage (NCBI taxonomy): Eukaryota > Metazoa > Chordata > Actinopteri > Characiformes > Alestidae > Clupeocharax > Clupeocharax schoutedeni. The sequence goes on from JBBPDH010000151.1 coordinate 7,942,574, forward strand.
CTTAGGGGAGAAAAGACTTTATGTACACTCCTTGCTGTTATTAAAATGAAAAAAAAAAAAAAAAAAAAAAAAAAAAGAAAAAGAAACAAATGATAATCAGCCATGGTGAAAGGATATATTTTGAAAACCCTTTGCGTGAAAACAGAAGCTTCGTTTCTTCATCTTTCAAGAGAGTGTGGTCCCAAAGGTCTCTCAAGCTATGGGGTCTGCGTCCGTCACGTCATTCAGTCTCGTGAGGCTCCCTTCTCCGTCCCATGTGCTTCCCCCACCCCTCGTAAAGAAAGACTTGTGATCGCACACAACATTTATATTCCCAGGTTCGAGTGCGGCTACTGTACCAGAGTATCCAAACTTCACGAAGACAGAAACAAAGACGACGAATGGAAAGGAAAGAGTAACAAATTACACTTTCAAAGTTTTACTTTTTTTTTTCTCTCGAGTGCATCATTACCCCTCAAGAATGTCATCATCCCGTTTCATTTGTTGTACGGGGCAGGTGCCAGTCTGGCACTGGTACCATCGACCAGGAATGGCTTCACGAATAAAACAGGCAGTAGGCTACAGCGGTTGCCACAGCATCCATCTCTCTGAAGTATTTTTTGAACATATGAAACAGTACCTTGCTCTTGGTGTTTCTCTGGAGATCTCTTCAGATTTTCAGTCTGGCAATTCTTTGTTTACCAAGAATGCCACTGCAGTTCTCGACTTCAGATCCTATTTTTCTTTCAGACACTATTGAAAACTCTTCTTGTGGTGCAGTGTTTAGAACTTTTTTTCCCCCACTTTTTTAAGTTTTAGTGATTAGTTTTTATCTGTCACCCTGAACCTTTAGCCTTGGGCAACTCTGATGTCTACTGCTCTTCTATTTGGTCAGTTTTGGAGTTTAAAATGGTGGTATGCCCTTAAAACAATTGAGTTAGACCTAGATGATTTTTCCAGGAGTGTTTGGAATGACAACCTGCGTAAGTGGGGTATTTTTAAGGCCCATATGGGAAAATGCTGATCCAGTAAGTCTTATTCCTCAACAGAAATACCAGCCACCATGGTGGGTTAGGACTAAAGCACTTCAAGTTAGACAATTTGTTGTGTACACCGGACTTAATTCTACTTTTTTGTTTTGTTTTATTCTATTTTATTTCAAATCCAAATCATGGGTGTGGATTTTACATTTGAGAAAGATGTATTTTTTTCTTTATGGCTTTGATCGCTCTCTCTTTCTATCCCCCTCTACCTCTTTCTACCCCCCTTCTCTCTCTGGGCCCCCCCTCCCTTCCATGCATATTGTGTGTTTTATGATGGCCCAACTAAGTTTATGTTTTAAAAAAAATTCAAAAGAAAGGGTTTGATGAATAGAATAAATCTAATTATTTTAAAAAGACAGAGATATTAAATAAACCTGTTTTTGTGATAAATCGACTGTAGTTTTGTTTTATCTTTTGCAAACAAGCCCCGCCCTGGGTCAGTCCCTGCCTCGTGCTCATTGGCCCCGGGGTGGGCTCCAGGTATCTGTGACCCTAGTGAGGATAAAGGGGTTACAGAAAATGAGTGTGTGTGTTTCAAGTAAGAATGGAGAACAGTGGGCTTGGTGTTCTGCTTACTGGTTACTGAATTTCAGAAAGGATGTTCTTGTAGTATTTCTATAAGCAGCACTTGCAAACCAGCATGTATATTATACTTTGTTTTGTTGAATCATTGTTTTAATGCCAGTAGAGGGCAGTATGCTCACATGTGTTCAATGATTAATATCCTCATGTGTAGTGTACAGTACTGACTGAACGACCTGTGGTTAAATGAGAAGATTCCAGAGGGTTCTGCATAGTAGAAATAAAAGGTGAAAGCATGGAGGGATGGGTGTAGATTTGGAGGTGTGCTGCACTAGTGGTCTGTAAAACAGCCATTTTAGTTGCTTGTACCTTTAGTACATTAAGGTGCTGTGTGGCAATAGATTATTACTGTATGTCTCATGCTTGCGGGATATTACCCTTTTAACTAGAAGCTTTAATTTTTTAATGTATACTACAATTTTTATTACTTTGCATCACAATAGTACATATGCAATGACTGACTGGCTGTAATACTCCTGTGCAGTGAGAGTCATAAACTACATAGTCAGAAGGGATAAATCTAGGTACTCTGCTTTTAGTAATGTATCCCTTGTAGAGGGATTTACAACACAGACGTTCTCATTTTAATGGACACATTATGGTTTGTCAATAGAATGGGAGGAAATGATACTGACGAGTAGTAATAGATCGAACAATGAAAAGGTACAGCCTGCAAGAAGTTTGTTCACAAGCTTTAATCACACAAGATCTATGTACAAACCATTATAAATTTGGCAAAAAGCGGTCATACTGTGTACAAACAAATACATGAAAAAATATAAAAAAAGAGAAGTCATACTACATTCTAAATAATACACAGTTAAATATAGGCTTACAGTTACACGTCGAGTTCAAGTTATTGCTGGGATAGCCAGACCTGACTCTGTTCTTTGTACGATTACAATATACAGTCTGTTGCATAGGACGACTCAAGGCACAGTGTCGAAAGACGAGTGAAGAAACGAACTCTATGCTACATTAAAGGCACATGTAATGTATTCAGGCTCACTCTTTCCTTTGTGTGGATCAGGACTTCCCCCTGATATTCATGAGGAAGGTCACTAGCACCCTGTGGGCTACGGAGGATGTCTCTGAGGTCACACTAAAAGGCAACCAGTGTTTTTACAACCAGGCAAAGAGCTGTCAAAGGAAGACATTCAGTACCAGTGCAGGTGTGCATGGAAAATACTCTCTGAGGACAAATCTTTTAGTAATCCTAGCCATTTTAAGCAGTGAATGTGTTTTTGTATGGATGCCTGAACTTCTGCACTCAAATTTTAATTGAGGGTTAGCCGGCAGACCTTAGTCCTTTTAACTTGTGGCGATTCATGGAACCTTTAGTTAATGTAGCACTGACTCATGGCAGTGACTCCCCTGAAAACTATTACTGAAGGTTATGGGTACGCTGTATAACTGTAGCTATATTACAAAAAGTTCAGAATGTTTTCACAGTAAATGAAAAAACTGATATCATGTGAGGTTTACAAGGTGAAAATTTACTCAGGCACAGTTCTGAAACTGTTAATAGTATGCAGTGTTGTTGCTACCTTGAGAATGCCTGTAATGTAGGGCTAGAAATCTAAACATTTTGTTAGAATGGAGGCAATAAGGTGTTGCCCTGTGTCAGTGTGGAAAATGAGAAAGCAACTTGTCTTTGGCAAGAGAACCGAGAGGTGAATTGGTATAAATACACTGCTCACAAAAATTAAAGGAACACTTTTTTATTGGGTCTGGCATGAAATCAATGAAACCTGTCTGATAATGTTCTGGTTGGTTAAGCAGCTGAGGGCATTG
>JBBPDH010000151.1:7949128-7959483 GCA_037974565.1 Clupeocharax schoutedeni
CTTGTAGCCTCAGATGCACAATAGTTTGTGTCCCTGGGTGGGCGCGTCTCTTCGGGCTAGTTAGAAAGTTTGTATGGCAATGACCTTAGTTCATTATGATTCATTTGTGGTGTAGAACCATCTAGTGAATGATGTCAATGCAAATATCTATCTTTTGACAGCATTTCAAACTTGTCAAAATTTGATTGACACTAACATGTCAATATCACAAGACCTGCTAAAGCTACATTTTTAAAATCTGGTATTTTTACATCTGGCTACATTTCTCACAGTTCCATCAAAATTAAGTTGCCAATACATATGGATGAGTGCGCAGGCGCGGAGCCTGCAGCAGCATATTCACGACTGCTCCGTGTAACATTTCGTGTTTTGTGTGTTTTTATAGTCCGTGCTTTGTAAACTTTCTTTTGAACAATTTCCTTCGGGATAAATCAAGTTTTCTGATTCTGATTCTGATATCTGTGTGAATAAAATGTTTTCGCACCCTAACGCCCTATGTGACAATTCAGCCATAAGATGTCACTACAACAAACAATGGTTTCTGCATTTTCTCTAATGATTTTGACAATTTCACAATACATTACACATTTCTTTTGTTATTTTTTCTGACACAAGTGTCACAACTGATTTATTTTAAGGTCACAAGTTTACACCTCTGGCTGCTACACATTTCTGCAAATATCTGATTAGATTTTTTTGTTGTGTGATGTTCTTTCCCATAAGATAATATCTGATGTGAACTGTAATGGTTCAATGTTGTTCCGTAGGCTTATGCTGACTTGTCTTATGACTTTGCCTTTTAAGAGTAAAGCCTTGAGGTTAAAGAACAACATTTTATTTCCGACTGGTTTGCGGCTAATGCGGCTAATGCTGGTGCTTTTTCATGTAATGAGTCCTCCTTGAAATTCATTTACTGGACTAATGTATAAAAGTTAACCTGTGGCCATGATGCAGCTTGTTGTATGGGCTTTGTTGTAATGTGTCTGCCAATGGCATATTTAAATCACTAGTGACAGTATGGACTTGAGCCAGCAAGTATACAGTGGTCTCAGTCAATAGCACCTGACAGCCTGCTCCCTCCAAGATGGATAGAGCCTATGTTAAACTGGGTGTCTACTAGAATGCCTGCGTCATGCATTCCTTGTTGTGTGACCACAAAGGACTGTATTTACATTGTAGTTATTGAGCTATTATATGCATGGCCCTGTACTTATCGATAGAAGAAAGGGGGTAAAGAGAGCCACACAGTGTAAGCATATTCGCCAAGAATATTTGCACCTGTTCTCATCATCATACATCAGAAAACACAGGCATGGTGATTATTCTCTTTCTTCAAGTCTATAAATAGAGTAGGGACATACTGCATTTATTCAAAATTTATTTTTCATTTCCCAGTCCATAAAATTACAGGCAGCCATAACATTAGGGGTGGAGGTAGCTCAGTGGGTAGGATACTTGCCTTTAGACTAAGAGGTCATGGGTTCGAATCCTACCTTCAGCATATCACCCTGAGCCAGACCCTTAACCCCAAGTTGCTCCAGGGAGACTGCCCCCTGTAGTTAGAGAATGGAAGTCGCCTTGGATAAAAGCGTCTGATAAATGCCGTAAATGTAAATAAAAACCATCTTTTGTGCAGCCATAACAGCTCTGACCCATCCAAACATGAACGTGTGCTGTGGTATCTCACACCAGGATGTTAGCAGCACACCTTGCAAGCTGAGGTGAGACCTCCATGGATCGCACTCATTTGTCCAGCACATTCCAAAGATGTGTGACTGGACTGGCAGCGCACATTATCCTGCTGAGAGAGGCCACGGCCACGGGTTATGAGACGCACACACAACCGACTATACGCATGATTCATCAGACCACCTTCTTCCATTGCTCAGTGGTCCAGTCCCTATGCTCACATGCCCATTGTAGGTGTTTTCAGCATGAAATACGAGATACTTAGTGGATAAAGCGTTCACTTTGCAATCAGGAAGTTGTGGGTTCAATTCCCACGGCCGCTAGGCACCTCTGAGGTACCCTGAGCAAGGTACCCTCCCCATACACTGCTCCCCGGGCGCCGTGTTCCTCTCTGTCCGTTGCTTCACTTGGTGAATGTGTTAAATGCAGAGGAAGAATTTCGTGCTGTTCACACTGTGTGCTGTGGTGTGTTCACGTTTGAGAGGATAGTCACTTTCGTTTTTTTTTTGGTTGGTGCTAACTGCGTACAGGGAACACCAGACATTTTAGAGATACTCTGGTGCATCTAGCCTTTGCAATTTGGCCTTTGTCACTCAGATGCTTCAAATCTTTTTCCTGCTTCAAACACACCAACTTCAAGTTCTAATAAATCCCTTTCCTTGACAGGTGCTGCTGTAAGGTGAGAATTCACGTCTTTTATTTCATTTGTAAGTGGTTTTAATCAGTATGCATTCAAATGAATCTGCACAAACAGCCCATTTTGAATTGGCCTTTCTTGTGATGTCACAACATCCACCACATTTATATTTGGCCTATAACACACACTGAAGCAAGTTTTTCAGTCCAGAGTGCTTTCTGAATGGCTTAGTACAGAATAGGTGGGTAGAAAAGAGGTCCTTTACACGTATCAGTCTACAGTAACAAATTCTAAAGGAATAGAGAGAGCTTGGAAAATGGACCTATGTAAGTAAATTAGGGCTGTTTTTGGTACATAAACCTCACAATAAAAAATAATTGGGTGTAAGATTTGTTTCCTTGTAGTAATGCTAATAGAAGTGGGTAATTCTGAACTTTATTTGTATAGTGTTTTTTCCAATGGCCACTTCTTAAAGCACTTTTACAGTTTGGAAGTCTGAGCCAAGTCCAATCCTACAGTGCAGAGTACAAGGTCAGGAGGTGAGATCATTTTCACCTCCTAAGAGAGGAGTTACGAATGCCTGACAAATGTATGTAACAGATGGGTCTGGAGATATTATCTCTAAAGATGTCTAAAGATATTATGAGAATTAGGTCCCTCTTAGAATCTGAAGGTATGTATTTGCCCACTGAAATAGTGGCAGCTTTGATCTTGTTTAAGAGTAGTTCATACCTAATGGTCTTATGTGTACAGTACAGTAAGCATATATAGTAAGAGTAAATGGCAGAACTGCTGTAATTCTGCAGTGACTTACCTGTCCAGCAGTGTCATACAACCCCAACAAGTGCTGCCTGCCAGACACTGTCACGTTTACTGCAAAAGAAGCCAGAAAATACAGAGTGAGAATTGGAATGACCATGACCAGCAGGTTATTTACATATTCCTGTGATCTTGCCTTGATCTGTATCCTCCTTAATGTTGCCACACATCAAGAGGTCACCCTTTTGGGCTGAATGGGATAAGGGCTTGGTGTGAAAAGGGACAGCTGTCAACAGCTGGGGGTGGCAGGTTTTGAAAATGTGATAAGGAAGAGCTTTGTGTGGATGCGTGTGTGTACACAACAAACTACATCCTGTTGTGGGTAATGAGCAGTAGAGGACGGCTGTGTTGACACAGCTAAGGGGGTGGGGTGTGGGGGGACCGGACATAGCCTTTTTTTCCCCCTACTGTCAACCGGCACCCATTAAAGAAACAAGTGTGTGTCAGCTGCACACTTTCCTGCCTTTTAAACAACGTACAATAGGCACTAGCACACATGGTGCCATCTCCTCCTTTCTCAGAACTCAACTCCAAGCAGTGACAGTACTGGGGGTTTTGATGAAGGTCATTATGGGAAACAGTACTGTAATTTGATCCCCCCCCCCCCCCTTCATTTCTAGTTGTAATGAGCTGAAAGCAGTAGTGTGGAGCACAGTGGTGCTGCTGGGAAGCAGCAGCAAAATGAAACTCTCTGGAGGATGCTGTCGTTATACTGTGCTTTATTGTCTCCCTTGGCAGTGTATAGCATTAGCCTGAAAAATTATGGACATAATTAAGGACGGTCTATGCGCCCTATGAGGCTGCAGAGCACTTCTGAAAATCAAATCAAACATTCAATCACGCCTCACATGCCTCGGAGCAATAGCTGATCTCCGTGCTAAATTTAGGCTCTGTAGCACAATGCAGACGGGAAACGGGATACTTCGCTCTATAATGCTCAGAGACAATTGTCCATGCGAAGTTTTTACAACAGACACTCCCACATCCTTGTCTGACAGAGAAGGATTTTTTATCATTAATGTAGCGTACATGGTCTATATAGATTCAATAACCCTGAATCTATTCACTGTAATATTGCTGCCATGAGCATCTGCCAGTCTTTGCTCAGCCAACATTGTCTTATCCTAATGTAAAAAACTATACAAATAAAAATAAACTCACAACAAACATCTTGGTTCCAGAAAGATTCAATTTAAGACCAATTTGTGACACTGACTTTGTTGTAGTTGTAGTGGTGGATACAAAGTACTCCCAGGGGTGCTTTCTTGCAGAGGGGTCTATAGACTACAGCAGAGCATGTGTGTAGGTTGGGAGGTGCTGAATTTTGATTAGATGTGCTCTGTCCTTTCAAAGCTGGGGGGAACGAGACAGAATGTCTGTGGCAGCATATCAGCTGTTCCAGACAGATCCTTTTACGAGCACGCTTCGGTCCTCCTGGGGCCTCGCTAAATAAGGAGTCCACATTGTGAACACACACTCTCCGTCTTAGTCTCCTTTAACCCCCCACCCTTACTTGGTCTCTCACTTTCTCTCGCCTGGCGGTAAAGCAGAGACTGAAACAGTGTGAGGAGCTCAGAAATGAGAGAAGGGGAATATTGCCTTTTGCTGGGAGTGTATATTAGTGGAGTGGTGCTAGCTGGGTATTAGGCCTTCAGCTGTTCCATCCGGTCAGCTGCCTTCCCCCATGGGGCCCGGGCCTTCCTCTACTTCTCCATACTCTACAGCCTGAGGAGAGAAGTGTGATGTTACAATCTGCCCCCTCAAGCCTCCAGCCCTGTTGTGCAATGTGATTGTGGTGTGGATAAGCCCCCAGGCCTACACATTTGCCTTCCTCCCCCAGCCTTTTACACTGTGGTTCTGTGTAACATGAGCATGCTTTAGTAACCACTAGGACTCCTTCAGCTGACCGACCAGCACAGTAGATAAACAGCTATGAACACAGCTGGGCTATTTGGACAAGTTATATTATATCTGACAAAATATAATGTTCCATTCAGGTGGCGATCCAGAGGAATGTTTGTATTTGAAGTATTGATACTGGAACCCAGTCACTTATGTATAGCTAAGAATTCCAGTCATTCTGTTCCTGCAGAAACATAGAGTCACCATGCAATCATCACTGGTTTTCAAAAGATATAGAGTATGTATGCATGTCTGGGTGGATGTAGATATAATTTCTGCACTTGCCCTGCCTTAATGCTTTCTTGCTCTGTACTGAAGATCAATCTGTTTCACTGAATTTTAAAACATCTATGGCATACTACATCTTTAAATGTTAATGTGTACATTGCTGTTAGGCTACATCACTTTTTCTAACTGCATTCTATGGCACTGACTGGAACTGTCTGCCCGCTGCTAGTGACCATGTCTTATATTCCATGCCATTTCTGTTACGGAGTTGAGAACCATATCAGGGATAATAGACAATTAAAATATTCTCTGTTCACAGAGAAGCATGACAAAGAAGAGACTAAATATAGACCTTTTATGCTTTAATAATTTTCAGAGTACATCAGTGTTCCACAATCAGCTCTATTAGTAATCTAATAATAAAATGTGGTCATCGTTTCACCCGGGACCAAAAAGTAGCCTCTGCAATCACTGCTATGCATGCACAACGATGGTAGTGCTTACATATAAGTTTAAGAAAACATTTCACAGTAAAACAATATAAGAAGAACACATCTGAACCTCTGATAAGCCTTTACCTAACTGTATACTTATCTTAACTTTTTTCTGTCGCTAAGTCATGGCAATTGTGTTGCCAGGTGATTTGAGAACCATAGGGAGCCAAAATTTTGTATGTATTCTTTCAATTTTTGGATCTTATTCAAAGCATGTAAACATTTTCAAATCTGCCCAAAGTTCTGTTTTGTGTGACACACACTATCGGTGCATCGCTTTATTTTCCCTGACCTTGTCCTGTTTTCGCGTTCACGTTTCATGTTTCCTGTAAGTGGCCCCCGTGCCAGGTTTCCTTTATTTTCTGTTCCTGTTTCTCGCTTGAATAAAGAGCCTGAAGCCATGGATGTCTGCCTGCCCCATTCCTGCTCACCCCAAGGAAGCTCACGACTGAGGGCTAGCCCCCTCAGTTGTGACACCTATACCCAGATACTGTCCTGTTAAAGAGTCATGGATGTGCCTCATTGGCAAAACACAATGCCAGGACCTGTTTGCATAGAGTAGAAAAGAAATACATTTTCATGGCACCGGAAGTGCATGGCCATTAGTACCATCAACTGAAAAATCTAATTCCATAATACTGTAGATGCTCATATGTATTTTATGGACATGAATTTAATGGGGAATCACAATAGCAAGTAATGCAGACCTTGTTCCTGCCATGTGCTCCCTGTTCCATGTTTGTGGAAGAGCACCTGGATAAGATGAACACCTCACTGATAAGACAAACGTCACATAAATTATTACTTTTAGAGAAGGCAAAACAATGCATACCAACACAATCCCAACTCAAGTGTAAAATATGACGAAGAGAATATGTTTTCCATGTTGTATCATGAATGAATGTCCTACAGCAGAATGTTAAGCTGTGCCTGTGATTGTTGGTAGAGATGTCAAAATTTGTTGACTGCGAGAACACATTAAACTAATTCACGGGTGTGTGCCAGTTCTAAATCCTGTGCATGTGCCAGAGGCTTGATGGTCGATCAGTCAGGCAGGTTAACAAGAGAGATGTTTATTAGTCATTATGCAGAAAACATGTGTTCAGTGAAGATGTGTCATTGTAAAATGTGTGTTTATTAACTAAGACTTCCAAAAATTATGTATTCTCATAAAATACAGACCTGTCCTAGAGCTTAAAAACGCATCTGTCCTAGAGCTTAAAAACGAGTTATTAAAATAATCAATCTTGCTTATTTCAAAGCCAACTTTTAAAACAAGCCATTGGGAGGCCATCCACAGGGCCTCTGAGGTGGAAGCTCAGCTGGTTAACTGCTACAGTATGTTAGTACAGCTGATTAAACCAGCCATCACAGGTCAACTGAGAGCACAGACTTGGCTAATTATGCATATTAATCAAATCATGACTTCGGGGCCCTACTCAGAGGGAAACAAGGTACTGTTGATTGGCCCTGCATTGGCTTTGTTTACAAACACTCCACAAATATGAATTATGGATTTCAACTAGCTGTATGGGATCTATTTTGAATTAGAACTGGATTTGTGCATACAAAAGTGATGAGACTGTGTGACACTTATGCATTTTTGGGTGCACTAAAGCATACAGGTTGCATTGTATGGTTTCTTGTCCCTTCATTCAAAAAAGTATTAAAAATAAGCATATATATCACCTCCTTCATCAGGACTTCCAGTTCGTCTCAGTTTGGGTTTCCTCTGTCTACAGCTTCAACAGTTTGTTGACTCTCAGCATTGTCTTGCCAATGGGGTTGGGTTTTTTTATTTGCTAGTATTCTGATTATATTACAGGAGCAACTGTGTATAGTGATAAACCATGAATATGTGATATGGTAAAAGAAAATGCCAAAAAAACGGTCTATTTTTATATTGTAAACCCTAAATATGCACCCAAAACATTGTAATTTAATTTAATTTCAACTTTATTTAATGTAATTGCATTTAAATTTAATTTTAAAATGTAAAAGTAAACTAAATGAATAACACAAGAACACTCCAGACGCTCCATGGGGGAAATTCTGGACTGTGTCTGCCAGAGATGCATCACAGGGCAGCAGCCAATCGGCAGCAAGGGTAAATAAATAACGTTCTCAGATTGGCTACTTTCAAACCTCCTACATCTGAGTACAGGTGACTGCGATGTCCGTGCCTCAACCTCCACGCCCACTCCACCTTGTGCTGGTTGTTTATATTTGGTCATGGGACTGAGCAGCAAAGGCTCATCCTGTTTAGAAGTCTGACAGCCTTGCTAACTGCTGAGCCCAAATATAAACAAACAGCACGAGGACGAGGGGGCGTTATGGATGAGGCCTGGATGTCACAAATGCAAAAAAAAAAATTTGGAGGATACAGGTTAGTGCAGGGGTTTGCGCGAACAATTATTAGTTCAGTGCTCAAGTCACGACTGCTAAACCATGATTAAGTGTGGGTTTATTGTACATGCTTATTGCCCAGGCAAAAGATGATTTTAGTAATAATGTTCATCCACAGATTATTTAAATAGTTTCAGTTACAATTATTTACTTCATTGTGATTTTCCAAACTGTTTATCTTTCAGCAACTGGGATTCACCGCCTTCCATTTCTAGTTTCTAGTTTCCATTTCAGTATTTCCTCTGCAATTCAAATTAGCCACAATTCTGCCGGCAGGTCATGGCACAACAGTGTTGAGCCGGCTGCGCTAATTACATTTTACGCATCTTAAACATATTGTTTTTTTTTTGTTAGTTTTTTGCATGCTGATGATCATGTTTGAAATATGGATATTTGGGTAAGTACCCAAATGCCTAAATGCATTAGCCATGGTTCCTTACTCCATCCACATTGACAGTATGTGACCTCATAATAGAGGTTTTCACTCTCATTACTGTCCAGTAAGATAACAAAATGCTGAGTGTGCATTTAAGATTCTTTGTATAGAATATTTTTCATCTTATTTCAACCATTATTTGTCAGTCACATTCCTCTGCGTATGATATGGGCCGGGCAATATGGAACATAAATTAAACTGTGATATATTTTGACATCTCCAAATCACCATACTCCACATACATTTATTTCTTTTATTTTTTCACTCTATTTGATAAGGTACTATGTGATTTGGGATGCAGCCTTTGTGTCTATGAGAGGGAGGAAGCCACTAAAGAAAGCAAGGGTGTCATGGCCGTCGAGGATAGTCCCCCACGACCATGAACTGCCTCTTGGAACGGAGCAGACTCGAGAGCAAGATTCCATTCTGTGGTTTTTATTTGAAAACGTGCAAAACAAAAACAGGGCTCTGTGGCTGTTACTAGAAGAGTACAAACCTGTGGCTGCAAACAGAGGACTGAGGACACAAAATGAGGACAAAAGAGGACAATGACACAAACGGATGTATAAACAGCACTTAAATACACAGACAGGATTGGGAACACAAACAGGGAACGGGTGAGGGTGGACACACGTGTTAAGGACTACAAAAGGACTACAAGACACAAGACACGTGACAAAAGCAAAAACCAGAACACATATCAACTTAAAAGTCCTTCAGAATATAAAACAGAAAACAAACAAAAAAACAGAAAACACACGGCCTTTAGCCATAACAAAGGGAACCAAATCACCAAAGCAAGTGTCATGCCAGTGACCACAAATGTGACACTTTGTACTCAATGTTCACAATATAGTCTTATCCTACACTGATTATAGAACAAGCTACCAAATATAATATTTGGGCATACAGTAATCCCCCGCTTTTCGTTTCATGCCCCCAAATATGCTCCCAAAACACTTACATTTTTTAATTATTTAAATTTAATTAAATTAAAATTTAATTTTAAGTTTAAAGTTTAATGCCTTACCCTTAAAGAAAATACAATGGTGAACCTTCATTCGTCTCTTTTAATTTAATTTACAGTAATAAAAATGCAGGGCTTTAAGAAGGACAAAACAAAAAACATGAGAAACACTGAGATGATCCATGGGGGAAATTCTGGTCTGCTGCTGCCACAGATGCTGCAAACAGCAGCAGCAAGGAGAAATATATAATAAGAAAACTTTATTGATCCTGGAGGAAAATGCTTAAAACCCGTTAGCAGTTAGCATTAGCATTAGTGTGGCGAACCAAAAGGAAGACTCATACATAAAAGAATGTTGACATAACTCTCTCTACACACATGTTTAGACAGGGCACAGCTTACTATTACTAAATAAACTGAGATAACATGGAGCAGTCATGGGGAGCAGCCATGCTACAGCATGCAGAAGGCTTGCTGCCTGCACTCTAAGTTCAAGACGCACTTTCTATATTTATACAGTTAAATTTTATATGGAAATGTAGCTGAATTTACATTCATTTTTGTTACAAAATTAGTAAATTATTCATTTCTTGATCATTTTGCTCTAAAATGCTAAATATTAGAGTTGAGCCGGATACTTGGCTGAAACGAGTATCCGGTACGGATAAAGCACTTTTAACGAGTACGAGTATCATATGAGTAATACGAGTCAATATCTGTGCTCGGACTGAATAAAAATTCTCATTGGGTAGCTGACTGTTTCTGCGTTCTGTGATA
>JBBPDH010000151.1:7963561-7976107 GCA_037974565.1 Clupeocharax schoutedeni
TAATCGTTCATTAATCGTAATCGAGCTAAAATGTTCAATTAATCAAGATTTTGATTATAGGACAAATAGCCCAGCCCTATCACATCATATTTCAGATTATGAGTAATGAACTGAGTTGAACGCATTGAGTGTGTTTTTCTGCTCCAGTATGCCTACTTTCGCTTCTGTTTTAAGTTAGAAACCTTTCTGGAACTTGGTAAGGTGTGTCTGAGAACAAATAAATCATATACTGTAGTTAGAGGGACTGTTCAGCCAACCTGAAATAAAATGGATCAAAGGTACATGTTTGCGGCCAGGTTTGAGGCAAGTGTCCGATGCTTAAAGAATGCAATTTGTGGCCAATTTATTTGAGTTAAAGTATATTAAAATTTTACATATAAATTATAAATCAAAAAATATGTTTTTCATTTATTTGTTGTGGCACTCAATCCTTGCACAAAGATAAACTAGCACACTTTGTGGGCTGTGTTCATCATTCAAATGATTATCAAAAGACAAAAAAGGATCATCTCTCGGCCTTTGAGATTTGTTACAATGAAATTCAAATGCTCTATAATGTGGTGCATGTTTCTTCCCTGCCCCCAACCACGCCCGACTTAAAAAGGCCTTCTGGCTCATTAATGTTCATTGCAAGTCGTCATAAAAAGTTCCCCAGTTGCAGAAACACTTTAAGCCAAAAAAGTGAGAGCCTGTGAGATTATAATTGGAAGCCTAGCCTATACATTGCTTTGACAAAGTTCTACTTTACTGTGAAAAGGTCATCAATTCACTGTTCTTTTTGTTGTTGTGGTAAATATTTTCAAGAGTGATGTCAAATTTGCCCTCAACAAATAAAAAATAACAAGAAAAGGACACCAAAAAAGTAAAATCACTGAATTAAGATGAAACTCCATAGTATGATGATAAGCAAAACAGACATAACTGCCATAACTCTAAAAGCTTTTCAAGAAGTCCACAGTCCAGCTCCTGAACCTTATAACTACATATTCATTTCACAGATGTTATCAGATCGTTTTGGTAGCTACTCGATAATAAGCTGTAACTAATAATGACTACAAAACTGAGAAAGTGTTGGACGAGTGTTGCTTCTTTTGTTTCTGTGGATTAGATATTGTAAATTATATGCAAGTAAGTACATGCAGTAAATTATATGCAATATCAACTGTGGGGCAGTTGGTAGCCTAGTGGTTAGGGCATTCGCCTTGTGACCAGAAAGTCCAAGTTAGATTCCCAAGAACGCTAGGAACCTCTGAGGTACCCTGAGCAAGGTACCGTCCACACACTGCTCCCCGGGCGCCGTGTTCATAGCTGCCCCTTGCTTCACTTGGTGAATGGGTTAAATGCAGAGGAAGTATTTAGTACTGTTCACGCTGTGTGCAGTGGTGTGTTCACGTATGACCAGATTGTCACTTACACTTACAACAAAAAAGTTCCTGACCGTTACAAAGAACTAGTAACAAGCTAACCTACACTTCACATTCATGGTTTTCTTAATCACTTAAAAGTTTCAGCTCTCTACATTTGTTCCATTTTTGGGCTGTAAATCTAACTGACCTCAGCTCAACTGTGTAATTAGGAGCTGACCCCAAGAGGCTTCTCAGAGCATTCATGTGATATCACAGAGGGGGATTTCCCCTGCAGATGAGAGCAGAGCCTTGTGCTTTTTGTATGCCTTTGTTTTGTGTAGTATAACTTTGTTACAGTAAAGTTAAAAAAAAAATAAATTAAGTTATACAAATCATCTAGTGAACGCCCTCAGTGCTTTATCTCAGACTGTAACTTTTGCAATGTGCACCTGCTCATCCAGTGTTTCTTCTGATATCAAGTGTATTAAGAGAGTTTGTCAACCCCTCCCCCGTGCTGCTACATTAGGCTCTGTTTTTCTGGGATTGTTTACACTACCCGTTGGACCATTGCTGTGAAGATTTGGTTGCATTCAGACACAAGAACACTGGGTACTGGTGTCTGGATGGTCACTAATGCCAAAGTATTTGATGACACAACACTCATCACTGGAAAATACAGTTCTTCTGCCCCATAGACCAATGTTTCCCTCTTCCCAACTCTTGGCAAATGTCAAGATGACCTTAGGCCCCTGCAGTGTCCTGTTCTATTGCCATTGCTTTTCTAATTAAATAGAAGCTTTCATACAAGCTGAGTGCACAACCCATCTCCTTTGTCAGCAATGGATGCACACTAAAGTAGCTAAATTCATTCTTTAAAATGAATGACATCGATATTATTTTGAATTACATTTTTGTGTCAGTGGAGTATAACCACAGGAGTTCTGTTTTATTTTACCCTGAATCTATGTTTAATCTGTGTCTTCATTAGACATCAACAGGTATCTTTTCCCCAAAACTGGATAACAATGTTAATGTGTGTATAATGTCTGAGCCACAGCTCTGGGTGAGCTGTAGTGTCTCGCCTCTTCCTGCCAGGCCTTAGTCCTCGGTGTGGTAGTTGCACACAGCTCCTGTTTCGGAGCCTGGGCCCCAGACCCTTCTGTGTTGGTGGTGGGGTGGGGAGTGTGCTGCACTAGGCTACTCTCGAAACGGCATGCCCTGACTCCTGTTCCTTCCACCGTGATATTATAGCGAGAGAAGACGCTCAGCTCACCTGCGTAGTGGTCGAACACGGTGGGCACGTACTGCTCAGGGAAGGCGTCGTTAGCGTAGCTCATCAACAGGCACGTTTTGCCCACCGCTCCGTCCCCCACCACCACACACTTCAACATCTTTTTGGCCATCGTGGCTTCTCCTCCTTCCCCGTCAGTCTCCAGGACCACCGCGGCCCCAGGGGTCTTCCTCCTTCCGCGCGCAGGCATGGCGCTCCGCCACGGGACACTAATTCCACACCGGGACACACTCCTCTCCCTTCTCTCCCTACTCTCCAGCTTCTAGTTTAAAGCTTCTTTCCAGGATCAGCTCACGATCCCACAGCCGGCCGGACAGCCGGGTCTTCTCATCGTGCGTCCCCGCGCGCACTCTCCTCACGCGGCTCTCCGTGCGCCATGGCCGCGCTCAGGAAATCACGGCTCCTGCTGCTGGCCAAGTCCATATTAGGCAGCGGTGGGCTGGGAACAATAGGGGCTCTGTCCCTCTCAGCGGGGGAATCCAGAGACGGAGGGAGGGAGGGGGAAGAGAGGGAGGAGGGGTCCTGCAGCTGGAGGATTCAATCTACAGCACTCTGAGTTTACTCGTAAACTCGCAAAGTCCTCTCTGTCATTCATTCATTCATTCATTCATTCATTCATTCATTCATTCATTCATTCATTAACTCGCACTTCCTTCCACTATTGACTGATTGATTCTTTCCTCTTATTAGACTGGGCGAGGCGATTTATTCACCAGACACCAAGTGGTCGTTCATTCATTGATTCATTCATCTGTCCATTCATTTTTCTTTCTTTCTTTCTTTCTTTCTTTCTTTCTTTCTTTCTTTCTTTTTGGTAATTAGTCAATTCATTTGTTCTTTCGTTAATTCCTTCAGTATGATATATATTTTCCTTAAATCCATCCATACATTTATCCATATTTATTAGTTTAGCGACTTATTATTATTTATGTAAGCATTTTGTTATTTATTCCACTGTGTATTCATCAGTTCGGTTTGTTCATTCATTCTTTTGGCTCTGTCACTCATTCACTCACTCATTCACTCACTCACTCACCCATTCATTCATTCATTTAAGGCACTTGCATGCTTTTATTCAGTATGGCAATATTCATTCATTGCTCCACACATCCCTCCATCCACAGTCCTTCCTTCCACCATTTATGTATTAAGTGATTTATTAATTTTTTATTTCTCTAGTTAGGCTTTGCTTTTACCCCTCTACCCAACCATTCATGCATCAATCTGTCCATCCAACCATTCGTCCATCTGTCCGTCTATCAGTCACCCATCATTTATTCATTCATTCATAATTTAGTCATAGAAATGGCACACTCGCTCACTCACACTCACACTCACACTCTCTCGTTAATCAGTTTACCCATTCTATCAGTTCTCTAATAGTTCTGAATGAGTTAGCAGTTATTTTCCTGTGTCTTTCTAATTTTCCAGATGTTCCTCCTCTGAAGCTTCGCTGATAGTACTGCAGGGTTGTGTTGCGACAACAGTATCTCGTTTTTATTTTGTGTGTCCAACAAATATTTCAACGGCATTATTTTCATCTGGAATGTAAAAGCATAATGAAAAAATATATCTAAACAGGCTTGAACAAGAAATTGCACCTTTGTGTTTCTTTAAATGTGTACGTACTTATTTACATTCATATGTATATACACGCAAAAAACTTCAAATTTTTTGTATTATTTGTATAGCCTACTTTTATTCCATCGATTTTGCTGCTTTTACTTTATTCTCTTGTCTTGTCCACTTTGCTGCAGTAAATCTCCCACCTGTGGGACTAATAAAGGTTTATCTTTTATTAACCTATATTAAACGCTTCATTTTTAAGAGACATCTGTCTTCAGATCAGACATGCCCGTCCTGGACACGTGCGTTCATCTCCGTTATGTGTTCAGATCCTGTTCGACAGCTCCCATCTGTTGCGCTCTAGCGTGGAGAGTGCGCACGCGCGTTAGTGAGGAGGGTGTGTGTGTGTGTGTGTGTGTGTGTGTGTGTGTGTGTCCAGCTCGTGGCGCCGGCTGAGCTCCTGGGCCACAGAGGAGCTAGGCGAGGCGCGCGGCAAAGGCGCAGCGTTACCATGAGCGAGTCCACCACGCGCGCGCACACACACTTACACTCACACTTACACTCACACACACACGCGCACGTTGTACGCTCGCGATCCGCTTTGGCCAGGTGCGCGCGCTCGGGTTCGGCCAAGGAGGCTCGCGGCGGTGCGCAGGATGCACGGCGGAAAGAGAGGCCTGGTGGCACCTCAGAACACCTTCCTGGAGAACATCGTGAGACGCTCGAGCGGTAAGCACGTGCTTTTTTGGTCGTCCCTTCTTGATTTTTGAGCTCCCGCGGGGATTGAACGCACGGGGGAACCGCGCTCCGCGTGCGTAAACACGGAGGCGCAGCACTTCACTCGTAAAGTGGCGCACGGAGCCACGGAGTTGTGTTTATTTAATTACCACGTTTCATGTAATGTTCTAAAAAATATGCACTTTTTAGTCCCGCGTGCCGTGAAGTTTTGACGCACGCGCTCGTGCACTGTCCTGCCGATCTTAGAGCAGTTTAAAGGCTGGAAGAGCTGCTCGCTGCAGGCTGTGCGCTCATTCAGTCCATTCTAGTCCAGTCGTCCCCCTGGGCGATTTGAGCCCAGAATAAAGGTCTTTTTTACCAGAAGCGTTAAACAGAATGTGTAGAAAATAACCCAGTCTGAGTGAGACTCCCTCCCGGACTGAAACAGACAGAGCTTCGCGTCTCTTCAGCTCTGGAGCTGTGGATTCTCTTGCATATCTGCTGAGAAAGGAGAACTGTTCCTGCTTCGGTCACCATTCAGAAACTCACCGGTTTATACCAGTTAAATATAAAATTCTTATTTCCAATACTTTAATATAGCAAAGCAAAGTATTCACTGACTTTAAACCACAGATTTATCATTATTATTGTTACAATGATTAAAATGACTGGCTAATACTGCCATTTATTATTATTATAATTTTATTGTGATTATTGTTATTACTATTATTTTAAGTACTTTTACTTATAATAGTAAAATAGCTGTCTGCTTCGATTTAAACACATTGGAAAGTGGAACAATAAACAAAGAAAATGCTGCCACTTCAGCTGTTCAGTTCAGGGGGAGGCTGACAGCTGCTTGATGAAAATGACTGTTTTTATGCAAATAATGCAAATCTCTCTCCTTTCCTCTTTTTCTTTATTCTTCTTTCTTTCTTTCTTTCTTTCTTTCTTTCTTTCTTTCTTTCGTTCTTTCGTTCTTTCTCTTTTTCCTTATTCTGTTCTCTATTTTTCGCTCTCTCCTTCTCTTTCTCTCTCTTCCCCGGTCTCCCTCCCTCTCTCTCTCTCTCTCTCTCTCTCACTTTATTAAAAAGTGATCTCCATCTCCTAAAGTGCTCTGTGATGCAGTAGATTGAGCAGTTGAGTTTGACTGTACTGCCACACACACTCTCCTTACTGTACTACTGTCAGCATGTGTGCGTGTGTGTGTTGAGGGGTTTGCTCACTTAGAGCCGTTCACCAGCAGAGGTCAGACACGGTTACAGGAGTGCTATTTTGTTTTCTTTCTCCTCCTTTACACACACACTCTTTGCCAAAAGCATTCTCTGTAGTGCAAAATGTTTTCCCCCCACTTGCTCTTTTTGAAAGGTTCCAACAGGTTCTCCATCAAGGAGAAGAACCATTTAACCATTTAACCATGTAACAAACCTCGCTCTTGCAGTACACAAACTTGGCTTCCCTGTTTTCTGGGGAGGAGTGTGTGAAGAACAGTGCAATCAGTGCAGTGCTCACCGACTTCTTCACAGTACCGCTTCACATCATATTTTTAACTTCTGCAGGTGCTTATTAACCAGGAGCTTTGAGTTTTAACAAGACCAGTTTTCTTTCTGCGGTAAACGGTGAGAGTGTATGTGTTGGGAGAGTGTTGTTTTGCCACCCGTAAGGTGTTCAGAGAACTTGAAACATGGAAAAATGACATTTTCTTCATAGCAAGTGGTCTCTGACCCATGGCTCCTGACTGTCCTTACTTTTATCCCACAGTGCCATGTCTCTTGCCCCTGGCAGCTCCCTCTGTCATGGGGGAAGGGAGGTTACAGTCTGTGCCATCGCAGCAGCCTTTGCTTTAATTTACCAGCCACATGCTGCACTATTAGTAACAATTCAAGTACGAACCCAGTATCATCTATGTCTGGAAACCTGATATGGTCAGGCAGGGACAATCTGGTACATTTCAGTGAAAAAAGCAAATGTACTTCAAGCCACATCAACAGTTTGCTTCATTCAGTTTCCACTTGAGCTATAAGGCTAATGTTGCTTACATTCTTTATTCAAATGTATGCAATGCAAATAACGTTGTCTAGATCATCAATCCTTGCTATTGACTTCCCTGAGTTTTTTAAATAGACTTCCCTATATGTCTTTTTGCACTGCATGGAGTACTGTTATCTTGAAATATGAACAAATACTGAAAACTGAAACAATCTCAGTCCACCTAAATCATCTTAATTTTCCAATTTTCCAAAATTTTCCAAATTTTGCATGTTCTCCTTGTGGTGCTGTGGGTTTTTCTGAGGTCTCTGATTTCTTCCACAGTCCAAAGATATGTGTGTCAGGTGAACTGGGGAGTCCAAATTGGCTGTAGGTGTGAGTGTGTGAGAGAGTGGTGTGTGTGTATGCCCTGTTTTGGGCTGACGCCCCACCCTGGGTGAGTCCTTGGATAGCCTCCTGGTACCCGCAACCCTATTGAGGATGAAGTGGTTATAGAAAGTGAGTGAGAAGTTTAAAACTGAATCTGTGAGGCTAACATAGTAAACTATTAGAAGTCAATGTCGCCCAAATTGTTTCTGATCTATGACCGAGACATGATCATAGATCAGATTCTTCTGTATTTGAGTGCTCTTTTCATAAAAACTGATTCTAGATCTTCGCTCCCACTCCTTTGGTGATTTATGAAAACACATGTTTCTAAAAAGGCTGCCTGTGGCATTTGCCTACATGTTAAAGTTATTTTTGTTTTCATATTGCAGTCATATAGCGTCACATCAATAGAATATCAAAATGTAGTTTCAGGATGTCAAGAGAAGTTTTGAGGACTATTTTAAGGAAATAATTTGGGACTACAATTAACTTCTAGTGTCTAGTGTACATCTACCAATTCATTTTTAACCATTCTATGAAACCGCATAACTAATACCTATAAAATATTTATTCATTCCTTTTTATTGATAACAGTATCACATGCACTTGCAGAAACCTTACATCCATGTATGACCTGAGTAAACTATAACACAAATGCAATTTTTTACACAAAATTTTGTCACCGGAGTATTTGATCTAAATCTATGTTCAGTATTCATGCGGAAAATGTCTTTTGGCACAGCAGCAGTAGTTCAATCCTAAAGTTCAACAAACCATTTACTCGCTAAAAAGTGACTGTTCCTTTTTCTATTGTGACGGTTTGATGTGGTGTTGTGGTAGTGTTTATAGGAAGACTTGGGAGTAATTTGAAGAACTTTATAGAGAACAAAGCCTCAGAAAAGTTCATTGCGCTTTTATTAGCCTTTTAAAAAGCCTGTATCAGCCTCCTCAAATAGCTTTTTATCCTCTTAAGCATAAAGTCCCTAAATGATGGAAGTTATAAATGTACACCCCTCAAGATGATTAGTTAACTTCCTGTTGAGGCATGGCGTTGTTTGACAAATTAAGGGGCATGCACAACTTTTAAAATTTCTCAGATATTGAAGTTGTTAAGTTACTTATTTATTTAGAAATTGGGTCTGAGCTTTGACATGCTGTGTTGTCCTCACCTCAGAGCTTTGCATGGTGAACATTTAGTCTTGTTCGGTTTGAAATCCTGTTGTGTAGCATTGGCCTCCCTGATGTAGGTGTTATTAAAGCTTTGTTTGTGCATCACCTCATTCAGTCTTTTCCAGGAGTGAGCCTCCATTATTTCTTTGTGTGGTGGCAGTAGAGGTGTATGTGTTTTGCACATTCTAAGAGGAAAAAGGGGTACACAGCTGTAAGGAAACAAAAGTCAACTTGATGAGGCCCTTTTTTTTAACCTTACCCTTTTTTCTTTGCATGGGAAGAGGGCTCATTTTAGAGCCAATTTGCTTATGTAAGAGGAGTAATGACTGGTAGCTACTCTTGCAGAGAGAAGCTGGCAGGAAAGAGCAAGTTGAGTGTTTGACTGATGGGAGACAACAGGGGGTTCCCGTTCTTCAGAAAAAAATTTAAATAACCCCCAAGATGGAATAATTGGTGCTTTAGGGCCACAGTCTTTATGCTAGAACAGCTGTCCGGCCTCAAAGACCAAGGGTGCTTTGCAGGTTTGAAAATGTATTTTATGTAAAATAAAAAAGTGCTGAGGTGCGATTGAATAAGGGCTTTAAAAGCTGTAATACTCAGAAACTTCTGAGTGTTCTATTTTTCCCCTCATTTTTGCTCCATTTTTATTTGTCTCTTTCCTTCTCTGTTGCTCATTTCTCTCTCTCTCTCTCTCTCTCTCTCTCTCTCTCTCTCTCTATCTCTTTTACTTGATTTACATCCACTCTTACCCTCTTAATCCTCTTCTTTTCTCTTCTCCTTCTCTATATGCCTCTCTTTTCCTTCTTCCTATTCTGTCCCTTTTTGTTCTGTATGTCTGTTCTGTGTGTTCTTGTTTCTTCTTTCTTTCTCTCTCTCTCTCTCTCTCTCTGTGTTTTCTCTCTTTTTAATCTCTTCCATGTCCATTTTCTTCCTTTCTTTTGGTTTCCATCCTCTCTCTCTTTCTCTTTCTCTCGCTCTCCCCTTCCGTTTCTTTCTCTTTCTCTCTCTCATTCTCAGAATCTCTTGTCCATGTCATCGTGATTTTCTCTTGTTTTCCCTTATTTTTCCCTGTTTCTTGTTTCCTATATCCTTTTTTTCATTTTGTTTTCTTATCCTCTCTCACTCTCTGCTTCTCTCTATGTTTCTCCTATCCTTTCTATCTACTTTCCCTTGTTTTCTATCTCTCCTCCTCTAGCCTCCCCCACCCTCGGGAGCATCTCAGTTGTGTGTGTCTTATGCAATGGAACTCGCTGCGCTTTAGCATGGCTGCCCCTGGCCATCCTCAGCATGCTCTTTTGTAAGCCTTGTCACAGAGCACGGCACACAGGCAAATGACGAGAGAAAAAAGGGAAGGATGGATGAAAGGAGGCTGATGGATAATCAGAGATTGATAAAAGGATGGTGAATGCAGAGGGAGAGTAAAGGAGGAAAAACAAAAGACTGTGGGAGTGTGATAGGAAATATTATGCGCTTAGAGAAGAATGCATTTAAGGAGGAAAAGTCAGGGTCAGATAAAATAAAGCTTGTGAGACCACCAGGAAGACTGAAAATACCACTTACTATTTACTGATCAAATATGTTTAAGTGCCAAACCATATAAAACTCCATAATGTCCCATTTTTTTTGTTGTAATCCTGAATGTGTTTAGCCTACAGCAGTTTAGCCACCCACTAATGCTGAAGTGATAAGAAGTGTTGTTACTGTTGCAGTTGTTTAAGTGGAAATTAGCTGTTTTTGTCTCTCGAGATACAAATACATACATCGATCACCACAATACTGAAAAACACTGACAGGTGAATTGAATTGATTATTTTATTACAGTTACAACTCTCAAGAGGTATATTAGACACCAAGTGAACAGTCAAATCTAATGTGCTGGAAGCAGGAAAATAGGCAAGCATAAGGGTCTGAGTGACTTAGACAGCATCTCCAAAACAGCAGGTCTTGTAGGGTGTACTCAGTATGTAGTGGTCAGTATCTACAAAAAGTGGCTCAAGGAAAGATAGCTTGAGAACTGGCTGCAGGATCATGGGTGCCCAAGGTCCACTGATGTGGATAAAGAGAGAAAGTTAGTCTACCAGATCCGATCCTACAAAAACAGTTCATTCTAGCTATGAAAGATGCCAGAAAACATAATGCAGCAGTGCTTGCTGTGTATAGCACTGGATGGCATAAACTAGTCAGAGTGCCCATTCTAACACCTGTCCACTAAAAGAGACTGCAATGGGAATGTGAGCATCACAACTGCACCATGGAACAATGGTAAAAGGTGGCCAGGTCTGTTGTACCATGATTTTTACACCCTGGGGGTGATGGTACATAGGGAACCAGGACGCACTACGGCAAAAAGGCAAACTGGTAATGCTCAGAGGCAGTGTGATGCTGTGTGATGCTCTGGGCAATGCTAGGATCATTGCATGTCGATGTTACTTTGACATGTAGCACCTATCTAAATATTGTTACAGACCAAGTACACCCCTTCATCGCAACAGTGTTCCAGAATGGCAGTGCCTTCTCTCAGTAAATTCATTTAGATTGGCCATATGTCAAAAGTGCTACACAACCCTGTCTGATCCATGGAGGCTCTACATCGCAACTTACAAGGCCGAAGGTATTTTCTGCTGACATCTTGGTCCCGGATACCGCAGCACACCCTTAGTAGGTTAGACCTGTTCTGACAGCAAAAGGGGGAAGTGAATAATATGATGATTTAAATGGTTTGTATATAGTATATTGGTGCATATCAGTCTTAAAGTAAAGTTACAAAAACAGCCTGTTGGACAGCACTTGAAACCACTAAAATATTACAAGCTCACTGTCATCCACCTTCTTCATACAAACATAAACTCTATTGTTCCGTAATCTGTATCAGGGCAAGAAACAAAAACACTTTCTCACAAAGCACATGGGTTAAGAACACAATGTTTTCTATAATTAAAGGTGTATTTTGTTTAATGGACCTTGCTTTTTCCTTCTATTTCTTTGGGAGACATTTTCTCCCACAGGGATTAAGCGAGCTGCACTCTGGCTGGTTGGAGCCTGCTCTTTAAGGGAAGTCACTGTGTGTTATTATATAATGACTGGGTCGCTTGTTTTGTCAACCTGTTCACTGTTTACTATGTCAAATTAACTGCCAAAATGTGCTGTTCTGAAGGAGTTCAGCGAAAGATTAAACATGCAGTGTGGCATCTGTGTGGCTGCCTTTGCAGTTGGAAGTGCAAGTTAAATATCTTGCGAGTAAATATCGGGGTTCTGTGTGCTCATGACGTTGTTACAGTGAGAAACAGAACAGGTCTTTCTAAGAGTGGGTTTGCTGAATAATTATCTTTTAATCATTATTTTTTGTAACAATTAGACACAAAATATTGTTACTGTTACTGTAATATGCTGTAATGTATTTATGTACCTGCATAATTCATTACATGGCCAAAAAAGTTATAAATGTTCACATTCATTTTACGCTCTATAGCAACATGCTTGATTCTGCACTCATGACTTTTGCAACAAAGTCTTTTCAAAATCTTCTTTTCTAAATAATCTACGTTTCAAACACACACACACACACACACACACACACACACACACACACACACACACACACACACACATACACATATGTGTATATATATATATACCAGGGCATGACATTAACTTTTTTGCTCACTGGTCAATGTGGTTAGTGGATTTCTGGAGTCACTAGCCATTCAGCCTTTTTACTAGCCACAATTTTGTGACCAGAAAATCGCAGTTTTTTCTTCACCATAATACGTTAATGTTTGTTAGATCTCGTTTCCCTACAGCACACAGTGTTAGCAGTGTGAAATTGTTCTCTGCATTAACCTATTTATGCGAGTAAAGCAGTGGGCAGTCGATAGTGATGTCTGGGAGCAGTATGTAGAGATGGTACTTTGCTCAAGGGTGCCGCTGTGCTGCCATTGGGATTTCAACCCACAACCTTCCGATCGCAGGAGCAGCTCCCTAACCACCATGCCACCAGGCATAGTATATGGGCCACCAGATATGGGGCAGCTGGTAGCCTAGTGGTTAGGGCATTTGCCCTGCAATCAGAAAGTCCAGGTTCGATTCCCAAGACTGCTA